>JAVJGG010000037.1:18230450-18302341 GCA_035590195.1 Aviceda cuculoides | reverse complement strand
GACAGTTTAATAGGTAAAACAAAAGCTGTGCACGCAAGCAAAGCAAACCAAGGAATTAATTCCCTGCTTCCCATGGGCAGGCAGGTGTTCAGCCATCCCCAGGACAGCCGGGCTCCAGCACGCCTAACCGGGACTTGGGAACACAAACGCCATCACTCCGAATGTCCCCCCCTTCCTTTTTCCCCCAGATTTATATACTGAGCATGACATCCTTTGGTCTGGGAGATCCCGTGCGTCTGTTGGGGTCACCTGTCCGGGCTGTGTCCCCTCCCAACTCCTTGTGCCCCCCCAGCCTCCTCACTGGAGGGGTCGTGGGAGAAACAGTAAAGGTCTTGACGCAGTGTAAGCACTGCTTAGCAATAACTAAAACATACCCGTATTATCAACACTGTTTCCAGCACAAATCCAGAACGTAGCCCCATATTAGCTACTGTGAAGAAAATTAACTCTCTCCCAGCCAAACCCAACACATTGCTGAAAGAATTTAGTAGCTGTTTTTTCTTCAGGTATAGTTGAAATTAAATATGACAGAATATGATGAATGTAAGATTTTTCCACTTTCTAAAGTGGAAGCCTTTGAATCCTCTTACCCCTTAAGGTAATACATTAGCATGCTTCGCTTATTTTTGCGAGCATCTGGGACTACAGTCAGTTGCTGTAGCATGGAAACTATAACTATCTTTCCTTAGCCTCAGGATTAGATGTGTTTTCTCCCACTCTATACATATCCTTTAGTAGGCTTCTACACCATGGAAGCCAGAAACAGTTTGCGTCTTGAATTTGCATATTTCAGTCTAATACAGACATTTCATTTTCTTTTTTTATTGAATGCAGAGCTGTTTAATTTGCCTATATTTTGCCCTGAGCTTAAAGGGAAGGACATGCCCAAAGCAGAGTTACTTTTCTAACCAAAAGAAAAAATTTTATAGAGCAATTGGCTTGTAGTAGTCTTTTAAAGTATTTTCCTTAAACTCCAGACCTTATCCAGTAGTAGTTATCATTTACATCAGGGCAGCAATTGCCTTTGTGCTGTTGATCATGTACGGCATGCACACGGTGCTTGGTACCTGTAGTTCCTACCTCAAATCACAGAATCATAGAATATCTCAATTTGGAAGGGACCCATAAGGATCATCAAATACAACTCCCCACTCCTTGCAGGACTACTTAAAGCTAAATCATATGACTAAGAGTGTCATCCACATGCTCCTCGAACTCTGACAGCCTTGGTGCCGTGACCACTTCCCTGGGGAGCCTGTTCCAGTGACTGACCTCCCTCAAATTATTTATGTGCTAAACTGTGTTTGGACAAAATAAGAAAACAATGTAGTTCACGTTCATTGGGTATGTGTCCAGAAAGTACTACCCAGCTGTTGTGTCACACTATACGATTTTTAATCATACACAGAGAGATGCTTTTACCTATTGGAATTCTCAGTAAAAGTAGCTTAGTGCTTAGTTTTTATAGCAGATATGATTAAGTATGTTCTATTTGGATTTAGAAAATATGTTCTGTTTGGATTTTAGCCTCTTTACATACACTCAAAAGGAAAATAACTCTGCAAGTCAGATTGGAAAACAATAGTAAATAGGGTGAAATCAGTCTTTCTTATGTCCGCATTGCCTGTGAACTTTTCAGGGTTTGTGTGTTTCAGCTATTCTTGGTCAGCACCAAAAAGACTATCGGAGTAATTGGGATCATATTTCATGTTCTATGCAGAGTAGCAGCCTTTATAAAGCTATTGGAATGTAATTATGTTTTCTGTTTTCCTTTCCTGACCAAACAAATGGTGGATGGTTATATAATTAAATAATTACAATTAATTTTGTCGAGATTTGCATGATGATTTTACAGAAGTCTGTTTCTTCTTGCTATTCTTAAATGAAGGTCTGATTTCTCTTTTAGTGTTAACAACCCAGGAAGCAAGGAGTTTGATTCTAGCTTTCCTGTAGGTCAGACAAGCATATCACTGGTCACAGATTGTAGATGTTCCATGAGAAATTAAGACTACAGCAAGAAATAGATTTTCACAGAATGTGGAAGACTGCAAAGTTCTGAGACTTTAGCAAAGCCTAGCCAAACTGTACTTACCTTTCTGTTCTGGACTCAAACTTTACCCTCGAGCAGCATTCTGCTATAAACTATTTGGATTTTTTTAAAATTAAAAATTAAAGTTACAATAAGTCTTTCTCATTTGAAATTTATGCACCTGGTCTTAGTATTTTACAGTTTTTTAATTTAGTTTGGTATTTTTCCTTAGTTTTCTCAGTCTTGCAGCATATGGGTTTAATGACCTAGATCCCACTGGGTTTGGGTGACAGCTTGTTTGTTAATTTGGGTGGGGGTAGAGCCTAGTTCATCAGACGGAGCTCCTTGCTGATGAGTATTGTCCCCTTTTGTATATATAGGCCATGAAATAGGCTTATAAAGCCCATCATCATGTTTTTTGGGATACAGTCATAGGCCAGCTGAATATTTAAATTTTGAAATAGGTTGACAGATGCTGAAGAATTTTACACAAGGTCAGATTTAAAGCAGCAGTTTATTGAAGCAGCACTATATGTTAAGGCTAAGCCCTGCTCAAAGAGGTAGTGAATACGTGTACCAATATTCACAGCCACCAAAATTTCAGGAAGGCCCCCTGTTTGAGCCAAGTCAGAACGGTTGTTTGTATGATTACTTTCAGGCATACACCTACACATCGAGTGACATTTTTTTCTCGTGGTATGTGCTAAGGAGGAGACTAAGTACTTGTGTTACAGAAGAAATGATAGATATCCAGGTGAGTTCCAAGGAAAAGGTGTTGAAGTGTTGCAGAAAGGAAAGTAAAAGCTAGTTAAATTTTGAAAATACATAAAGTGAAAGTCTTAAGTGCCTTGATTGCTACAAAAGAGTCCTTTTCCATGTTGTACAGTAATACTGTGTTGTGGGGCCTAACTGACATTTATAGAGTGCTTTGTATTTCTACAGTGTCTTTCATCTCAGAAACTTTAGATATTGGTAGTAGAAGTCAAAGTACTTCATTTAAAAAGAAGGATATGAAGGTGAAAATCAATGTTTGTTATAGACTGAGATCTTCCTAGCGTTTTTACAAGCACAGTAAAGTCACTTGTCATAGCCTGGATGAGAGTACAGGGCAAGAAGTCTTTGGGTCAGGATATTTTTTATCCTTTGCCCATGATAAAACACTGACTTAGGTAATTGTATTTTGGATGCATCTAACAAGAAACTCTGTCATTTGTGTATTTGAACGTAGTTGTGAAAGCTATTGACAAGCATTGGCAAACAAATAAAACAAGGCTAGTTTTACTGTACACATGCACACCTCATTTTCCTGGGGGTTATTTGAGCTCCCAAGCACAGGCACGTTTGATGCTTTGAGAAATGTTGCTGTAGATAAATTAAGTGACTAAACTTGGAAGAAAGCAGAGCATATGAAAGAAAGTATTTAAATATGCAGAGAGGACATACTACACAGCCTGTATAACCTGCCTTCAGTTGTAGCTATACTACTTGGTTGCAGCTATAGAAAATTTTGCTTAGCAAAGGTCAACTCATTCTTCTGTCAGTGACTAAATTACATTTAAAGTAGTCATGAGATTTTGTTTATACCCATTTTCTTTATGGAAATAAACATCCTTGAGTAAGTATCTCCAGCTTGTCTAACAGCTACTGCCAAGAAGATAAAACATTAATAACTTTTGCCTGTAGAGTAGCTATCTTAGCTAAGTGCATTAAAAGCCTCTAAGTAAATCATCACTAGCCAAATCATCTTCCATCCAGGCAATTCTATTAGTCCTAGAATTTATGAGGAGGAAACACTCAGATTGGAAAAAATGTGACTGGGACTAAAGAATTGTTTAAGAATTTTCTGTAGGGCCAAAGAGCGGCAATGAAGAAAAAAGGCGATTTTGGCTGAAAGCCCATTGGGGTTACAGACTGAAGGGAAGAGAGCACATAGAAACAAGAAAACAAAAAATCAATACTTAAGAAATAGATAAAAGAAGAAATAGCTGAGAAGATTTCCCTCCCACTGTTTTTGAATGGATTTCAGAATACTTGAGAATTCAAAAGGATACTAGTGCTGTGTCAGTATTCAAAAAATAAAAGGAAATATACAGTAGTATGAATAGTGTACTGAAAATTTGTATGGAACAAAGCTTAATCCAGTGGAATAGGAAAGAAATCTGTACTTGTCCAGACTGAAGACAGTATGAATTTGCTTGTTTAAGTAGAACACACAGCAATCCTTAAAAAAAAAAATTGGCTCATAATGTGTGAAATATTGATGATGTTAGTGCTGAGGTGGATCGGGATCACAGTCCTCCTTTGGTAAGTAACAGGATGGGGAAGTACTTTCTGAATTACTGTTAACTAAAGAAGGTGCTAACCAACACCTACTGGCATTAAACTTTTTTTTTTTTTTTAATTCTGACCCTGGGTAGTTTAGAGTCCTAACAAGCTGTCTGATAGGTCTCTGGTCAGTTGCTGTAATTCAAAATGTATTTCAGAATACTTGGGGTATTTTAGAAGAGCACTGTATTGTGCCAGTTTTGAGAGGGTAGGCAGCATGGTCTAGATGCTTAGGCACAACTGAGGCTGATCTCAATCCTGTGCAAGTAACTGAAAAACTGATACGGTATCTGATTAGCAAGGAATTCCTGGAGTACAGATCACAAGATTTTATGTGGCTTTCTGAAAAGAGATTTGCCAGACACAACTGATTTCATTTGCTCAGGAGTTTTCAAGACTAATACAGATAGTTTCTGGGTTTAATACATATAAGCCCAGGTTTTCCAAGTTACTTTGGAAGATAATGTATAATTTATTCAACTAAAGATTTGGTTACTAAATACATTTGAGGATTCGAGTCTTACTTTTTGTAAGCTATTTACTTTTGTACCATATGCCATTGTGTGCACTGCTCAGTGTCAGCTACCTAGCATACCTCAAAAACACATCTTTCCCCAGAGTCGTCAGTAGGAAGTGGTAGTCAAATGGCACGTACCTACTGGGATTTCACAGTGCTTAGCTCCACACCTGACACTCTGCAACATTTCCAGCACTGACCCAAAAGCAAATATGGAATCTCCCCTGACAAAAACCTGTATGGGATTCATCCGGTGGGGCAAAGGAGTAATTAATGACAAGCCCAAGGCACTCACATGGCATAGTCCTACTCACAGGAAGTGGAGCCTGTTTGAAATAACTGCGTTAATAAAGACAAACGCATTGTGGTGAGAAACTGAAGAAGTTCAATCAGCTCAGCTTATCAGGCAGAAGATTGAAAAGTTACTGGATTGCAGCACGTTTAATGCCTTCACAGGGGGAAAATGATGATTGCTAACAGGTGCTGTAATGTAGGAGAAGAAAGCACAATAGAAGAGGTGGGGAGAGGAAGAAAGCTAAGGCTGTGTGTTTCATGCTGAGAATTGTTTAATTGTCAGAAAAAATTACAATGGGAGAAGTTTCTTTCTTCACCTGTTCCAGATTGGCTTGGAAGACACTGTGTAGCCAAAAACAACTGGGGGCACAACACAGTGAATTCGTGAGGCAAGATGAGATCATGTATTGACACTTTTTGGCTTTACTTTCTATGAACCTTCTGTTTCCATGGAGTCACGTTATCTAGGGAGCGATGTCAGCAGAAGATTTATTTCTGGCAGAATTTCTGGCTGGCTTCTGGCTGATTTCCAGCAAATCATCTGGCTGATGTCAAACTAAAGCCGTCTTCTTTCCCTTCACGAGGGTGGTTGTGTATGAGAGTGACAAAGCTGCTCTCATTTCTTAGAAAAGTCATCTGTTGAAACCTCTCCAAGAGTGCCTCAATCTGAAAAGAAGAGGAAGCCTTTATATCCTCCAGTGAGTCACACAGTCACAGGGATGATAGTTAAAGAACTCTAGCTATGAAGGTAAGCCAAAGGCTCTGATGGAGAATTTTAATGGGCTAATCTCAGGGATGTGTTTGACACAAACAGCTGCAGCCAGTTGGGACATACAGATCAGCAGAGTGGACATTACAACTATAAAGAAGTCAGACGTAAAATGGATGTAAGAATTGGTGGATTCCTACAGCAAAGAATTGAGGATTTGCTGGAAGCTAATGGAATGAGATCTGTATTAAGTATTTCAAAGTGTTGCCATTACTCTGAGGAGAGGTATCTGCACAGAATAGAAATCAGTCAACAGAAGGGTAAGAGTCACTTTCTATGAAAGTATCTAAACAAGAGATGAATAGAAGGTGAAACATGCCGTCTGTTGAAGAGCTTGTGGACCTTGTTTGAGTTACAGATTGACTTAGCAATGTTTCCCATTCACATCTGTGCTTGTTTTAATAGAAGATGGTACTGCTGGAGATGATGGGCCAGTTTCACTGTCTTCAGTTCCACATGGACCAGGAAGTTGTGTGGGCACCATTGGTCAAGAATGCTGTGTTAACTCACTCCTGTGCTGCACTTTTGGCCAGTCAACTAATGCCTTTTTTTTTTTTTTTTTTTTAATCAAGTGGTAGGAGCAGGTTGATGCAGGTTGTACAGATAAATAAAAACTGCCATGTTTGGTGCATTTTCTGTGGCCTCAAAGTATATTATACCCAAACCAATACCAAAAAGCTTGGATCTAAGGAGTTATCAGAGTAACTGAGGCACAAGGGATGCTAGGTACCTGCAGGAGACAGGTGAGCGAAAGGTGGTTTTCAAGGTCTGAAGCTGAACTTACGTTATTAGGGTAGCACTAAATGTAGGAAAGCATGTTCACATGCTAGAGTGCAGCCGAAGTCTCAGCATGTCTCTGCATCCACACTCACAACAGCACTGTGCAGAGCTGTGTCGTGCGGTAGCCGGGTGTCCCAGGAGGACTTGCTGTCTTTGAAGCAGAGCTCTGAAGACACAGCTAGCTTGCTACCAGGATCTCCTGCTTGCTTAGGGACCTCTGCACATGCCCTCAGTCTTCTGGAATCTGGTCTTCTAGGCGTGCTTGTGTTTACCTGAAATACATGTGGTATAGAAATTGAAACAGATTTAGAAAGTAGCAGAGATAAAATAGATGGCTGGACCATATGTCTGGAGTGGAAATGATCCCTCACCTCCTAGGAAGCACAGTCCAGTTTCACCCGTTGTGTCAACAATCAATCAGCATCAATGCAAATGATCTAAGATCCAAATGACTGGTGAAAGGAATCATGCGTTTATTTTATATTTTTATGAGATTGAAAGAATAGTTTATAAAAGCCAAACTGGTGTTGCAGAAGTGTATTTTTCATAGTGCTTTTCATGTAGGCTTAGAGTGAAAGTGCAAAACAAAAATAATTGAATGAACATTTCAGCAATATCCCGATGTCAGCTTGCCTGCTTGTCACCCTAATTCGAAGGCTGCAAAAGTATGAATCTACCTTGAAATTAAAAGGGAAAAAAGTGCTTTATAAGAAGTAGACTAAATTATTTTTGTTCATCTCTTTTGGATGTGGTATCTTTTAAAGCACGCAGTTCACTATTTTGTGCACATAGTAGCATAATGCAGACTAACTAAATCAACATTTTAAGCCATATTTTATTTTGAAATCCAATTTAGATTATGTAAGATTGTCAACTGATATATTTCATAATAATTTTCTGGGATGTGATGAATCCCATGTACAACACAGAACTGAGAAATGCATGCAGATGTTTGCAGCTGTTTGTGGGAAAATATATCTGTTGTTAACAGCATTATAAAGTCATGACTACACTTGTAAAAATAACAAGCATGGCCTTATTAATGGAAATTGGCTTAAGGGTAGAAAATTAATAAGTTTTCACAGTTGAGGTGTACTGCTGTAGTCTTCCAAAACATACTGCAAAACTGGCAGTGTAACTGCAAGTAGATTTTTAGTTAATAATCTAATGCTTTCCAGTAGTTTCCACATTCTTATCTGCACTATTTGCTGACAGACCTCACATGCTTACATCTCTACGCAGTTCTATTTTCTCACCCAGTGAAGGCAGGAACTGGAATTTCTTCATCCAGTCTCACATATGCCTATCCGGGTTAAACAAGAAGCCTTAGTTTCATTCTGCATTACAGCAGGTACTTGACTGAAGCACATAAATGAAGGAGGAAGGTCATCTTTGTAGTCAGTGGAGATGGAAAGGTATTTCCAGAGGTCAGTTCAAATGTTGGAGTCAATCTCTGGCGGTGCTTGCCTGTCTTCATCATTTGCATATAGCATTTACCCTTCTGTGTGCTGGTGAAGTTTTTTAACCACATTTTTAGCTCAAACACAATCAGTGCGATTAGCTATTAAAACAGTAACTGTTTGTTCTACCTTTTGAAATCAAACAATTGAACTTCACACAACTTCCCTAGTAAAACCAACAGTAATAAAAAAAGATTGTTTCTCTTTCCTGTTTCTTTTTCTAGCTTCCATTGTCCTACAGAAGTGGTGGTGTCATATGAACCCCTGTTTGGATGGAGAGGACTGTAAAGTACTACCAGACTATTCAGGTTGGTCTTGCAGCAGTGGAAATAAAGTCAAAACCACAAAGGCAAGTACAGAGATCACCTATATTTAAAGGTGGCAGTCTGCTGATAGCACTTGCTTATTGCATTGCATCTGTGGGTGTGAGCACCAGTACTGGACTCCTCAATGTTTTGAAAAGTGGTGATTAATGCAATTGTTCTCAGAAAGGGAAATGTTGGGTCAGAACTCGCCCTTCACTGCTGGCCTAGTTAAGTTATTGGGTGCTGGAGTCAAACTGAAGAAGGCCCTGCTTCAGTCTTTAGTGAGCAAAGAAACTATTCCGTTGTGACCAGTGCTAGAGGGATAATCATGTTCCAGGATCAATTCTTCAATTTTCAGACTGAGTACACGGATCCAAGGTCTTTACCAGTGTCACCTAAATTTAGATTCCTGAGCTACTAGAAAGCCCTTTTAGCTTTCGAAAGTAACAGCCTGTCTTGGGAGCTGTTGAGAACCTGCACTGACGTCAGTGGGAACTGTGGGACACTGAGCACCACTGGAAATCAGGCTGGTTCAGATAATTTCCAATTACAGGCCATCCTGCAGATGGCCTGTTTTTTAAAACCCCCCCTTTGCTATGCCATCCTATTTCTTAATTAATGGCCAGCAGAGAGAAAATATCATGTCCTCTGTCTGCTTAACAATCTAAAATGAGCTCAGTGCATTGAAGTTCAACAAGTCATAGCAAACTGCATATCTAAATATATCATAAACCAGGAGTCTTTAGCAGGCAATAGCAAGGAAAGACATATGCTTAGCTTTTCCCTTTACAGCCTCTTCTAGTTAGGAATGAATGTTGTTGATTAAGTTACAGTCTGAGTTAATAAGCAAATACTGACACTAAATGTTGTTTAATAATGTCTGTTCTAAGGAGTGAAAACTGTACTAATTTCTGGATGAAAGAGAGAAAATTAGATGGTTTGGACAGCTGTGGTGTGATATCAGTGGCCTAAAGCCCAGCTACAGACATTACACAGTGGCAGGCTCGTTGGAAAAATCTGACCAAGCCAACCAGTCTGAAAAACCCTATTCCTGTTTTTAAGATCAGAGGAATTATTGCAAACCAATGTTATTTATCAGATGCCAAAGATGTAGTCTATAGAGTGCCTAGGTCCTGCTGTTCTCCTGTGATGGATACTAAACCTAAAGTTGACCTGTATGTACACCCTAGGATCAGTATGGCAGTCAGTTACTGCAAGATATAGATTACCCTCGGCCTTTTATTTTTTTCACAGGCACTGACTTTTAACTACTCATATATAGATAAGGGGTAGTGTTGTAGCATCACGCTGAAGGGTGAGACTGCTGAAGTAGGAGTTCTAGATATTGAATAAGACAACTTTGTCTCTGGACATACCAGAAGAGAGCTGGCAATTTATATCAAAAGGACCTTACTGGAAAAGAATAAGCCAGGCTTAAATATCCTTGATGCCTTCAATAGATACTAGAGGGAAGAAGGGTAGAAGAAAGCACTTTGTGTTGGCACTGATGACTGAAGGCCTGGGGCGTCAAGTCTTCATTCATGCAGCTGTCTATTCCTTCCTATGAACAGTCGCCTTTTAGCTCATCCAGGTCAAGTGACCACGAGTCCTATAGCCTGTGTTCATGACTCTTGCTCTTAAACAGTGAAAAGAGGCAGCCTGAGTCAGTGGGAGTTTACTAATAGAAGGGCAAATTTGGCATGGATCATTTATTTTATTATCCATGACAAATATTGCAACCAGCAAACTATAGAATATGGTAATGCATTCTGATGAGTTTAGGGATGTCTTTATAAAGCTAGAGTGGGACAAATCATCCTGCCTGCAATTAGACCTGTGCAAATTTATCAACTCCAGTGAGTTTGTGTGGGTTTAACAGAGGGCAGAGTATAGCAATATGAGTGCAAATGTTGTTTCATTAAACTCTTCCTCTACTTTGCTGGGAGGTGGAGTAGTGCATTTTGCATTGATTTTTATCACCATAGATTTCTTTGAGGGGCATTTAATTGAAAGGATCAGCAAACAACTGGCACTTGTGCTCAGATGTGAATCATTCTACTGTATTACTGACATGAGAACTGTTCATTTGCCTTGCATGGCTTTGTTTTTCTTTCTCTGTACTGTGTTGTTTTAGTTTTGAGCATGTTAAGGTAGGACTGTATTTTCTTGTCCGTGTGGTTAGCAACAACATAAGGGAGAGCCTGATTCTGATTGGGGTCTTGAAGTACTGCAACAGTATAGATGTAGATATGAATAACAAAGTTAGTGGTTAAACATTACATTGAAATGACACAAGAGAGTCCTAACCTTTAAGTAGTGATTGGCTATATTAGAGGAGGGAACAGGCAGACTGCCTTAAAGGGCAGAGCCCTTGAAAAGGTATCTCAGTCCCTCCCTTTTTAATTACTCTGTGCTAGAAAGTCTTCCATTTTTGCTGTATGTGTTTTATGTGTGGATACTTCAGGGACATACTTTTGTGCTTTTAAATATTTTGGGTTTGACCCATAAAAGCTTCTTCCATGCATTTACCTCTGCTGTTAGTAAGTGAACCTCGAAGAGTTACTTTTGGAGGCTGAGATTTAACATAGCTATATCCTCAGTAGTAGTGACATTTCTAAAAGCACCAAGTTGTTGTACTCCTGTAGTTAGTTAGCTTTTAGTATTGTATCTTCTGAGAATCACTCTGAAATCATGAAATTTGTCATCTTTATTGGTCCAAGTAAGAAAAGACATGATTTGTCCAAGGTTTTGTGGGTGGGATTAATTGTGCCCAGCTGCAGGCATGTTTCCATCCAAGCTGAGTTGTTCAGGATTCTCCAAAGTCATGTGGGGAGAAATGGGTGATCTCACAGCATGACTGTGCCCATCCACAAGCATGTTCCCATCAGTACTTCTTTCTCTCTCCTGTACCTTAAGGAAGCCTTGGATGACAAACTTACATGCAGGTGTCTGCTTGCTAGACAGCAAAAGCTGTGCTACAGAATCTGTCCTGACATCCATATTTCCTCTATAGGTATTTTGCCTGTCTTGTGGGTGGTTTTCTCTGTCTACCAAGATATAGTTGTTGCAGCAATATAGTGAGTAGTGGTTACTCTAGACTGTGAACAGAAGCTTGTGGCACAGGCAATATTGAACTGGAAGGAAAATAGAATGGAAAGAAAATTTACCTTGTTATAGGGAAAAGGAAAGTATGATATAACTTATTTTTTTTATTTAAAAAGTGAACAAAATACTTGTCCACACTCACCTCAATCAACAAAATATATATAAAGTGCATTATTAAAACTTTACACAAGGAGGGCTGTATGAACTGTCAGATGAGTAGTCCAAACTGTAGAGTAGCCTGTGTGTCTTGGTGCTGGGATACTTAAATCAGAAAGACACAGCAAACCCCATGTGGACAATTATAGAAAATATACACAAACATGAAATTCTTCCAGTTTAATAGTTGGCTTATGTCTAAAACACAAGAATTTAGATCCATTCCATATTAATTTTTTTTTCTATGTTATGCACCAAAGATGACCTCATTACCATTTAAATTTCTAATAAATTTTTGAAGCTTTCTAAGACCCTGGGATCAGTGCTAGTTGGGACAGTGACTTCCACAGGTTAATTATACACTGAAAGAGGAAATGCCATTTAATCAGTTTTAAGTCCTCTATCTTTTCATTTTGTGAAAATATTAGAGTAACTTGAAGTATATGAAGCACAGGAGACTCCTGACGCTACTCAGTATTTAGATGGATAGTTAGTAGCTGGGTGGGACAATTAAAACTGAAAAGCTGAAGAGCTCGTATCTTACATCGGTTACCTCAGGGAAGAAAATAAAAACTTCTCTATGCCGAGTGTCTGTTTAGTTTTGTAACATGTCTAGACACTACAGAGCAGGGCCGACAAAGCTTTCCTCCTTGCAGGCTGCCTATTCTCACCCATTTCCAGGATGGGAACTCTGACATGGCCCCTCCTCACCATGTAGCCAAACCTCACCGGGTTTGTGCACTCTGTGTGTGCATTAAGGCTTGCACATACATCCCTGAAGCACCTGACTGAGTGTGCATATGGTTTCAAGGGGAAGAGCCCGTGGGGTCCCGTGGGAGAAGTGCTATCTGGGGGTTGCTTCTGCTGCAAGAACAATTCATCCCCTCTACAGGCCATGTTCTGTCTGATCCCTGGTTCCCTTCCGTAAGATGGACTGCTGGGAATGGGTAGCAGTTTGCATGAAATGGTCTTTCGGGATGTAAGTTGTACACTTGTGCTGTAAGCATTGGTGTAGAAAATGATGCTAAGCAAAATAAAGTAGAAGGAGATTTCCGTGAGATGTTGGTGACAAATTTAACAATGAACAGCCATTTCTTTATGTGCAAGTATCCCTTATGCTATTGAATAACAGTGTAATTAACATTTACATATAGGTTCTATTTCTCTGCAAGGTGTATAGGTATGGCCAGGCCAAGGTCGTTCATGATGTATTTGTGTGTACGGTTCCTTTGCAGCAACAAAGCATGTGTTATCATCCTTGTTTGATCGATTCTGTGTGGGTAACTCTTTCCTCTTCTTTTATAGGTAACACGGTAGCAAAGAATAAACCTGTGGGTCACTACAAGAACAAAGGCATGTGCAACTGTTGCT
Source organism: Aviceda cuculoides (assembly GCA_035590195.1). NCBI lineage: Eukaryota > Metazoa > Chordata > Aves > Accipitriformes > Accipitridae > Aviceda > Aviceda cuculoides. The sequence continues at coordinate 18,289,230 of JAVJGG010000037.1, read as the reverse complement.
TGGCTGTTACACAGAGACCCTTTTTTGTGACGATGCTATTGACTTAGTTCTTTGAACTTGCAAAATTAGTCAGCAAAAAGGACAATACTTCTTTCAACTGTGGCTGCAGTTCCTGAACCTGGATTTTGCTGTACAGAATGGTACATTTTAATTTCACAAGAAAAAGCAAGGAGATGTGATTCTACCTGAAATGCACCTTGGATTGCCAAGGATCTGACACTAGGCAGAAATCTGTGGAAGCACACACCTGAACTTCTGCGGTGCATCAAGGATAAGACTTTCTTAATGACACTAAGATATGTAAAATTGTTTTAAACGAGTTTAGATTATGAATGTAACCTAGGGGGTCATAGAAAGAAAATACTTGTGTTAGAACCAATACAGAGGACCTTAAAGGTCTTTTCCAACCTAAATGGTTCTATGATTCTATGGATTTGTCTGAGGTACTTCTCACATACAGTACAGCATAAAAATAGAAAGCTGATCCCAGTGCTAAGTGAGTTGACAGGACAGTGTTAGTAAATTATGTCTTAGTGTATTTTCAGTTGTGGTTTAGTAACTCTCAAGGTTGTATGAAGGTGAAAAAATGGAACTTATAAGTCAGTAACAATTATTGTTGGGCATACTTTCGTTATATCTGTGCAATTAGATTTATTTCCTTATGTAGTTCTAGGTAGTTTAACTTTTACATTCATAAGTGATGGCAGGAAAGCATGAGGAAGAGACAAAATTTGAAAGTAGACATAGTTTTTCTTGTCCTAAAATAAATCCATTCTCTAGGGGAATAGCAAAGTACACATATTCCTTGCCTCTTTGAATCTAGATATGGAAAAGAATTTAGCCATTAGCTAGAAATATTCATTCAAGATGCCTCAAAAAAAGGAGAGCATGCTTGTACTACATAAGTAAAGGCTTACTGGAAGGAGAGTAATTTGTTTGGATTTTCATAGCTTTGGCTATATCCTAATAGGTAACATACTTAAAATTCATAAGCAAAATTCTAGATAAAAGTGAATCTTCAGTTTCAATTAGTTCATGCTTAGAATGATTATAATAATTAAATGTCCAGTTCCTTGACAGACTGAATTTCCAAGTGGTTACATTTTGTGACACGTAATTGTTCCATATTATTATAGATGCATTTCATACTGTTTTTCTTATTTGCCTGTTACAGTTTTTTGTCATCAGTCTTCACAAATAGAACAGTAAGTAGAGGTGAAGCTGTAGCCAGTCTGTTCACCATGACATTATTTTGTGACTTAAGATGCATTGAAACAGACTAAAATGCAATGATGCAGATGGCTATCATGCAGATGAACTGCTACTGACCCAGCTACTGAATTCATTGTTATGCTTTATGTAAATATTAGGGCAACAGTGTACATCTAATTTTTATATAGACAGAAAAGCCAAAAAAAAAAAAAAAAAAAAAAAAAAAATCAAGTGTCTTGTACTAATTTAGGTCATCGTGTGTAAGCTTTCTAGTTTATGGGAAAGATACCATCAGCAGTGCGAAGCTGTTCAGAGTAATAATTGTTAGCTTTTGATTTGCAGGAGTGAGTGGAAGTATTCAGCCAGGTAATTCCATTGAAGTCAGTGGGGAAAAGATCTGGCCCTGTGATTTTTAGTTTAGATTTCTCTGGTTTAGTTCACTTTCAATTATGCATTTGATTACAGCTGGGATCATAGTGGTCATTGTACTTGGTGATAAGTAAACAAGAGATTTTCTGCTCTATGCTTGGACAGCTGAACAGTTAATAGACTCTGCTTGCCCTAATGAGCTCTACATTCCTAATATTTTTCCATTGTTTTGATTTTCTGATTAAATTTTAAGATTACCTTTACTATTTTTACTGCTTCTGTGCATATGTATTCAACAGTGTCATCACTGAAGATCATTTTCACTTACTATTTGTACAATGTTGAACAATAACTGGTATTTATTTATTGATTTATTTTGGAAAGTGCTCTACAAAGGCATAGTGAAAACAATTGCTGACATGTTCCAAGTGGACAAACAAGAGTTTTAGAGAAAAGTTATTATTTTTCTCTTTTTTGAAGGTAAATACAAGGAAAATAAGTTACTTGCCAGTGGCCATACACTGGATTTGTGGCGGAATTGAGAACAGAACCAAAACTTCTTGTGTCTAATTAAGTCTTTCCCATTTAAGGCATTGTAATATACTTACCCCAAAGGGGTACAGTATGTTACATGCCTTGCAATTGCTACCTGAGGGTGCTTTTGCTGCCCCTGAGGAAAGGGGAAACTACAACATAAGTTTGATAGCATGGGATTATGAAATACAGCCCAAATGAATTACTTGCCTTCCTAGATCCTCAACCCATGACAGAGATTTTATATTCCTGAAGCAGCTTTGTTCCAGAGGATCTTGGGTTGATTTACAGCTTTTTCTGACTCATTGCACAAACGCTGTAATATATGCCTGTCTCTTTTTGGAGGATTGCTACTTCTCCTAATGCTATTGTCTGGCATCTGACACCAGCATTGCCCTTCTGCTGAGCGATAGCAAAATTAAAGTCTTTGCCAGCAGCTCTGTTAGTAGAAGAGATCACCATCCCAGATTCTTAGTGTGTTCTCTATGGAAATGACTTAGTTTATGTTTGTCTACTTGGTCTAGAAGGGCGGTTTTTGTAAGCAGCATACTTGCAATCTCTTAGAAACCTCAGTTTGCATCCCACTGTTAAGCTTCTATGGGGCTAAAGCCTGTGGGTCATCATGTCCAGGCTTTTGTTTCGGCAGGCACTGTCTCCTAGTCTCGTTGAGAAAGTAATCCTTTTGGTCTTAAAGTGGCAATGTTTTGCTATACAATTTCTAACAAAGATTGTTGCAACACTCACTTCTCTGATGAGATATTATTCTAATACGCAAGCCAAACTGATTCATATCCTGATCATACCTATATCTTACTTCTTAACTGTGTTCTTTTCTCCCCTCAGTAGGATGACCCTGATGTATTTTCCTTCACCCAGGTGATATTTCAGTAGGCTTAAAATAACCATGGCCTCTTCATCCCCTTTTTTTCTCTGCCTATCTTTGTAGCCCTCCTTGCATCCCTTGCAATTTAGGTGAATCTTTTTTTGAACAAGGATTACCAGAATTATGCACTTTATTTGACATCTGCCATTGCCAGTGTTCCAGAGTGTCATTAGCACTTCCCCATCTCTGCCGCAAATACTTAATTTTCTACAGCCTGTGTTGCTTTTGCCTTTTTCATAGCTGCATCACACTAGCAATTCACAGTCGGCAAGTGTTTGACTAATATTCTAGGCTTGCTTTTTTCAGTTCATGCCTCCTTGCTGATAGCATATGTTCCTACCAATTCTACCTCGGAGAGTGGCCTTGAAGTTTGTGCTGCTGAAAGTCACCCACTGCTACTCTCCCAGGCTGAGGTCATGAGGTGCTGCCTGTTCCCTGCGCTGAGGTTTTCCGTGTGCCTCTTTGCAAGGCCATGGTTGAACACTACCAAGACTGACTGGTGAGGAACTCCATCCTATCTCATTTTGAACAGAAAGTGCCGTTGTTCACTCTTTAGCCATTTCCTTACCACCATCCTTATCTTCTCCAATTAGATAAGGAAATATCTGTGGAATCAAAATAAATGCTTTGATGTATAGTTTAAACTAGATACATGGAATTTTATTTATCCAGAAAGTAAATTATCTTAATAGAAATCCCTGCAAGGTTTCTCTTGCATCCTACAACTCTGTTAAATCCATAATAGATTTTATTCCATTATCTATTTACCTCTTATCTTCAAGGATTTGTGTTAGAATTTGTACCTAAAGAGAGTGAATAAAATTTTTACATTTGCTGTAAATTTTCTCAAGGGTTAGTTCATAACAAACCTACAACAATAGGAAATGTCTTTGAAGACTAACAGTTTGCTTCCAGACTGAACAGACCCTGAGGTAAGAGAACAGTTAAGACTTCTGTCATAACAATAGATGCTTCTGTATCTATTGAAATGTAGATGATCCTGTAACAAACTTTTAACTATTTAGGATAAATAAATGCCTCTAAACTGCAGTAATTTCATTTAAAGAATGGCTTTTTGCAGCACAGTGTTCCCAAAAACTGCACTGTGGTAATAATTCTGGGCAGACTCAGAATGGATCTGCTTGCTTTGGAGTTTGGAATATGCTGGTTACGTTGAGTTCATGAGAATGTTTCTTTGAAGGTTATGGCTGCAGGGATTCTCACTGCGTGGAAATGAGACTCCTACACCTGAAAATGTGGAGTATGTACTATTTTCCACTTCAGTTACCTTAATGTTTAGTTGAGCAACTAGATCCCCTTTGCAAAAGCAGGATTATCTAGACAGTGATTAAAGTTGGAGGTTTTTTTCCAAATGATGACTCTGCCTTGATGAATAAGCAGCATATCTCCCATTGATTTTCTTTGTGTCTTCTTCTTGTTAAACAGTTATTCTTTAAAAAAAAAAAAAAAAGAAAAAAAAAAGTGCCCAGGCAGTGTTTTCAGCTTGTACTTTAAAGTCTAGAACCTTGTATCAGTATGTCTCAGTTACCAGATTTTTCTCATTTGGATGAAAATTCACAAAGGTAATAGGTTAGAATAACAGCCTGTACCAACCTTCAAGAGACCTTTTGCATTTTATAAAGTACTATAGCTTTATTATTGTTATGAGGACAAAGTCACCCACCAGGAGAAATTAATATTGCTGTTAGAACACTTCAGGGGCCATTCTACCCTTCTGTGTGTTTGTGTGTGTGTGACATTCCCATTAATACCAACAGAAATTACGTGCACTCAAAAAAAGAGCAGTTTTGGTAACATAGGTAAAAAATTTGTTCATTACGATCATTTATACAAAATGATCGTCAATGAAATTTTGCTAGAAAAACCACTACAGGCTACACTGAACCTGGAGGCTCAATCCTGTGAAATGCCACTGTTGTGTTTTACTAGCCCAGGATGGGGCCTGGAAATGGATATGCCTTTCTGCTCGTTTGAGATGTAATGCCTTGTAAAAGGTGCAGGCAGGGATACTAAGTGGAAAGTCAACTCTGGCTTCACTCTTCTTGCCCATACCATACAATGAAGAAAGAAAATTATGTATTCAGTCTTTGTTCGCCTTTCTGGGACTGAAGTTCAGAGACTTATAAATCTCTTCTAACCAATATAAGTTTTTCATTTTGGAAGGTATCTAAGGGCATGGTCAGATCACAAGTGATTAAGCAGTGCATCTTAACAAGATACCGGTCTTTAACTGAAATGCAGGTACCAGACACACTTGCGGTCTATGGAGCTATGAAGTAAAGTGAGGTAGCTTAAACTACTATCAAGGTTGCAGCTGGGAGGCAGTAACATTAAAAGGTATGTTAACTCTCTCAATGTATAGCTGTCTGCCTCAGCGATAACCTGCATTGTAGCTGCCAAGTAGTGGTTATTTAGGGATGCTGGACAATCCAGCACTAGCAGTGACTTCTTCATTTAGGGTATAAAAGGTTTTGATCTTTGTAATTTTGCAGAACTGACTCTTTCCACTTATATCTTGGTATTTAGTCATTGAAGAATTCTCAGCAGAGGAATAAGAACACAAATGTTTTGTCCTCTCACTGGAGTTATGTTTCACTTCATGACAATCTATACTGACGTAAGATTGCACAGATTGGTAAGGGCATTTACACAAAAATGTATAAATTCGAAGAATCCAGTATCCCTTCTGCTCTTTAATGTATGCACTGAGTGAAGGTTTGGTAATCCCACTCATGGCTCTTGGCTACAAAGTCCTTATTTGTGTTCTCTGCAATTCAGGATTGTGGGTGGATGCACTTTCTCCACATATATTTTTTAAAAAATTTGAATCATCAGGAGGTTTTTCACAGAAATGCCTTCCAGTCAGGAAACTTCTTGCTGAGTCTTCTGAGTAGAGGGAAAGTTTGGTTCAGACATAAAAAGAAAGCTAAGAGGGACAAGGTTCGTCCAATTCCACAAATGATCTCTCCAGGGAGCCAGAAGAGTAACACCATTGGTAAGAGAACTCTACCTCATGATTCTCCATATTTTTTACATAAAGGGTTAGTCAATAGACTTTTCAAGGAGAGTTGACATGTAGCCTTCATATGCCTGAGACCTCAAAGAGCCACAATAAATGGAAAAATAGTTTTCATGCACCTTAAAGGAACATCTACAGTGCCATCCATCAGCCACCAGGAGAAAGATGCTCATGTGTTGAATGATTTTCTGGTTTACAGAAACATGATAATTTTTTCTTTACCACATTTTTCGACAAATGTGCCCATTGCTTAAAATTCACTAGAACAGGTGATTTGCAAGCAAAACTGTTTGCTTAGCCTTTAAATTAAGTGGCCCACAAAGTAATCTACTACAGTGGTAAAATCAATGTAAAATGCATTACTCTAAGTCCCAACAAAATAAAATAGGTGCTTTGTAAAACAGCACTGGTATTCGCAGGACTAAACTCTGCTGTCACTTGGATTCATATGAAACTCCTGGAGTTGGTGAGTTCACACAGGTCCAGAGGAATGCACAATGATATTCTCTCATCTGTCTTTTGAAGATGTGCCCGCAGACAGCGGGAGTTATTAGCAAATCCATGTGGAATATTGCAGGAAGAGTACAGAAATGGTATGCTACTTTTGAAAACTTTCACACATTTTTTGGAAAGTAATGGGAAAACTAACTCACTGTACTTTAGACCGTGGCTCTCACAGCCTATGGATTAGACCCTACCCCTATAGAGACCATAAGTGTGTAACAGTGATTAGCAGTGAGCCGATGGCTGGTTGACAGTGGTTAATGCCCATTTATTTGACAGAGACTGTGCAAGTTGTAATGTGACTGTGCTGACTGGCTAAATACGTATTTCAGGTCCTGTAAAGAAGAGGCCACGGGGGTACTCTGCACCCTTAGCAGCCCAGATTGATTGGGGGGTGCGCGAAGGAATTGAGCTTTCTCTCCACATGGTGCTGAGTCCTTAGACATTTTCTCTGTATGTGGGCTATGTATTCGTTCCAATCTTCTGACAGTAGGAAAATACAAACAATTGCAAAGGGGGATGTGAATTTTTGCAGCAAGGGCTAAAAAGAACATTTTTTGTCACTTAAAGTAAAGCAGACAAGGTAGTATATCCCACAGGACAGTAATGAGCCACCTGATAACACCAAGTGCACATCTGACCTCTTGACACGTGAAGCGAAGATGACAGATGTACTGTCAAAATACAAATCTATCAACTTCATCATGTAAATCTACCCACAGATGCTTTACAGTAGAGATCTAAGGGGAAACAAACATTTTAACTTACAGAGTAACCTTGTAAACAGGAACTTTTTACAAAAGACTCTGGTTAATAATTTATGAATTGTAACAGTGTCATGAGAAAAGGATACTAAGCATTGATTTTTGGCATTGAATGACAACAAAGGCAATCCCCTAGTTTCCCCAATAATGATGCACTCACTATTCTAGTGTTGGGGTGTATTGATATTCAAAATGCATTTGCATAAAATCCTGTCTCTCATCTTTTATATTATTCATTTTGTGCTTTCTATCTCTTTCCGAAATGTGTTGAGTTGCTTCCTTAAATACACAGACTTCTACTCTCCAAGTGGGAAGCATCTCAGAGTCACTTCAGGACACTGATTTTTGCTCTTTAATTAGGTTTGTAAAGGCTTTGGTACTTAGAGCAGAAATTAAATTTTTTTGTTGTTGTTTATAAGTCATTTATCGTGACCTCTCCAAATGATAGCACTTGCCCTATGTGAAGACAGTTGATTTTCCAAGATGTGACAAGCATAGTTTTTAATTAGATTGGGGTAATCATGGCAAAAAAGGAACTTTCTTTTATGAAGCACATGGATATTTGCATTCTTTTAGCAAAAGCTTTTTTTTTTTTCTTTTTCTTTTTTCTTTTTTTTTTTTCATGATTGAAAATTAAGCCTAAGCCTAGCAATGAATCAGATCTGGACTGCTGGAGTTTATGCAAGAGGAAAATTTTTGAGCTGTTTGTAATATTTTTCAAGACTCTGCTCGCAGAGCTGCATTTGTGGTACAACATGTTTATCTATGATGAATGAATTTTTCAGGACTCTGCTCACAGAGCTGCATTTGTGGTACAACATGTTTATCTATGATGAATGTATCAATATTTTAGCTTTCATTTTAGAAAGGTTCTATCCAAACATTTGTAAATATTTTTGCAGAAAACCCCTCAAAACGTGGGTTGGGTATAGCTCTGATTGTCATTGTCGTTTCTTTCCTCCCTTGTGCCCTTGCTCTTTCTCCATTTACTCACCCACCAGGTTATCTTCCTCACCACAACAGGTTGTCTTCCATGAAGGTCATAAAGACCTTCGCCCTGGTTCCTTTCCTGACAAGCAATGGTGGGGAATGGAGAGCTGTGAATCAGCACCCCCTGCTGAAATGACTGACTCCTGAGACAGAAGTCTTTTTATGCAACTGGTGTGGCCTCCAGTGCACCAAGGTGAGTTCAGCACAGTGACTGCTCACGGGTCTGGTCACTCCTTTCCCAAGGTTTTGACTCCCAAGCTTTGCCCCTCTGCTCCATCCACCAAGAACATCACACAGGGGCGAAAAGGAGAAGCCGTAGAAACTGATAGGCTTGAACTGGGTGAAAATGGAAAGTCGTAGCTGTTGGTCTTTCCTCTTGGCTCAGGAAAGAGACTTGGCCACATCCAAACCAGCTGCCCACCGCATCAAAGCAAGGCTCTGGCATTGAGCAATGATGTGACAAGTTCAGTCCCTTTTGGACATCCTTCCTTTGGGAAAAGGCCTTGATGGTCACGAATTGTGAAGGCTGGCTGGGCTGTGTGTGGAGGTTGTGCTGTGTTGTGTTGACATGATTTCGTGAATGAGATCTTGGTTTAGCCATTCGGGCATCCCGCTGGAGTTCTGCAGTCACGGCATGTAAAAGCAGTGGGGTTTTCAACACAATCTAAAGCCCCCATAAGGACCTTTGAAGATATCTTAGTTAATAGTTCTGATGAGGCTATTTCAGTCTGTCAAATCAAATGAGACTTTGCTCCTCCTTTAGAGAGATGTACATTTGTAGGCCTATGGTTTAATGGACTGATGGCAATTTTAGAGATGTTACAGTCTGCTGAATTGCTGCAGGTGTATTGATGGGTTAGACCCTATAGGGCTATTCCAAGCCATTAATGTTCACCATGTCAAGAATATTTCAACAGAGTTCCATTCCTGGGTCATTGATCTGGTGATCCATAGGTATGTAGAATTATGTTCTGTCAGACAAACTCTGAAACAAGCAGGAATGTTTCCTGTACTCTCCAACAATATTTTCTTTACCTTAGGAGAGTCTCAATTCAAGGATTGCTTTGGAGAGTCCAGAGGTTTTTTTAATGAAGGAACGACATTACTGAGCCAGCCAAAGGTGTTCCCCCTGCTTGATAAGCAGCTATATAAATGAGTAAGTAGGCTCTGAAATGATAAACTAAATTATTTCCTTTCTTAATATTTTCTACAACCACAGTATTTTCTGGGGTGTGATTCATTATATCCTCAAATCTAGGAAAAATCAATATTTGATGAATAACGGTCCATCCTTTATAAATTTTTCTCTCTGTCAAGTCCCTAAATGTCCTGATCTGCATCATGGGGATCAGGTCTCAGCTGATTTCAGGGAGTGGCCAAGCAGGAGACTAGGAGAGAGGGTCACCTGCTTGAGAGAAATGCTGAATTTGGTTCTGCTGTTAATCAGTCCTGCAATGGAAGTTGTATTTGAGATCCAGTTGCAGACTTACAAAAAATGACAAGATGGTTGAATAAATACAGATAGTCTTTTAAATGCGGCAGATACCCTACTGTGCATGCTTATCAATAGAAATTCTGCATGAATGATGGAGCCCAAAGGTTTTCAATCAATGTCTGAAAGCAATTGCATCCCTCTCTGCTTTATTGCTTATGACAGTGAGGGCTGAGAAGCCAAGGCTATTCCCATTCTGTCCCTGAGGCACAGGTCCAAGGGAGAAGCCAGACCACAGTGTTTGCCTAGCGTGGATTCCTGTAGCCTGCCTGCCTACAACTCTGTCTGCTGTGTAGTAAGTAGGTAATGTAAGATGCTTTGCCAACTTGTCTATCAAATATTGACTGTGTGCAGCTACCACGAGGCATTACAGGATATGCAATGGAAAACTTGGCTGCATGGCAAAAGCTACATCTATACTCATCCAACCCATGATGTAGATCCAAATTTTCCTCACTTCTGATCTCCTTTCCCTTCCCTTTCTTACATCCAAACTGTGTATAAACACACATTCAAAAGGCAACGGAGAGATGTTCCTTAAAGCCTCCTGCACTACTGTTGCATGGACAGAATTAGATGAGAGACGTTTTTCCTTTCAAAATAGCATGTTTTGTTTTTCAAGAACGTTTACGGTATTGTGCACCAGGGGAAGTTCTTCATAAGAGCATTTGGTTCTTACAGACAGGTGCTGCAGCATGGTTTTCCATGAAGGATGGCCTTAAGGTTTGCCAACTGCTCCACAGCTGCAACCAGATGCCATACTGACACAACACAGCCATCCTAAGAGCGTATGGGAAGCCGTTAGCTTGCTGATGCTGCCCTCATTTATCTGTGACTGTAGAGATTACATCAAGCCACTGCGGAAATCCATAAAAGGATTTCCTTATTTCCTTTTGTGAAGCTGGAAAGGTTTTACGTTCTAATGCTGCAGCGTGCATGGCACAGCATAACTTGCCTTATCACGTTTGCTGTTTGCTCTGTTTATGGTCCCTGTTGGGACTGATTTGGATCAGTGGTAAATGCATGCTGAAGGTAGACAGACTGGCATATAGCAGTGAGCCCAGTGTCAGGAGGGAGGCAGAGGTGGAGATTTTCCAATGGCAGAGTGATCAGCTGCTGGCTTTAATCAGTCTCCAGCACTGGCTTACCCAGTTGGATGCTGCAAAGGGACAAGGAGTATCCCGTATTTACCAGTACTTTGCTAATTTGCATGGCAGGGAAGTACTGAATGTACAACGTTGTGGTGCCATCAGGTTGCAGTAAGGAAGAGACAGACCATGCCAGATGAGCAGCAGTGACTCTAAATGCTCCTTATTTCTTTTACCCTCCTCCCCCATGTTTCTAAATTACCTTCGTATTCAGTGGTAGATTGAAGTTGTGTTAACTGAAGGCAAAATGTAGTGTTTTATTACACATTATGAGCAACGACCCTTTTATTTTCATTTCTTTACTAAACAAAATGTTAAGATTTGCAGAGGTGTTACTTTAAGACATATTACTGAAAATATGAAATTAATTTATTTAGCTTTATAGGGCAACACGAACTTTTCTTACTTTGTTTCTGCAGCCCAAGGAGACTGTCTTCTGTGGCCCTGCAGATGTCTCTGCAAATCTTAATAAATCCTCGAACTTCAGTTAATGTCTTATGTATATTAGTCACATGTGAATTTAATCACCATTATGAGAGCCTACCATGGGTCATGGTCACAAAAAACATTTCCCTTGGAAATAATTACCCTCAGCCGCAGTATAATGTGTTAATAGAATTGCTTTAAAGCAGCATAGCAGCCCTATTAACACTTGTCACTGCTCTGTGTATTTTCAGTATGTCTTTCTCTTCTATTGTGTACCATTAGAATGGAAATGGCTTGGATGCAGTAAATAGTCTGGTACACACTGGCAGCTGTGAGCAATGAACTGACAAGTGATTTATTCAAAAGGAGACATCTAACACTCCAGAGGTGGTTGTTTCCTAGACATACTGGACTGCTGCAAGGTCCAGCTCTGCAGCCCTGCTGCTGGGAACACTGAGGTGAAGTGGTCTGTTTAACTGCTCTTCTGCTGGCTGCTGCTTGGTGTTTCTAAGAGCTGCTGAACCGGGCTGTAGAGCCGCACATGCCAATATTGGTCTACGGTGAGCTTTTCTTAGTTAAAATGACCTCAAAACCAGAAAATGGAACAGTCGTGCGAGCAGGAGACTTCTCAAACCGTAGGAGAGCGTGCAGGTGCTGTCTCCATCTGCCCCAGTAATCCTGGATCTGCCTATGCAATGTCGAGCTGCTTTAGCTGGTTGGAGTGAGGCTGTTCATCCAAGACCTACACCAAATGGCAAAGGTGTATTCTGGGGAGTTTTGGGTGGAAATCCTTCAGATGCAGAAAACAATTGACACCCATGTCCCACATCCTGTGAAATTTGAAAGCAATGAACTGTAAAAGTGGTGCAAGCGAAGGGGAGAATTGGCAAATCGTTTGGCTGGGTGATGATTACACTCAGAAACAACATTTATTTTCCATGGCATCTGCAATCTACTCACAAAACGCTCTGTTCATTACATTAAATTTGAAGCAATTGTATAAAATACTTGACTATAGTTCAGTATGTGTTTGCATTGCTTTGCTTTTGCAATTGACTTGTTGGCATAAAAGTCATTATCTGATGACATCTGGGAACAAAAAAAAATGTGTTGTCTGGGGCAAAGGAATTCTGCCCATCTTTGAAACAGCCATTAAGACAAACACTTATCTGGTTTCGTGCAAACAACCTGATCACTTTTTTGGCAATTTAAATCAGCTGGCATCATCGCTGTGCTTCAGACTCCATCCCAACACCAAAGGCTGATAAGTAATAAATGTTCAAGTCAAACCTGACCTAATGCGGGCCTCCCAGAGCTTAGAAAAAGCTCACAATATTTCAGCCACAGCAGGTGCATTCTGTAATCCTTTATTAAAAACTCCTGCCACACACCCCCCAACATGTGGTGGGGTCTTACGCAGATTAAATCTGACATGCTATGAAGTCACTACAACCTTTTCCTTATTCCTAATTAAAGGAAAGAAAGCCAAAAAAAGGATGAAGTGCTTCTAAACAGAAATGTGAGGCAGGTGGGCAGAAATGATTGTGCTGTGTTTGGCAATTGCTAGGCCTGAAGTTCACAAGATGGGGAAGGTGCTTGACCTACTGTTCTTCTTGTGTGTGCGCTTAAATTAAATCGTAGGCTTTCTGTGAAAGGTAACTGACATTGTTTAATTAAAAGCCTCTCTTCAGTTCTACCTGGACTTCTAATTCCAGTGCAATGTGTAGGCACACGGTGCTTTGTCTTCTCAGGGTATAATTAGACTTAGTAATGCAGCTGTCCTGTTTACAGTGTAAATCCCCCTAATGATAAATGGAGTAGACTTATGGAGAAACCCTGACGGTACTTCAGACAGGGAGAGTGGATGATCTTTGCAAATAGCTGGTGGTTAGAAAGTAAATCATTATCTGCTAATAAGCCTCTGATTGCTGGGTGTTTTATACCATGGAAGATTAGAAAATTTGACTTTGCTTTGTTTTAGTCCTGGCTGCAGAGCTGGAGCACGAACAGGGAGTAGCCGGTTTGTTTATGGGCAAGGTTCTGACCTTGTGTCTTGAGAATCTCTTTGAGAGTTCTTGCTGTGTTAGAAGCCTTTGGTGACAAAAAGGCTTTAGAAATGGCTGGGCACGAGTAATATGGGGAGCAGGTTTAACTATCTCTGTTCCAAAAGCACCCAGCGACCTCAATCAGATGCGATGCACTGCCTAAGTGCTCCATAGCCAAATGACAAGAGGTCTCTGTGTCCCCAAAAGCCCCCAGAATCAGGAGATGGGGTAGATCAAGGCTGGGAATGAGGACATGCTTTTACTCTCATTCGCAGGTGCGGATCCGGTTCCCGAGGAGAGCGGAGCACAACCGCAGTCACTGACTTCTGCTGAGACAGAACTGGGGGCCAAGGAGGGGGAGGTCATTTCAGCTGTCGGATTTCGGAGACCGGAGACTGCTCAGCAGGGAAGAGATGAGGAACATATGGTGTGGTGGGAGGAGGTGACAGTGGTACTGAAGAGCAAGAAAGATAATGAGAAGTAAACTTTTGGTAGGGTGCTGACTTTAGGAAATTCAGTGGCAGAGGGCAGGAACTGGTAAGAGCATGGCTGTGTGCGCAAAGGAGAATCAAATCATGTAAAGATGGGAAATGCGAACAGGGGTGAGTCTTGGGAGGGAAATCAGCTTCTATCATGCATGTACTTCTCATGGCATATGTCAGCCCGGAGGCCACCGGAATTATGATGTGAATTAGAGGAGCGTTTTGAAAGACGGACAATCTATGCCCATATGTTGCTCTCCAGTGGAATAAAACTGGGGGCCTCTGCTGATTACTCTCTAGCCCAGATTTTGATTCAGGAGAGGACGGGAGCTATTTGTCTGGCACAAATGATTGTGACATTACAGCCCTGGAATGAGGGACAGGCCATGGGAGGAGATGTGCCACCAGCCCTTCATACCGGGGGGGCTCACTGGGGCCCCAGGAGTGAGACAGGAATGGCTGCAGGAGAAGCGAACAGGGAGGAAGCAACCAGTGAGGAGTTCCTTCAACAGGACTGAATCCCATTTTTCCTTGCTCCATGCTGCTTCAGCTACATGGGATTCCTTGGATTGTGTTACCGTTGGTACGTATTTACACCATATTGTCATTGTCACTGGTGCAGCCGTTGCACAAAAGAATTTTCCCTGCAGTGTCTGATGCTGATCCCAGCTGTGTTTAGCTCACCGTGGAGACAACTTGAGAAACTGTTTATCAGCACATTCCCTGATCACGGTCAGGAACTTCTGGATGCCCGAAGATCTGCTAAAAGAGTTGTTCCAAGTGGTTTACGGTTTCTCATAGATTTTGTGTGTCTGTTAGAGTTCAATGGGGATTGTTTTCCTAATCTATGAGAAATTCAAGACTTGAAAAATATTTTTGTCTCAAGTTAAGGCAGAAAACCGACATCTCAACAATTTTCACTCATCAGCTGGGGGAATTTCAGAGGACGGAACTGCTTCAGTTGAAAAACTACGTTTCAGTGAATTGCAATTACTGCAGTTTGAGTTCAGACCAATTTAAATTTAAAAGTAGTATTTGCTGATCTTTATAAATTTCAAAGGAAGAAAGGGGATCTATATGAAATGGAGTCTGTTTCAAGTAAAAAAGTATATTAAAAAAGTAGATTAGATTTTTTTTTCCTAAGTAACAAATTTTTGAACAATCCTTTATATACAGAATGTTTTGATTTGGGTGAAATGGCATTTTCTGATATGTTTCCTCTAAAAATTCCCATCCTGTTGTCCTCATGATCTAACTAACAGCACTCTTCAGTGGCTTTTTGCCAATATGTTGTTTTATGTATAATTATATTGGAATTATGTTAAAAGAAAAAAGTTTTTTCATAATGAAAATAACCTCAAGAGGGATAAAAATGGATATAGACTTGTAAGCAAAACACTCTGCAAAAAGTGAAAGTTCCACTGCAAGTAAATCCATGTTCCACTTTCAGGTCTGAGATGGTAATAAATTGAACACAGAGCATTACGCAGACAGTGTCAGATATAAAATAAATTAATCTTGTCAGAGAGTGTACTAACTCTCACAGATTTATGATCAGGTGCATTTAAGTGCTGTTCTTCTCATTAATCTTGATTTACAAACAGTAGCCTTCAGAACGAGGGGTCAGAAGAGACAAGAGAATCATAGATGTGTCACTTGGATAACTCACCTTCCCCAGCTACCCCGCACCTTTCAATGACATCCTTCCATCTTTAATTACTGAAAGGTCTTTAATCTTGTCTGGGTAAGGGCAGAATATGATGAATGTGAAGGGTTGCCTGTGCTACTCCGAGCGTGTTTTTAACAACCCGTGCCATGGATGTTGGTGGGAACAGCAAGATAATTGCATCTACCACTAGGAATACCCGATGCTGAGAAAGTTCAGTGGGAGAGGGATGTTCTGGGAAGGAGAACAAAATAAGAGGAGAATGGTTGAGGCTAGTGAAAGCAGCCTTGTGAAAAAATGCAGTTGCTGAAGAAACTGCATTTTGAAGTCAGCTTAACACACATGCTATGTGTAAGATCATGTCCACCTGCAAAAGACTGTCCCTTTGTAATTCTTAAAAATATAGGGAGCTGGAAAATCAAACTTATTTCAATGCAAATAAACCTAGTACTTCCACTAGTCAATACTGGAGGTAAATCAGTCTTCCTGCATGCCGATACACCGGGCAGAATAACATTGCCCTGAATGCTTGTCAAGGTGGTTGAGCTGGAGGATGAGCAAATAACAAACTTCCCAAATCTACTTGTAATTCATAAGAGGAATGAACAAAAGAATTCACATGAGAAAGCTGCAAAGCCTCTGGATGGGAGAAGGTAGGTGTATACCAAACGAAAATCCTTTTTAACTTCCTCTCTGATACGGTGTAGGATCAAAAACAATTGTCAGGGATGGATTGAAGCGCAGCCTAAATAGTGTTCAGCACATGCTTCAAGCTTCTGCTTTTCCTTACTTTCTCTAAGGGCATTAAGCTGCTGGAGCGTCTGTACATTGTGGGCAAGTTCAGTGGCAGCGTTAAGTCTCTAATGGACTTTGCAGAGTCCCTTTCAGTTCTTCACAAAGGGAGTAGGAACTCATGACAGTTTAGATGGAGAGGAAGTAAGGAAGAATTTTGGAATGAAACCGCTATCTGAGTTGTGCATTCAAGTTAAGAATTAAATCCTCCTTAGAGAAATTATGCATGAAGTGTACCAGAATCTGGATTTGCCTGATCTCCACTAGAAAAATATTCCATAGCTATTAATAAAAAGGGCCTGTTTTATTCACAGATCTCCTAGATGCTTTGTTCTGAGCTTTAAGACCTCTCAAAGGAGCATGGTTGCCATGGGGTTCATGGATGAAAATTCAGATTTTGATGTTGTTGGGTCTTGAGACACTAATTGCTTTGAAAAATAGAACCAGGGCCTTAAGTTGGCACTAGATGCTGACCAGGAGCTATGGGAAAGACTTGAGCACAAACCAGATATGCCTTTGGCAACATAAGCCATAGAAAAAGCAGTTGTTCCCCATTCCCAACCAGCTGGAGCTGGTGTACGGTTCCCATGTTGAACTTCAAAACACATTGAGTTATTATAATCCAGCCCAGAGGTGATAAATTCATGGATTACTGATGCCACCTAAGCAGCCAGACTTCGCAAGGTGTCAGACCCAAGGCGCAGCTTTGACAAACGTGGGCAGTGTGCTTCTCCACAGAGGTGGAGAGGTTTCCACGAGCTGTTTAAAGCAATCCTTCTTCTCATCTTGCATTTTGGCTGCGCCTGGATCCATTCACTTCAGTCTTGCTTGGATTCAGTTCAAGCCATCTGCTCCTCTCCAAGAGCTGTTTTCCTGGAGGTGTTCTGGTGTGCTGTTAGTGCCAATGGTTGTATCCATGGAGAATAAGGACACTGACTGTCATCCGCAGACTGCTGGTAACCGAGCCTGCAGCTCCTCTCCATCTCTCCCGATCGTCTTGCATAATTAATGGAGAGAAGGAAGGATTATGTGGATGCCTACGGGCTGTCCAAGGAAGGGAGAACAGAACCTGTCTCCACTTTTAGGTTTGCTGGACACCAGTGATAGCAATTATGTTGAGGATGAACTGCCTACTTCGGGTACATATTGTTGTTAATAGTTCCTTCAATCTTTGTATGGAAGGCTGCAGACTGATTCGGGAGGGTAAGGGTGGTGGTGACCACAAGAACATCTTTGGGTGTCAGCAGAGCTGTTTGTGTTGTTTCATGGGCTATATCCCTCTGTGCAATATACGGGATGTTGGCCAACGTGATGCTGTTGGCAGGTAGGAGGGAGGTGGTAACAGAAGAATGTGTGTAAGAATCTTCAAGGTCAAAGATCAGCTTTCGAAAAGCTCAAAGAAACTATTGTTGAAAGAAGTGCTTTGAAGACTTGCTTTTTTGAATATTTATTTTGAATCCTGGCTTTTTTTGAAACAGGTATTGTTTACTTCTGTTTATAGCAGGGCATTTTTATTCTTCGCTGAATTTTATCAGGCAGGAAAGTCATCAATCGCTTTCACATGTAATGACTCTAATTTCTATTTTTTTTTTTTTTTTTTTCCCCCTAGAACTTGCAATGATCTGGCATGTGTGATGGGCTGAACTTAGCTGGAGCAGAGAAACATAAACATCAGTTTGCTTTTAGGTGAAAGTTTCTTTTCCAGGAAGAGACATATGTACATGATTAATAAGCTGACAGTTCTCCACAACTATTTGTTTTGCCAGCTTACACATTCATAGAGTGACCTTCTTGGTAGGTATAAAGGGAATAGATGGGGTGAGACTACCTAAAAAGTAGCAGATAATATGTAATGAATTTCTCTCTGGCCGGTTTGCTTGTCTAGGACAAGTTGAGGCTTCTTTGCAAGGCAAACCAATCTCAGTTGTTCTCAACCGTGCTGGTGTATAGTTTAACCTCTGATCTTTGTTCGCATTACTTGGTAATTATTCCAATGGTGTGCTACATTAGTAGTGCTTCCAGAATATAAGATTTCTGATTTTGTATTGAAAATATGATGCAAAATATGACTGCCTCATAAGAAGGTCCAGATAATAACATGGTTTTCAAAATACAAATGAGTTTATGCATTTTCCTATAGCTGAATGTCTCTATATGAAGTTTCCACATGGTGATAGGCAACTGATCTGTAATTTCTTTGAGGGAGTCAGAAGGCTTTCTATTTAGAGGAGAGTATGTTGTTCATCATCTTGTTTTCCAACTTGTCGTCTTTGTGGTGTTTTTTTTTAAAATTTATTTTATTTTTTAATTCTGCTTATTCAATGAAGGAATGCTTTCTGCATCTGAAACTGAAAACCAGCTAACTTCTCCTCTTCATTTGTCTGGTACATACTAAAATATATCCTGGAGTGTGAATTCAGATTTTTTGATGAGAAGGAGCAAAGGTGAAAGAGCTAGCTTTTCAAGAGTCAAAAGCATCATTGACTCATGTCTCAATGATGCAATCATGACTAAATGCAACAGCCAAACTGAAATCCTGTCTAGTCTGACTAGTTTTATTGGCATCTGATCATGCAGTCAGCTGCTACAGCATTAGGCTTCCCCGACTCTCCCCCCCCCGTTTTGTTTAATGGTGTTGCAGAATGAGCAACTGGCTTCAGAACTGATTCAGCATATGGCGTGGTTGGAAGAAATATTTTCTGTGGATTGAGAAGGTTTAGGGCAATGATATTCCAGAAACTTCACCCTGATGGTTTCCCCTTCCTGAGCCCTGGAGGGCTGGCTTATCTCTGCTCTACTGGAGTCTATATAAGGAGTTTTGCATTTGTTCCTTAGCTGGGTGCAATTGGTTTAACCAACTAAAATATACCTCAAAGGACTGGATGTTCTTGTGAGGTGACAGAGCCAAATGCCCCAAGACCTTCCTCCCACTGATGTCACCGAGGCCAGAGCTGTGGTTGGGAAGGAGGTGGCCATCTGTGTGTCCTGGTTTCAGCTGGAATGAAGTTAATTTTCTTCTTAGTAGTTGGTATAGTGCTGTGTTTTGGATTTAGGGTGAGAATAATGTTGATAACACAGTGATGTTTTAGTTATTGCGAAGCAGTGTTTGTACTAATTCAAGGACTTTTCAGCTTTTCATACTGCCCTGCCAGTGGAGGCCGGGAGTGCAAAAGAAGTTGGGAGGGGACACAGCCAGGACAGCTCACCCAAATGAGCCAAAAGGATATTCCATACCATGTGACATCATGCCCAGTATGTAAACTGGGTGTGTTCGACGGGGGGCACCACAGCTCAGGGATTAGCTGGGCATTGGTCAGGCGTTGGTGAGCAATTGCATTGTGCATCACTTGTTTTGTATATTCTACTATTATTAATTATTATTATTATTATTCCTTCCTTTTCTGTTCTGTTAAACTGTCTTTATCTCAACCCATGAGTTTTACCTTTTTTTCCCCCCTATTCTCTCCCCCATCCCACTGTGGTGGGGAGTGAGTGAGCAGCTGCATGGTGCTTAATTGCTGGCTGGAGTTAAACCACGACATGTGGTTAGGAAGAAAAATTATTCAGCAAAGCACCATCCCACGCTAAACTAGCAAGTGCTGGTAGTAACTGCAAATGCACCATCCTTGGTGCTTAGATCTACCAGTGCTTCTCTGCGTATTGCGTGAGTGACACTTATAGTGAGATGTAATAGCAGGTTTTCAAGTTACAAATTTACTGGTTTTTAAAATATGTAAAGCATAAATTAACACATATAATGAAAAGCTGAATGATTTTTATCCCCAAGAACTGCTGCTCAGAATGTTTCTTTGTTTTGTCAGATTGGAAAGGCATCAAATTGTTTTATTCATTATTTCTCCCCATAGGATACTTTCCAAATTTGTGTGTTTTACATTGTATAGTTTGGAATCTTTTCAGGCTGGAAAGTGCAGACAAAGAGACTCCAAAATTGTTTTGACAGTCTTATGTATTTTACACAGTGGCTTAATGCAAACAACACCCCCTGACCCTCCCAATAATAATGATCTTTAATTTGATTCACTCCATGGAGCCAGAATTTGTATAAAAACCTGTGCAAGGACCAAACTTTGCAAATAATAAAAAAATCATGTCTAAATACAAGTGCGTCAGGATTCACTCCTGGAAATTCTCAGAATAGCTTAAACAAGACCTTTTATGAGTAGTTTAAGTGTAGATATGGTCCTCTGTTGGGATTGGGGGAATAGGCTAGGTAACCTTTTCAGCCCCTCTGTGGGTCTGTCTTCTGTAATTCACTGCTTTAAATTTATTTCCAAATAAGGAAGATTGTTTTTATAAGAAAAGCTTAGTAACACTACAGCTTACTTGGTCAGAGAAACATGAAGAACAGGATAAAGAGAAATACATCTAGGGCCAGAGGTTTCCCACAAATCGCAGCAGGACCTGGGTTAGGCGCAGTACGGAGAGGGATCAACGGGCCACAAAGACGGAGCTGGATTTGTGGGTATAGTTATCTAAGAGTAGCTTTTGCCTCTCAAGGTCAGCCCACATGAAGTGCATGTATATAGTTAGAGAGGAATAAGCTATAAAACCATAAAATGTACAGCAGACTGAGGAGATGTCAGATGGATTATTACTTTGCTGGACTCATGAGACCAAAGCACAGGTGCAGCCTAACAGCAGCCGATAAAAAAGGCGCTGACTGCTAACGAGGGTTCCCAAAGTGCAGAACTGCTAATACTCCAAGGAGACCACTCCTTGGGTAGGAGCCGTTCCTTCTTGCTACCTTCCAAGGCTAAGAACAGGCTAAGACACTCCTAAATGGTGGATAACCCTGCTAATCCAAAAGCTGCGTGCTCTCTCTATCTTTGCGAAGCTGTGTGATTTTCACCGGAGCTGCATAATCCCCAGTATGAGCGAGCGTAGTTACAAAGTGTTGGAAAGGCTGAGGATAACATCCCGTATGACAGCAAGTCTTGGCGAGCTGTAACCATCAGTGCTGGGAAATCCCATGCTCCCGTGGGCAGAAAGCGAACTGGGGAGAAGAAAAGGTGCGGTGGGTTTTTGGTTTCTTTCTTGCTATCAGTAGGGAAAAAAGAGTGGGTATGCTGAATGCTCGCCACCATCCTTTGCACCTGAAGGTGGATGGGAGGAAGCCAAGTGATTCGTGTGCCAGATGAAGGTGGTGTATGCTGGGCATTTTCCTGCACATTTTGGTCCTCCCCCCTCGGAGGAACTGGTTGTGTATGTCAAATAGAAAATATTACACTGAGAGATGGCTTTACTGTCTTCAGTAGTTCCCAGCTATAGGTTTTACCAGCAGTGAAAGCGCCGTGTACCTCGCTGACTAATTTGATGGAATGAGCTTTGCAAAAACAGATTAAACTATTTTCCATTCACTTAAGGAAGGGATAATTAGCTGGGAACAGAACAGACAGGAACAAGTCACAAATACTGTGCTATCAGACACTGCCTTTGATCGTGTTACTCTGAGGTCTGCAGTCACAAATTAGGATGTTCTATTTGCAGTAGAAGGGGCTTCACGCACATTGTGATTTCCTCTTCAAATACGCTTTCTGGTGCAGAGATTTCCAGGCTACTCTGGACTCAGAGAAACTGTACTATCTCCAGAAGGAGTTCACAGAGGAAAAGGCAGCTTTCCCAGCCTCCAGGAACACAAGATTTGCCTTCCCTGAGTTTGAAGTAAAAAGCAGGCTCTCCTTTGTGCCTCATGAAGCTGCTTACTCAGAACCCAAATTAATTATTTACCCCTCTATTTGTTGAAGCCTGCCTCTGTTCTCCATAGTAAATTCTACGTGGCTACGACAGGCTGTGTGGCTAACAAATGTTTGATAAAAATAGAAAATTTAATCACGCTTAGCAAATACACTCGGTTACCATAGCTGTCAGTGGTGGGCTACAGCTGGGCATCCTGGTGGACCTCTGGACCAGACAGGCTTAGTGATCTCTCTCGGGTGTTTTTGTCCGCCCTCCCTCCAAGTCCTCAGGCAGTTGGGTTAGGAAAACCTCCATTCCTCTCTTTTCCCCTCCTCCTGCTCTGTCTGGAGTAGTCTCTGCTCTTTGGGGGGGGGGCTGATCTCCAAAGGCGACTGCTGAAGTGAGTTTTGTGTTTGTGCCCAGAGGGGCTGGATGGTGCCCCCCTTCTCTTAATGAATACCAGTGTTTGCTCTTCAGATTTGCTGTGGGTGGGGATGGGGAACTTTTTTCAGAAAAAAAGGTGTGTCTATAGGTATGTCCTCAGGGAAAGGTCCTGATGACAAATGCAATGAGCCCAATACAGGAGTGAAAACTAGCCAAATTCCTTTTATATTATGAGAGATAGAAAGGAGGAAAGTGAAGGAGAGACTCTGGGGCTGCTTTATCTTATTGCTTTTGAAACTGTGAAGGAAACCCCTTTACATGCCAGGATGGAGGAACAACTCTGTTAAGTCTGAGTCCGCCAGGTCTGGGAGACAGCTGCTGTGTTATCAGCTCTCTTGCAAAAAAATCTGATATCTTGGTTCCCTGGTGAGGGACCTGGAGGGAAATGAAGCCCCTGGAAGGCTCTTTGCAAAATCTCAAGAAAAACGCAGTGAGGCTGTCATGGTGTAGAAGTCCTCACAGCCTTTGTGGGAATGCTCAAATAGATGATTCAAAGGAAAATTTCAAAGGAAATCAAAGGGGGGAGGGGGCTTCAAGTATCAGGAGAAGATGGAGGAGAATGCTTGTAATGCTTTGTCAGGCTAGCGTATGGAAAATTTCCCACTGGGACCAGTGTTGGAGAGGCTTGGGCTTGAAGTACAGCCATCTCTAGGGCTCAGCTCAAGATGTAGGCATGGCTCTTCCAGTGCTGGACGTCCTGTGTCGATGGCAGGCAGGTCAGCCAGGAGGATGGCTGTCATGTGTGTCCTCCAGAAAAAACCTGACCCCTGCATAATGAGTGTGCCCCAAGCACAGGTCGTTTCTACAGCCAGGTCACACCTTAGGCATGAAGACTTCCCGAAGCATCAGCTTGGTTTGAAATGGGGAATACTTTCTGTCCAAACAGCTGAGATCTGCTTTTATAAAAATTAAATCCAGGCATTTACATCTTAGCAGCATAAAAACTATGCCCTTTACGTAGAGGTGTGATAGAGTTCTTTGTGGAATTTGTCATTTCACTTTATTGATGGAAAACAAAGAGACAGATTGCATTGAAACCATGGGGAGATGCTGGTGAAAGCGGGTTTTGCTGCAGAAAAGTGGGCTACCTCTGATGGAAATGAGAGAGATGTAGGTTGGAGCAGCGGGTACGAGGCATACGGCAGCTGCAGGTCTCTACCCATGAGCTGCCAGAAGGAGCAGTGGGCCAGCTGGTATTTCGTGCCATCTTCCATGTACAAACCCCAGCCCTCAGTGTCTCAGCTCTCTGCCAGATAACACAGAAAGCTTCAGGTCCTCTCTGTATATGTTTGGTTTTTTTTTTTCACAAGTACCCACACCTTACTACACCTTGCCTGTCCGTCTTCAAGATAGAGCTTCTTTGGGTGGCCAAAGCCCTGAAGAGGAACGGGGACCATGGCAGTAGGTTGACTTTGTATCACTTTCCATTCTTTTTGCCTTATTACAATGACAAAGATTGTATTAGAAGCTGAGCAGCTCATAAATTCTGAGAGTTATAGCTGTAGGCAGTTCATGAAGGGGAAATTGGGACTGGGTAGGGTGTGAAATTTGCATATACACCACACCCACTGCTATTTAATTTGCATTTGATTTGCATACATCATGGTTAAATAATACGCATGCAGTACTTTTAAGGAGTGAGGATTGTATCAGTTTGTCTATGATTTATATCATTTTTGCTTTAAGTGTAATTTTATAGAGTAGTTTGGAGAGCATGCAGTACGAACTTAAATTTAATTTCGTGAAAATGATCAAATAACACTTATCAGCCATAAATATCTAGTTCTCTTTGAAAATAAATGTTGTTTTCATAAAGATGCTAGATTAACAGCACTGCAGGCTGAAGTCTGCTGTTTATCAACTGAAAAATCATGGTACAATACAATTACAAACTTCCCCACACGTTGCAATTGTAATGATGTGTCCTGAACCGAGTGGGTATTCAGGACACGTGTCTGTACAATGGTATGTGACACCTCCTCCTTTAGGGACTGTGAGTTTGAACAGTAGTTTAAAGTGTGTTACTCCCTTGTTTGCTTTATGTTAATGTTCTTTCCAGGCTGAAGGTGGGAGCAGAGTGATGGTGTTTGTCCATCCCAGGATGGTAAATGACTATAATATAATTACTAGATCATCGTGGCTAGTGTCCCATGTGGAGGGAGAGCTGCCAAAGTTATTTCAAGATGCTTTTCATATTGTTTTGGTTTTTTTAATGTCAACTTGTCACAAACTCAAATGTAGAAAGTAAAACCACCTGCTACTGTTTGTTTTGTGCCTGTCCCAATGGCTCAGAAATGGCAACATCCTATTTAACCCCCCCCCGCTTTTAGTTTTGTAACTGTTCTTTATCATAAAGACCAGTTCTGCAAAGGCATTTCTGCATCATTAAGATGCAGAAAGCACCAAAGCAGAGAGGTGCTGTGCTCCTGTCATTGCATTTCCCTTGACTGGGAGGACTTGGACATCCCAATAAGCCCTACCCAGGAAAATCTTTCTTCCTCAACGATCTGGGCCCACGTGCTTCTCTGCATCTTTGGTCACCTAAACCTCTTTTAGCTCTAAAAGTACAAAACTGGTCATGCATTAAAACCCTTGGAGTACCTTGTAATGCCATCTCCTCCTCCGCACGCCCTCAGAAATCTCACATTGTAACCACCCTCTCTCTAATGAAAAAGAGCAAAGGCAGCTCTTTCCTGGCAGCCCAGCAATAAATCTGCTCTGTGACAGAGAATATTTCTATATGGCAAAACACAGATCTTTATGTGTCCCTTTGGTGACAGTGGCCTACAACCGTGCAGTGCTCTCAGGTCCCGCTGTCCGCAAACACGAGCCCCTGCCCATCGCTGCGTGCTGGGCTACCCACAGGCTGCCTGCAGGGTTGAAGTTTGTCTTGAGTGATCTCTCAGCTAACAAATAACAGCGTGTCACTCTGGAAACCTGAGTTTAAATTGGTTTGAGTCTGTAAGAAATGCTCTTGGTTTCACTCTAATGTCCCTGCACCAACAATAACCCAGTTCTGAACGTGCAGCCTGTTATTACTGTAAGCCTTTGACACATGAATGTGAAACCTCCTCTTAACCTGGCTGAGCCTTTCCCAGACTGATGGACGTTGAGCAGGTCTGCTCTATTTTGATCAGCACCAGCGTACTTGGGAGCATATCCATAACCGGCTGCTTTTGTCAGTGTCTGAGTTCTTCAGCAAGGCTTCAGGAACCAGTGGGGGATGTCTCGCTTGACCTCTCATCTTGTCTTTACCCCAGAGACTTGTACAAACCTTCTCGGGAGAGGAGGCTGGAGATGTGCTGTTACACAGGTTGCAGAAACTGTAATTAGCAAAATGGGCCAGGTGTGGGTTTGTGTACTTGAGATCCAAGAGCATTTCTTGGAACTATAAATACTTTTTGCTGCTTTATAGCATTCAAAAGGAATTTCTTCCAAAGTCCAGAGTGTTGATTTGCCCTGGTGTTATATTGCCTTCTGATCCTTCTGAGAGTCTTCCAGCTCTGCTCCTTTGTTTCTGTGCTCACGTGTGGCATCAAAACCAGTGTACTTGCTGCTTCTCTTTGTCCACGTTGCTCAGATGGCCTCCAGCTCCTCTTTGCAAATTACAAATGGGTGTCAGTCGCTGCTCAGCTTGCTTTTTATTGATGGGGAAATAGGTGTGTTCATGTAAGCTCAGGACAAACCCTTTAAGTCTGTCTCCTAATGATCCGGGTTTGCTCTTGACTGGCTTTTATGAAATTAAAGACATAATCAAAGGTGTGGAAAAATACATTTGCCTGGCAGACAGTAGGATTTCTGCATGAAACCTCAGTGACTTAGGAGCCCAAGAGTGCCTTTGAAGATCTGAGCCCTCAGAAACGAGGGTGTGGAACGCACTGAAGACAGCGGCACAGCGCTGAAAGCGTCGCCCCGTGCCTTTCTACCCTGCTGCTAGCGGCGGTGCTGCCGTGTTACGCTACGAGAGGACTAAAACGGGAGGATGGGCTGGTTTGTCCTCTTGTAGCCCTGGTCTGGTAGCCCTGGAAGGTATCAAGTGTCACTTGCTGGCTGTGGCATTTTCGAGCTTGCTCAGGTGTTGCTGCAACCTTAAAAAATGCCCTTGTTTACCTGCAAGTGTCCTTGGTGTCATCAGCTGCTGTCTAGTGCCCTGATGTGCTCGCGAGCCCACAGCGATGGAGTTTAAGTTGCTTTCTGTCTCCATCTGTCTTTTCGCATGGCTGAGGCTGCAGCTGCATATGCATGGGGGTGTGTGTGAGGCTTAGAAAGCGATCTGAAGGAAAGCCAGTCACTTGGTGTTTGCAAAGCAACAGGAACATGCCATAAACACGTATCCTTCCAAAGTTTGAATAAGATAGAGCAAGACACCAGGTCAAGCAGGAGACATGTGCAGCAGAAGGGAAAGTGGGAAAGAAATCCATAAATATTCAATGAAGGAAGTGGGAAAACACATTCTGATTACAACTCTGGCTCTAATGTATGCAAATGTAATAGTTTCCTCCCCTACTAAGGAATCATGTATTACATACATTACATGATGTACTACTGTGTAGCAACATAGTTTATGACTCCTAGGAGAAGAAAATCATAATTCACAGCCATTAACAAAAATAATAGTGCTTTCGCCCAGAGGAGCTTTCCTTAGAAAGCCTGTACAGATTCTATCTAACCTAATTTAAGCAATGTCATGAGTTGGAACAGATCGCTATCAAGTCTGTCATGCTTGTCATAACATGGCACTTGAATAGAAGACATCCCTTCCCAGGAGAAATTCCTGTGAAGGAACTGTATTATTTAATGGAGTTTAAGATTCCTTTTAAGTTTCAGAGCTTGTTTATTTGAAAATTGTTCCAGTAAAAAGCGACCGTTAGCCAGGTTTCATTTAAAGAGAAATGAGTTTCCATGTACGTGATTATAGGCTGCTATTCCTCAAAGTTATAATTAACCGGGGGCTGCAAAGGGGAAACAGCTGCAGAGGAGTGGAGCCCGTACCACGTGCCTTGCATCTGGCAAATATTTTCTCAGGGACAAGGTTTTCTGGAGCCTGTGAATGGATACCGGTATTTACGCGAAGAGATGATTCCCCACGACAGCCACCTGGCTCCGTCACACCTTCCCTCATCCCTCCTCCATTTTGTGCAAGCAGCTAATTAACGTCCAGCTTTTAGTGCGTAACGAGGCAGAGAGCCTAGGAAGGAAATGAGAGCCTGTGGTCTCACCCCCCCGACAATCGGTGTCAAACGGCGTCTCAATGAGTATGTTTGTTTAAACCCTTGGACGGTCACAGGCTCAGGTCCGTGACTGCTCGTTTAATTTCTGATTTAAAGCAGCAACGATGACTGTTAGGAGATGTAGAAGTCCCCGATAGTTACCGTTGCAGGAGCCCGAGCGCTGCTGCCATTGCCAGGCGTTTCCATACGCCATTCGTTCCCTGATTTCTGGAATGCCTCGCGGGGGTGACAAGGGAGGCAGATTGCGGGCGCTCGGCGCGGCACCACGCTCGCTTCATTAGGAGCACGTGTGGGCTGTCCTCATTTATTGTGGCTGCTCAGGAACCTCCTGTTTGCAGAAACGTTGGCAGCTTGTCACAGCATGTCGAGATCTGCTCATCTCCCAGGATAGCAGAGTTTATGCATAATGCAATAAATAGAGACGGGGAGAACTGCGTTACTTACGTTTAGCGGATTTCAGACTATGTGAGAGAGGAGTTAAACTAACGCCTTTCTGTCAACGTCTCAAAACATTAATTGTCTTTTTGTATTTACTTTCTTCACTCCCCTTGTTTTTACTTGTTTATTTGTATAAGATCTTTGAGGTTTACATCTCTCCCTTAAAAATGAGTCAATACCCTTTTCGGATTCTTTAGGAGATGTTAGGGAATACTTGAAAAAGAAATATAATGGGAGGGACAGTGAGAAAGGTGTTTAAGGAAGCAGAAGTGTGGGGAAAAAAAATAATAACCTTATTCTCTTCTCTCTCATCCCCCTGCCCATCTGCAGACTTCTGTGACCAGATCACACGGTGGCCTTCAGAAACTTTGGTGTCTAACTCTGAAGACGTGTTCAAAGCAAAGCCTGTCCCGTGGCAATATGTAGGGCTGATCAAACCCCACTGAAGGCAATGGAAAGGCTTTCACTAAAGGCAGTGGGCTTTGGCTCAGATGCTAAAAGCATTATCATCACTCTCTGGCTGATCCTCTTGATACCAGTTCTCTCATCAAACCCTCTGACAGAAAAAGAGAGAAAATCCAGTCCCTGCTGGTTAAAACAGCAGCTAAACACAGAGTTTTGACAGATCTAAACCACTGCTATGCAGAAATCAGAGTTTTTCAGCACAGAGGTACATAAACACAACTGCTCGAAACTCCCCCGATCTTCGAAGCATCCTGCGCACCTTGAATTTCCCAACGCGCAGCTTTTTCGTGACCAGGAGCGGTGGTAAAAACTGAAGGGGGTTGCTTTGCATCTTGCCCGGCCCGCGGCAGGGTGCGGTGGGCACAGAGCTCTCCCTCGGGGACCGTGGAGGGGACGTGGGGACGTGCCATGGCTGGGAACAGGGCTCTGGTGGGGGGAGGCTGATAGATGGGGCAACGGAGAGAGCTACTGGGTACCAGCTGGAGTCTGACGGTGGGAGAGAGGGAGACGGAGAGCTGGCGAGCCAGAACCACAGGAGGGGCAGGGAAGCTGAGTTCATAGCCTGAAAGGAAGAGCTATTTAATGAATATTCAAGACAAAAAAAATGCCAGGAATAATCAGAGTTGGTCTTATTTCTAGTCCTGGCATCTTGGTACTAAAGGAAAATGTAGCAGAGAGAACATGAATCCTGACTTCTGTTCCTATTTTTACTACAAAGCCTCAGTTCGCAGGTTCAGTCGGCGGTAATGAAGAGCCAACAGTCGGGTGGTAGATGCAGGGCACAAACCCCAGCTACAAATTTTAAGCAGCTTCCAACTTAAACAAGAAGACAGAGCTAAACAAATCCCTCTTGATTCAATCAAATACCTCCTTCCAGCCAGCAAAAGTAACAGGCTTTGGGTGTTAGATGGCCAGCCTGAGTGGATTAATAACTTGCTTTATATTATCAGCCGAGTTTCATCTAGAAATAAATCCTGTCTGATCTCTGTGAACATGCCACAAGATTATTCCAGCAAGTGCGGAGGTTGAGATTTTCGCATTGCGATCGGGCGGTGAGCAGGGCCGTGGAGGCCGGCTGGGAGAGGGGCTGGGGGGGGGGGCTCTGCACCGGGCCAGGGTTTCGGGGACAGGGAGAGGGCTGCAAAGGTGCCCTCTGCTCCGCACCCGAGCTGCAGAAATCAAGCACACCATATACCCCCGGGACAAATTGCCCCGTGGCCACTGGCAGGCCCTTAATTGTAGCCCGAACTGAGCCTCGGCACGTCCGAGGTAAATTTACCATGGAGAGGAGTAAATCGCCCACAGTTTTCCCATCGTGTGTCCCCAGTTGGCCTTATCCTGAATTAACGGACTTCACCTGCTTATAGCCCTGGTTGGTGAAGCCTAGGGGTACGGGGGCAGTTCTCTGCTTGGCTTCTTTGGGTTTTGGCTCTGGGATGGGCAGCAGCGTGGCGAGGGGGCGTGGGAAGCTGGGGTGAGGCAGGACGGTGGAAAGAAGCGTGGGAGAGAATTTCGTCTCAGAGGGAAGTGGTTGCTGAATTTCCATGATTCCTCCCATGGGAAATTCTGCACGGTGTTTTAATTAGCAATAGAAAGACATTTAAAGAGGCTCGAGGCTTCTTACTCCTTACCCATGCTTTACTCATCCACTACATGCACCTCACTTAGCCTTTCCTTCTTGGTCTATATTTGCAGTTTCTGTTGTTTTTTTTTTCCCCTCCTGCTTTGAAACAAAGACATGTAGAACAAAATTGTGAAAAGAAATGCACTTGGGTTTTCGGCTATATTTTTATATTAACTTTTCTCTATGTTTGTATGGCAGTGGCACCCGGTCGTAGGTGTTAAGCCTTGTGTGATCCCCAGGCAGAGCTCATTTAGAGCCTGCAGCGACGGCAGGCTGAGCCCATGCTGATGCTGTGGCTTCCCATGGGATTTTGGAGGGCTGGTTCGGCCGTTGCTGAGCATCGGCAGAAAGAATTGATGTGCCGAGCCTGTACTGGACCCCTATGAAAAGGTTTGCTTCCAGGTACTGACAGGACCACTGAGGTGAGTGACAGGCCTTAGCCTGCAAAACAGGCTTTTTATTTATTTTTTATCCCCCATCCCCAAATCAATATCAGACAAAATTATATAAAAATACCTTCCTTTTTCCCGAATCAAAAAAATATGGATTTTTCCTCACCGAAGCACTTTCCCCTCCTACAGCAGCAAGTTGCCCTCTGATTTGGCGTTGCCTTTGCAGCCATCAGTTAAGTTCAAATATCAGAGACTTTTGATCTGATCTGTGCCCTCCGAAGGATTCCTGCGTTTATTTTGAACCTGTCTCTCGCCTCATTTCCCTTTGTCTTCTTGGAGCTGCTCTGTCGAGCCCTCCAGTGGAAACGGGTTGAAAAACTCTGTCTTTTGGTCTCTTACCTGATTCTCGCTTGATGGTGGTTTTGACTGTCAGGATTGTTGCTGTCGTTACCTCTGAGCTCACCCGTTCAAAGCCATCGGTGATGCTGGGAAAAGGCAGGAGGAGGAACATTACTCAAAATAAGGTGGAAGAGGAGGAGACTGTGGTAGTGGGAGACTGTGAGAAGGGAGATGGAAAGGGAGCAAAACGGGCAAGATAAGAATGGGAATGAAAAATAAATGGGTGACCCAGCCCAGCTTCAGTGGCACTGGTAGTGGTGAGGACGCGGGCGGACCACAGACTTTTGGGAGAATTAGTGCAATGGTACAAGCAAATAAAGTTCAGTAAGGTTTTCCCATAATTGTGATCCTCAGGTTGGCAAAACCTCAAGCTTTCCTTGATTTGTCCAGCAAACTGGATCAGGATTACACAGCAGGATTTACTTTTTTTTTTTTTTACTTTTTTTTTTTTTCTTTCCAGCTGGAAAAATATAATTTTCTCTCTGTCCAAATAGAACGGGTGATTTTCTTGTCAGTCTTTAAATTGGCCTCCCTGGGAACGTGCTCTGAGATGGTGATGTCTACATTACAGAATAGAGAAAACTCTCGCCTTGCCAAAAAGGAGAATAAAAGAAAAATGGTGGTTAATAGAATAAAAACTCTATTCAAAAGACATTATAACAAAATCCTACAGACAGAGAGCTTCCAGACTGTGCCTTTCCTTAGGGTCTCAGCTTTGAGTTCTTCGGTGACTCTCAAGCTAGATTAAACCCTAGGGAGATTGATATATATTTATATGTAGGTTTATATATATTTAAAAAATATATATATTTATATATATAAAAAACACATGAGCCTGTAAAAAGTCTGTAAGAATCTCTCTATTGACTTCAAAGGCATTTAAATCCATGCTAGTAATGCAGCTATATATTTGTAGCTGATTTGAAGATTTAGGGAATCTCTCTCTGAACAACTTATGAAGGCTGTTTGAGATTATAGCATTACTCCAGGTAGCTCTATTAAATTACAAACCCTGCTCTGATTGCAGTCCTAGTCTGCTTGTGCTGCAGTCTTTTTATTTCTGTCTTGGACTGAAAGTCCCAGACACAGTGATGCAGGATTAATAATGGATCACACTGCTCCTGGAGCAAGACTTGTTTACTGCCCAGAGGAACCAGGGGGTTGGGAAGTGACAGGTCATTTTGGGGAGAGGGAGTTAAAAGGTCAAGTCGCGTGGCTTGTCACTCGCCCAGGGGAGCACCCGGGGAAGGTAACCCAGAGCCTTGAGACCCGTTTCTAACGGCAGAGAAGTGATGAGTCAGTTTTGTGGTGGAGGAGGAAGAGCCAGGAGATTCAACAGTGATATTTTTTTAATGGTTCAACATATGGAAAGTATTTGCATTGCTCCCTGTTAACATGTAGGTTCTGAAGCATGCACAGGTAAATTAACACATGCAGTGCTAGTTAGGCAAAAGGTGAGGATGGTTTCTGGAAAAAAATGTGTTTTCTATTAGTAATCTGCTTATCAAAAAGGACAAGCAGAAATACTGGCTATTCTCCTTGGTTGAAAGATATTTGTGACTTTGATCAAGTCAGATGACGAAAGAATCTCCCATAGTCCTAGTTTGTTGTCATAAATGCACCTGAGATTAAAGTACTATAAGAAAACAACCAAATGAACAATAGGTGCATTTTCACTATTTGCAGTTCAATGAATATAGGAGTAGGAACATTTATGAATAATAGGAGATAGGGCACTATTTGTGTTCTTATCTTGTATTATTCGGGCTAATGTGACTTTTGTCACTGTCATTGCTGGGCAAGGGCAGCTACACTCTATTTAAGACATCTAAGACCTATGCCTTATGACTGTGCCTTATTTGCAATGAAATGCAGCCTATGAAGCTGAAGCATCCCATATTCATCTGGCCCTCATCAAACCAGCTGGAATACATAAATAAATTTTCAAGCTGGGGAGAAGGTAATGAAAAAAGAAGCATTAACTCATATTTTGAGTCTGCTCTAAATTATACCGTACAAGGGAGAAAGAATAAAGGAGATTAGTGGAACTACTGTACTTGATGGTACGTGTGGGCAGATCTGTGGATGAAGTGTCTATTCCTCAGACATGAATATTTAATAATCACTTTTCTGAGTACAGGATGGACATTATTAGTGGGTAGGAAATTGTTTGATGGTGCAATGGAAGGAGAGAGAGGATGAATTGTATGTAGTGCTTTATGACACAGTTGAACTCTTTGGCTCAGTGGTTGTAAGAGTATCAATGAGGTCCTTCCAGAGAAGAAGAGAGGCTCTGAGTCTCAGAGGTAGCACCTTTGGAGCAGTTGGTGTTGGGCACTGACATAACCTTGAGAATCAGAGCCAGAATAGGTGACAGAAGCAAAGACTGACTCCTATCAAAAACAAGCTTGTGGGCAAAGTGTACATTTGTAGTATCAATAGCTCTAAATTCAGGGTGTAACACTGGTACAATGCTTTGACATTCAAGGAACATTGAAGTGTGATGATGCAGAAACCATGAATTTGAATGGAATGGTCACAGCTAGTCGGTATCTTTAAGAAAATGTTTTTTCCTCGCTTATTTTCCAAAGTTCAATTAAGGCTTAGAGTTATTTAGCTGTGTAGCAGCATGGTGGAGATAACAGGTAATTGAACAGCGTCTGAAAACTTGGAGCCACCTCTGTGCTGACACAAGCCCACGATAGGTAGTGGCATCTCCCACGGTCCCATTGCTAGGCTGGGGCAAATAACTGGTGCTACAGCAGCACAGAAATGAAACCCCACTGCGTTTGCACAAGACTGAAGTTGCATGTGTGTTCCTCCTGCAAACCATCCTTTTTTTCCATTGGTGAACATATTCATAAGAGCTCTCCGATATTAATGGTTTTGCCTGAGCATCTGTAAAATGAGCTCCACAGGATGAAAACCTTGTAAGTCAACACAGGGAGTCACGAGACTCACAGGGCTGCAGAGTGTGATCTGCATCATCATTGCCCCGGTCCGGTGTTTGGCAGGAAGAAGGTTTCCTCGTCTGTCTTTCTGAGCTTAAACAGATTTTATAAAATAGAGAGGCTCCTGAGCCTTTTGTAATCTCACCATATCAGATATTGAAGTATTGCTGAATCCTGTTATGCAGGCAAAATAAAACATCCCCCCTCCCCCCCCCCAAAACCCCCCCAAACCCAAAAAACAAAAAAACAAAAGAAAAATAAATCCCTTCAGGGATTTCACCTGCTGCTTCTGCTTATAGTGAGCAGTATTGTGAGACAGGACTGTTTTTCTGTGGGAGAGTTGTCCCTGAATGGCTAATCTATGTGCTAATCATAGCCATGTAGGCTACACGTTACACCCAAATCACTAGATTGGGTCTTGTTTTCTGCAGGGGATTTTTCCATTTCTCTGAGCTCTTTCTTACATTTTTTTTTCTATTAGCTGATTTATGCCTTTCAACCTGAGCTATATCAAAGTCAGCATTTACCACTGTATATTTACTTTGGTTTGCATGCAATTTACAAATGATATACTGTACTTTTATACAGTTAATTTGTTCATTCCAGCATATAATGCATCCATGAACTTTCTGAATTTTGAGCTGAAAATATGATAAGTGGGTTAGATTATGCAGTGAAGGAGCTGTTATATGAAAACACTTCCATATCATCAATTATGTAGTAGCTTAATACAAAATGATATTAATACATGAATCAAAGAAGGAAGTTGTATAATAGGATTCTCATGAGAACATGAAGCTGATGTTTATTAAAGATGTAAGTTCCGCATTAAGAAGGAATACTTTGTTTTATTCATTTACTCGATAAGCAGCTCAGCTGCCCTGAATGGAACAATTTCATTGTATATTCCCAAAAAACTCTCACATGTGTTTCTTGTATTTCTCCCAGAGTTCGGAAATTTGATAAGCAACGTAGATATCATTAAACCCAACTACTGGTTTGCGGTCCACAGCATTGCTTCCTCTGAGCAAAGAGAAACTCGGCGGCTTTGGAAACGACTCCTCAGACTGCCGCACGCCTGCGTGTAACCTGCACTGCCCCGGGGCTGTAGGCTGGTAGAGCTGGGTGGGATTCCACCCTGGTAGAGCTGGGTGGGATCCAGGGTGGGATCCAGGGTGGGATCCTACCCCTCTTGTGCTTCTGCACAGCACGGTCCCGGCAGCCTCAGCGTTCTTTTTGCCAGGTTGCTCTGCAGCTTATTTCACCTGGATTCCAAACGGGAAATGTTCCGCTATGCCTCCTCCTCCAAAATGTTTTTCAGAACAGGCTACAGCCCCAAAGTCCTAAACTGCTAAGGATAAAACCAGCAGGGGGGCTCTGTGGAGGTAAGAGAGTCCCTGAAGGTGGGTGACAAGTCTGCGTTGGGCGTTTGGGGTCAGCTGCGATGTTTTGTGTTGAGATGGGTGTATCTCCTTATCTATTAGCATTAGAATAGGATAGAATAGAAAAGAATAGAATAGGTTCAGTTGGAAGGGACCTACAATGGTCATCTAGTCCAACTGCAAAAAACCCAATATAAAACCCAGCACACTCGGAGAGCAGGGGATGAGCCTTGCCCTGGGAAAACCACCTGAGTGATAATGGTGTCTCCCCTGCCAGGTAAGTAGCATAGAATATTGGATAGAAGCACATGTCAAAACAGGTGTTAAGATTGGAGGAAAATGGAGGCTTAATTCTATATATTTATAATAAGGAGTTAACACCTCTATTACACCAAGGCACAGGCTTTCCTTTAAAAACACCAGAGGAGCAGGCATTAGAGTCTGAGCTTCTCTAAGAATGATCAGTAGTCAAGGGTATCTCTGCCAGTAGTGCCTGTAGTTCCCATCCATCTCAGTTTTACCAATATTAGGAACCAGAATTAACAGGCCTTGAGATGAATGGGAGCCATCGCGTACTGCGTTTGTTCTCGTTTGATTCAAATCTAATAGTTTTTTGAGTACTACATTTGATGAGAGAGCGTTTATTATTGTTTTTAACAACATTTAGATGCCCCGGTAATGTACAGGCTGGCACAACCTCCTTGTCGTGGGTCGCTGTCTGCAGCTGACAACTGTCTGTCTTTGTTTCCCTCTTCGCTGCAAAGTGCTATAGGCACCTGAATACCAAGAAGAACCATGAATATTTTAGAATGAAACCCTTCACTGCTGGAGGAGCTAAGAAAAGAAATCCTGTAAGGGGACAACATGAAATGCTGCACAGACAGCCATAACAAGAAAGCAAAGCTTTGGAAAGCACAACACTGGAAGAATTAGAGAGAGCTTCAGGTAAGCAGCACGTTGCAAAGATTTTGTAGCACAGATTCAATCGAGAAGAGTCATTTACTGAACAGCAGTGGGATAATACAAAGAAAAGCTGGTACAATACCTAAAACAGGGTAAGAGAAAAGATTGAAGACTGTGTGATGGAAGAGAGAGGGAGAGAAGTGTGTCCGTGCGTGAGAGAAAGAAGAATGGCAATCAATATTAGGAACTGCACCCAGTTTGTTGAGAAAAGTAATGGGATATACAGGAAAACGTAAGCAAGGTGATGGAAGCATGGAAGACTTGATGGAAGAGCCCATGGGAATCGGAGGGAATCCCTCCTCTCCCTTGCCAGGTGTTTGGTAAGAGGGACCCTGCAGAGAGCTCCTGGGCTATCAGTCTGGCAGTTTGCTTGCTTAATATGGCACAGAAATTAAACAGTTATTCCATTTTAAAAAACTCTGCTCCTCCCAGGAACCTTAGATGTAGTTGCTGTGGGGCAGTTGAAATGGAAGTCACCCTGAAGCTGTTTTGCAGAGGTACAAAGCAAGAAAGACGGTTGCATAATTATTCATTTCCTTCCCCTACCTTGCCAGCTTCCAGCCCCCAAAATTGAGGACCACGGCAGGGCAGGAACGGGCATAGCGACTCAGGAGAATATGTTCTGCTCCTCCACTGATGGCCCAGAGGGTGTCACTTGGCAGCTGGGGACACTGGAGTACGTCCAGCACCAGTGCTGAGCTGCCCAACCCCGTTTCCCAGCTGTGCCGAGGTGGGAGGCAGGGACTCGTCCCAGCAGTGTCACCAGAGCAAATGTTACCAAAAATACCATCCTCCATGCAGTCCTTGAAGAAGATGTGAGGAGTGGCAGGGTCGGTAGGAAATGTCAGTTCTTTGTGCAAGTTTATGTCCAATTTCTCGTCCCCAGCATGCCACAGTGTGATGGATAAGCATCCAAACCGCAGAAAAACCTGAAACAAGGGAGCACTCCTATCACTAATGAAGATGCATCGTCACTGGGCTTGGTTCAAAGACCATTAAAGTTTCCAAGTAGTTCCAATGGGAATGAGAGCAACCCTTTTCCTGAAGAAATAGAGGCATATATTAAGCCTTAATTGGGAACAGTCTCCACAAGGATTTTCCCTCTGAGGAAAAGGAGCTTTTTGCAGATATAATTGTTTTGGAGGGAGTAATTATTCCATGGATGCTTTCTGAGGTTGAATGATGGCTCTTTTTATTTTTTTATTTTTCCTGAAAGCAGAAGAGCTGTAACACTCATATCGAGGACCAGTGGCATTACCTGGCAAGCAGGGGCCAAGCTGCTGTTTCGACATATATACACAGCAGTAGGAGGAATTTTTGTACAGTTTGGCTGACTATTTCTCTATTATTCTTTACCCTGCAGCACAACACAGTTTGCAGCAATTGATTGACTTAGCTGGACGGTGAGATAAAAAACTACAAATAAGACCGGTTGGAAGCTGTTCTTCTGCTGTGATTAGATGTAAAACAGCCACAGCTAGAGCCATGTTTTGCCTGGGGTCAGATCAACAGACCACAGATTCTGGGGGTTTTACATGTTAATTTTTACTCAATTTCAGTAGGGCTGGAAATCATCATCCTGAAAAACCCTTCAAGTGATGGAACGTGTCAGTGTGAGCATCAGTGAGAGCTACAGAATAATCACTTTTTCCTCCCAATCAGGAAGACGTTGCTGGGAGATGATATGCAGGAGGGAGAGGCTGACTCAGATAGGAAAGAAAAAGGGACACAAATGTGGGACGGGACAGAAAGAATGAGGCGAAACATAGCAGGGACGAAGACAGATCCCCGGAAAGAGAGCTGTCATCTGCAAATTGCTCAGTGGTCGGGTCCTGCTTGTTGTTTCCAGCAGCGTATGTGAAATCCTAAAGGTCCCTCCCTGTCTCTTGCTGGGGAAAGCTGCCGTTGAGAGATTGCCTGAATAAGGAATGAGCCAGGGCTGATCGTTCGTTAGCATAATCCAGCCCTCCTGGAAGACTTACTGCAAAATGCGGCGGAGGCGAAAGACGCTTGAAACAAGATAGCTTAAAACCATTTTGTAACTAATTTGCAGCAAAGTTTTCTTTCATCATTTCCCTCTTCTCTGCCCTAGTCTCCCTGTTTGTCTTATCAAATCTTGGCAGAGATATTTGCATTGAATAGGGAGC
The DNA here is from genome assembly GCA_035590195.1 of Aviceda cuculoides. Classification (NCBI taxonomy): domain Eukaryota; kingdom Metazoa; phylum Chordata; class Aves; order Accipitriformes; family Accipitridae; genus Aviceda; species Aviceda cuculoides. Next base: position 18,250,750 of record JAVJGG010000037.1, on the reverse strand, counting down.
TGCTCTTGAGAAACTGTGGTTTCGGTGCTGTAATAAAGCAGTCTTACCGCAAGGAATTTTAAAGGCTATTTTGCCCGTCTCAGAAAATGCTGATTTATGACTTGAATGCATCATGTTTTTTGCAGTTAGCAAGACACCTTCTAGAAGTTATAAAGCATCTTAGGCAGAAATAGACAATTGTCTTTTTTTCAAGTTATTTGTCTGAAACATTTCCTTTCATTCAACCAGTAAGTTAAATACACTCCATTAATAAAGCAGCTTCTGCATTCAGGCTAGGAAAACTTTGCCAGATTTTTCTTCAGAGTTGATTTAGTATTATCAAGTATTGCTCCCTGTAAAAAGTTAAACTTATGAGCAGATTGGTTGATTTGTTTGTGTCATCTGTACTACCCCCTTGGGCAAATCCATAAACCTCATCCTGGGATCTAGGGAAATTCAGTTGCGTTACTTGCTAATGTAGCGATTGCAAGAATAGAGGTGTCCAATGTTACGTTACTGTAGATGTGAGTAACTACCTATATCAGCATTATTAGATACAGTGGCAGACAATGAGATTGGCTTGAATGCCACGCAATTCATGAAGCAAAATAGTTTTTATCTCAAGGCATTCAGACCTGTCACATTTCTTTTAATGAAACCCTGAAATTTTTTAATAAAGATGCTTAGCAAAAATAGAGTTTCAATAATGAATCTGATAACATATTCAAGCAGATATCAATTAAAATTTTCATTATAAGGGACAGTTTTTCTTGAATTTTTCACAAGATGTTCAATTTTTAATCAGTTATTTCTGGGGAAAAAAAGTTTTTTTTGGAAAATAACTTTGAAAAGTTTAGACAACAACTGCATATAAAACCCGAATCATGATAAAGAAAACCTGCTTATGAGACCTTTCTTCATGAGCTAAAGGACAGCCACAAAGTTACACGTCTTTGTGCTAGCATTCTTCACAGTGTGTGAAACACACTAGAACATTTCTACCTCTATTTTTATTTTCGTGAAGGATAAAGAGTTGATGGTTTGGCATAAACTGCTAATTTAATATTTCGATGCCTGTTTCATCTTTAGGTACCTGTGGTTTCCAGGGAGCCACTTCTTGAAAGAGACAACCCGCATCCCAACCCAGGTGGTTTCTTTAGGGGATGGAGAATTCCAGGTGAAACAGCTGGGTTTGTAGCAGATCAGCCTCCAGCCTGGAGGACTTGCTGGGTGAGTCATGGGGAAATACAATGCAGGTGTTACAGAGACTCCCAGTAAACCCAAGATAATTTCCCACGAAACACTGCAGTCTATGTGTGGTGAGAGCCACGTCCTCTGTGCAACACAGAGAAACAACCTGGCTGGGCAAGGTGGCCTTTGCAGGAGACACGAAACTTCACCGCCTGTGAGGCAACGAGGATAGCTGTTGCACCAACCTACGGTATTTTGTTCCTGAAAAGAGATTGAAACTTTTTGTTCAAAAATTCAGTTTTCAAGACGTCCTCCATCCCATTTTGGGATGGGAAAGAGGGGAAAAAAAGCTTGTTATTTTCCCAAGGATAGAAATTCTGAATTAATATAATTGCATTTTACTGAATGTCATAAAAAGAGAAAATCAAGGTTACAACCACTTGATACACTGTGAGCACATTTGCCACAAACCTGCCAGAATAATCCAGCTTTGAATAAGGCTCTGCTCTTGTTACAGGCAGGTTTTCCTGAATTTGCTATTAAAACACTTCCATTAATGCTCGGTGCTTGCATTACTAGGAGATACCACTGGACAAGCAGAAAGGCATAGAGTGAAAGATGAAGCAGTGAAGAGGGTACTTGCCCCAAATGTGACATTTGGAAAACGGTGAGTATGGAGAAAGTGGGTCAGCAGTGCACGGCTAACATAAGCACTAGGTCATTTGCTTCTGCTCCATCCTAGTGTCAATTACTGTAGGTACATAAAAACGAATATGCTTCCTGGCCCCTTAAAGTTATGGAATGGAAATACTGCCCATTTTGGCATTTGAAATAAACACATTATCCTTTGTTTTCCTATATGGAGTCGTGGCTGTTTATAATAGGAATCATTCACAGTTATTACAGTAGCATTTCTCCTTGCCACATCCTGATTGGCTAAGGCACATTTTGGTTTACTGTTAATGTGCATTGCCTCAATGAATAACTTCGTAAAGTAGGAATAAATGAAAGCCCAGCATTAAACTAGTAACCGCATTCAAAAGCATTTGGTTTATCAGACTCCTGCTGCGTCTGTTATGTGCAGATTTTGATGTAGGCATGTGTAGTAATGTAAAATGTGGAACATGCAAGTCTTAATGATGGCTCTGGCTCAGCATTCACCGTATTTACAGCAGCAAAAAATCCCATTTTAAAAGCAAAATATGACCTCAGGAAATGTAAGGTTTGTATTCCTGCCAATTCCTATTGCACTTTCCCAGGGAGGTGTTAAACCCATTATCAGTCATCATGGACAAAATCAGCACTTCCACCTTTCAATGCCGTTTGATTGAACGTACGTAGTGAATGACAGGCTTGAAGTAAAAAATGGGTACTTTGCACTTCTGTCCACATGTACATGGAGCCCATTGGGATGAAAGGCTCAGCCTAAGCTCCACATATTATTAATCATGCAGGATTGCTCCATAAAGCTGATTTTCCTTTGCTTCTTTGAAAGCCTCCTGTAATTGCAGCTTCTATTCTTTTCTTCCTAGGTCTATAGTGCATATAGAGAAAGACAAATTATGATATTGAAAAATGATGACTTTCTAAATTTTCCAACAATTTTGTGACAGAAATAAAGCAATGAAATGTCATAATCATTTTGGTTAAATCAGCTAGATATGGAGCGGTGTCTTTCATCATTTCCTGTATATACGGAATTTATTATTTGGCCATTTTATAATTGCATTGGTTGGAAAACCTGGTACAGGGTACATGGTCCTTCTGTTGTTTTCATAGAAATAGGACATCATACAGCAGACTACGGTCTACTCACCTCTGCCAGAGAGACTCCCTTGCTACGTTTTGTTTCGAAACCCTTTGCTGCCCGGGACATGTGCAGCTTTGAGACAGGTCAATAAGTTTTGGGACTGAAGAAGTTGGACAGTAGCTGGCACAACAGTCCGGCAGGGACGCGACGCTGTGGAGCTCACGTGGGATTTGCAGCAGACTTCAACGCGACCGAGCAATGAGTGTCAACGTTAAAGTGCTTTTTTTGAGAGATATCAAAGCCCGGTGGAAGTGTTAAGTTGATAACACCACTCCATTGCTCTTTGAGGTAGGCAAGAAACATCCTGTTACCACCTGACACGCAGATACATCGAAGTGCGCTTACGCTCGTACTTTAAAGACTCTGTAAGCCAGAGTGGTACAAAGAAGTCCTACCATCAGAGAATTAAGCCCCGAGGCACAAAGGCCAGATCTGTACTCGAAAACGCTCCTTTTCAAAAAACCCTCCCAGAAGCATACGTCATGCCCCACAGAATAGGAAGAGAGTTTTTTTATATGGGTATCCCCAGCTTTGTACGCCGGGAGTTGTGTGGATAATACACAGAGGATGTTAGGGTCACTGAGTAACCTTGCTGCGCAGGCAAAACTTTCTGAGTGGCTTAGCAGAGGCAGGTGTGAGCAGAAGGAGCTCCTGCCAGCCTTGGCGGCCAGGCTGAGACCTCGCTGCCGTGGGCGGAGGTGCACCGACGGACCCCCTCAAAAGCAACCCGTGGCACACCGCCGTCTGCTCCGATGAGGCGCTCGTTCTTATTCCCGCGCCGCTTTTTGTGTTCTCCCCAGGGATGTGAATCTTCTGGGTCCTTCGCTGGAGCGAAAACTTTCCTGTTTCTTTCTCCTCCTTGTTCTTTCGTATCTCTATTCCGAACGGCTGTGCTTCAATCCTTGCCTACTAGGGAAGATGCAAAGTCATTCTGCTGACTAAGAACCAGCAGTCTGATCGGGCAGTAGTCTGTGTAACCCCGTGGTTGTGCCTCCTTTTTCTCCTCGTACAGCTGGAGTGCCAGACAGTCCTTCAGAGCAGAAGCTGTCTTGAACGGTAGGTTTCTTGAGGAAAAGGAGGTGACTAAGGATATTGCCTTTTGAGTATCTGTGCAAGTTCCTGTCTGCTTTTCGGAACCACAATTCAGCAGAAACAAAGGAGGAACCAAACTGGTGACAAACAAGCCAGAGTGTACGGCTGCTTATTTTATGCAGAGCTCAGAGCTTTTGGGTTTGTGCCTGCAGAGTCACCATATTTTAAAAATGGTAATTTCTGAGACCAATCTAAAAGGCTAATTGTTGCTGTTACTGATCTGCTTTAAAAGCCATGATTAAAGCCAAAGAGAACAGTCACAATTCCTGCCAGCTGCGGGAAGCTTTGCGGCTGCCTTGTCCCAATTACAGGTTTTTTTGTAGTGAGCACACTGCATTAGCATAGCTGCAGCTCCCTTCTAACAACAAGTAATCATGAGAAACATTTAATGGCAGGCTTTGGACCATGTCTTTCTTTTCCTGTATAGTGCTAGGAGTGAGGGTTTCTGGTGCCCCTAAGCCATTTTTTCCCCCACTTTAATAACAGGTTTGGAAAAGGAAAGTCAAGGTTCAAGTTTATGTATTCACTGTATTTTTCCTTTTTCCAAAAAGAAGTAGCTGTCCCAAGGTTCAGGTGGCAGGTTCCATTCGTGCATCTCAAGTGGCATCACGCTCTGCTTTTACAGGGAGGGCAGAAGGAGCAGAGAGGAGAACTTGCCTCGGAAGTGCTCAGAAAACCCCTCCAGCTCTCCCACCCAGAGACTTTGAGGGAGGCAGGGGGTGGGGAACAACTGTGAGCAAATGTGGTTAATAACACCCAGCGTTGACTAGATCACAGCAAAAAGAAGATTGGACTAGACCAGACTGTCTGCTCCCTGTCCGGCACTTGTCTTCAACAGCCAACGACTCAAGAAACTGCTTTCAAAAACCAGCCAACCAATCCCCCCAGTAGCCCAGGCTCTCTGTTAGAAAGCTGTTCCCTAACAACCCGGTTGTCATGGGCAAAGGAATCTTCTAGGAACAACATGTTGCAGTAACACTGTCTAGTTCAGTCATATCCTTTGTGGGATTTGATCCAAAGCCCACCAAGATCAATCAGAACCTCCCACTGACTTTATAATGGCTTAAGCTCTGTTTAGTTGGAGCTACTAATCCAATTTCCACAGCCAGTGCTACTGTCTGTGAAGTCCCAGTGCTGATACATGAAATCTAGCTTGCTGCCACTGGTAGCATCGTTACAGTTCCTGCTAGTCTCAGCTCTCTCTGAAGCAAATATATTCAAATATCTGCAGCCACAGAAGCTTGGACACAAGTCTTGCAAGGTAAGCTAATTTGGGCCTTGTTCACTGTGAATGGAAGACCCTCAAGAACAGCCTGGGATACGGGTAAAATCGACCATAATAATTCAATAAAGTGGCACTCTTCTGCTCAGTGCTGGTCCAATGGCTCAGAGCAGGTTCCTCTGCTTCGAGAGGTGTCGTCTCTAGGGCGATACGTGAAAATAAGTCAGTAGAAACCATTGAACACCTTTTCCAAAACATGGGCTCTTACTAACCAGGTTTGTTATCAATTTCCGCAGTTCTTTGAACAGAGAGAACTGAGAGGTCTTTTAGTAGTCGACGGTGTAGTACTTAACAGCCTAGTAGGGATTTTGTACCAACCCATGGGCAGATGCAGCCTTTTCCCCAGAGACCTTACAAGACTACACTTACCTGTGCTGGAGGCCAAGAGTGTATGACATGTTGATGAGTTTCTCAAATTATTTCCTGGCTTAGACGTAGTTTTATCTTCTGGTTTGACTGAAAGCATTTGAAATTTCCTCTTCCTTCTTTTGACTGCAATTACCCTCTGGAGCCACCCAGCTGGACGCACAACTCTGTGGCTCAATAGCTAGTGCTTTCTCACTTAAAATTCCCTTCCTGCAAGCATTTAAAGTGTGAGCTTGATCCTTTCAGTGTTCATGGAGAGTGAAAGCACATGGGGACTCAGCAGAACTTAAATTTATTTAGAGACCCAGGCTAATATTGAAGAATTGATCCAGCTACAATGTCCAGGTAGATGTGAGTCGGGGTACATCAGTGTTTATTTCTTGCTTTCCAGACCAGCTGTGCAGAACCACAGTGATGGGCTTTCCCACAGGTAGCACTTAGTGTACTTTAGGGATCCTTGGAAATTAAAAGGTCTTTATGACTGGAAATCAATATCATTTACAAAAAAGGGTATCACTTCCACAGCAAAATGGCCATTGAGCTGTGTAGTGTCCTTTAAGTTATTGTTGAAGTCACTTGCTTCTCAAGATTTCCTTAAGTTTCTTTTATTTTCCAGGAAACTGGAGATGAAACAGCCACTATAAATCGCGTAAATCCGAAAGTGCCAGGTGTATAACAGCAAGTAGTTTATCAACTTCTCTTTATCTGAAATTTCTTAAAACTTGTCAGATACGATGATGATCAGAACTGACTTCCTACCAAACAGTTCAATAAAGGCTTCAGTCTCCGATTCAGATGCCAGAGGAGTCGTCCATGAAACATCCATTAGGACACAGACCTCAGGTGTGGAAAAAGACAGCAAACAATTACAGAGGCTTTCTGGAGTAGAAGTAATTTAAGCCATGATCACCTGCTTGCTCAGAAATAACTGGTAAAATCAGTGATATGATTTCTTGTGATGGCCTGCCTGTTTTGTGTCAGGAAGATGCAGCTTTGCAATGTCTGATTAAATGTTTTTAACCCTGTAGCATTGTGCTAACGGAGAACTGTTTTAGCAAGAGTGTTATGCCATTTGTTTTCAGGGTAGGAGTGAAATGCTGACCCCTGAATGGTGCCGGGAGGGATGCCACGCATGGCACGGAAAGGAAATTTTTCTCTGGAGGAAATCCGCATCTGGTGCTACTGGGCCATGCGGAAGGTAATGGGTGGTCCTCAAGAGCAGTTGTACTATGTGCTACAAACCCCAGGAGGTTCAGAGTAGCAGTGGGATAAGCTAATGCCACAGTCTGAAACCACATTTGCCTATTGAGGAGTCATCTATGACGTTGTTAAAATGTGATAATTAGAATCCATGCATTACCACGGAAAAAAAGACAATAATTAAAGCCCAGACACAAAGGGGAGTTAATTCTCCAAAACTCTTTTGTGCAGAGGTATTTGAAGGTTTCAGCAAAGTAACTCTTTCTGTTTCCTTATGAAAACTCTTGCTCTACAATGAATCTTTTGAACTCTCTGGAAAATAATCTAATTATGGTTAACGCTATTATGTTCTTTGGTGCTTTGAATAGAGCTATGGGTAATATTATGATTGCTCCAAAGCAAATAGCTATGTGGTTCAATCTGACATGTCATATTGATAAAAACACAAAAATTTTATTAAAAACAATGGATAAGGGAAATTATTCATTTTCTAGGTAATATAACAAAAGAGGGAAAACCACCATTGTTTTCTCAACAACAGGAGAAATATGCTTTGTGAGATGTTGTTCAATGAATGCATTTAATTAAAACATTGTATTTGTCTTCTCATGCGCTCTAGGAGAAAGCAGGTGCGCCTAACTTTCTCTTTCCTGAAATCTTCCCATATACCTTCCAAAATAAATGAGTATCTTAAGAATAAGACATTCTGATCACTTGAAGGCTTATAACCACACCTGAAAAAAGAAAGATTAAGTATGAAAGAATGGTATAAAGTCTGAAAATGTGCATTTAAATCTTCTAGTTCAATCTCAGACAGACAGACCTCATTTTTATTTTTATTTTTTTTTGTTTAATAAAGCCCCAACTGGAAGCCAATGAAGTCAGAAATGTATTGACTCTGTTTCATTTCTGGTATAATTAGTCACGTATTGTTGAATACTGACATTAGATGGCACAATACCCACCATCAGCCTCTTACAGAAATGGAAATGCAGTTGAAATTTGCTGCTGTCTCTGAAGCTGGTTTTGTTGAATTTGTTTTATTTTCACAGCAATCCCGTTGCTAAATGTTCTTAGACCAGGGAGGTTAAGTAACCTGATGTAAGTGTAACCCGCGTTCACTTAGGCATGGCCGCACAGACAGTTTTTCTAGTATTTTGAGTCACAAACCAACACCATTCGGTAGTTATGATAGGAGATACGTGTCAGGGAACTGGGCTAGGAGCGCTTGAAGGGCTGGAGGTACGGGAGGCTCTTAGCAATCCCCTTTCTTCCCTGTGGAACGGTGTGGAGATGGAGGAGAAAACCCATCGAGGGCATCCTCTGCAGCCCTTGCTGGTCCTCAGCTCCGCAGGCACCGCAGCCACAGCACAGCCACCTCGTGCGTGGTTCATCATCCGTTCGTGGTGGATGGACTCTTCCTGGGTCACCTCGGCTCCCGCGGCCTCTTTTTTAATTGCAATCCTGCCCGCCCTCCCCTGGCCAGCCGATTCCATTTGCACCGGGAGGATCTGCAAAGGGGCTCCTTGGAGGTGTTTGCACAGAGCCTGGGCTCACGCGCTGTGAAATGCGTAATAGAGTAAAACCAGACTTCGCTGAAACTGTATTTGAGTGGAAGCAAGCCTGTCTACTATTTGACTAGATGACTGACACGTTATATCTCCCCCCGAGAAAGCAAATATTTTTTCTGTCAAAACGTCTGTAATACGATCCATTCTCACTCTTTTCTTGGTGTAGAAGCAAAAGCTTCTATGATTTTAATCGGTGCTGGATTTTGTGCTCCCGCTAGTATTAGAAATCCAAGAACATACAACGCTGTACTCTGGAGACAACTGGAACTATTCTTTTTTAAGGTCACAGCAAATGTAATAATGCCAGCAGCTCATAGTGCTCTTCATTAGGCTGTGTAACTTTCCAACGCATCAGTCACTCAGTGGAGGGTGTTTACTTACTTTCTCTAACAGGGCGAATGCTTTTTTTTATTGCTAACCTAGTTTTAATTCTCCTTTATGGGACAGACGCGTCTGACCCCACTGCCATTGGGAATTTGGTGAGGCAGTGGTGGAATTTCACTACCCCAAGGAGGTGAAGCCAGCCAGGTACCCAGAGCACCACGCATCCTCCTGGCCCTCCCTTCCATCAGAGGGCTCCACACTGAGGTAGATGATAATTAAATAGGTGGGATTTGCACTTGAAAATGTCTTCTCCTCTCTGTGTAGGTCAGCCCTATACTGAGCCTTGGCTGCACCCCAGGAGTCCCTGAAACTTTGGAAAGAAGCTTTTGGTCTGTTGTAAACCCTGCTATGGTATTGAGGTTGACTAGGTACCTGACACGGTAACGCTGGAGTAGATAAAGTAGCCTAAATTGCTACTTACTTGGTCCTGTCTTACAAAAAAAAAAATCTTTGGAACCGAAAATGCCAGGCTGCACCTGCCGTTGGCTCTGAAGGACGTAGCTCAGGTCGGGAGCTCAGCTGAGCTGCCCATGGCTGTCTCGTGCTCGGTGGGCAGAGGCTCAGGCTCTCCCCATGAGCTGGGTAAAACTTCTGGGGGGAGTTAGCAGAAACTTGGTCAAACAGACTAGCAGGAGCCCATTAGCTGCTGGTGAGGATGGGCCTTGGGTATTGTTGCTCCAGGCCCTGTCTCCTTCTGAGTTGTTCTGTGCTTGGTTGCCTTCTCTGGCCCCGAATAGTTGTTCCTGTGGGAGCTCCTCTCCTGGCCGGGAACGGAGGATGCTCTCGCAGCCGCGCTCCAGCTGGGGCTTCCCAGCTCAGACGCTCTGCCCACCTTCCAGGTGCCCTTGCATGCAGCAGTTTGCATTAGGCATTGTAGTGTTATTTAATCAGAAATTTGGGCTCAGGGGGTTGTTTTGGGTTTCTTTGGCCTTGTTTTCTTAGCATTAGTAGCTGGCTCCTGGGAGCTTGCTGCAGACAGCCGCGCTGACAGCTCTGGGCTTTGGTGCGGTGCTGGTGCTCGCCGAGGCTCCCTGCTCGGTCTTCCCTTAATTGGAGGTTGGGGTGAGGATGAGGCTCGGCTCACACCCCTTGTGAGACCTCACCTGCAGAGAGCTGTGCATGATAAAAAGGCAAAAAAAGAGCAGGCCCCTGCCTGAGGTTTGGCTTTTTTTCCCCAACCCCTCCTTGGGAAGCGGGGAAGATGTAAAGGTGCTCTACGAGCAGCGGGAGGAGAGACCTAGCTGCTTCCCAGTGTAGGGATTATATATTAATACATCAGGCTTCAACAGCTTCTGATTGCACAAAACCACACACGCACAGAGCAACAGAGGGGCTGGGGAAAACATCGGGTCTCAACACCTCTGTGATCCTCTGGCGGCACACGCACACGTCGCCGCTCGCACACGCAAGAGAAGCAGCCGCGGGGCCGGGGAGAAAGAAGAAAAGAAACCCAAACCCTCAGCTGCCTGTTACGGCAGCAAGAGCCGTAAGCTGCAAGCCGAGGAGCATCCCTTCCCGCTGCAAAGCGTGGTGCCACCTACGCGGAGGACAGGTAGGAGCGGTGCAAGGGGAAAGCGGCTGGAGGAAGGTGGCGGCAGGTGGCCCACGCAGACCTGTCCCACCGGCTTGTATGGTTAAGTAGTCAAAGCGCTGCAATTGTGTCGGACAGTCTCCCCGAGAAACAGCACTAAGCCAGGAAGCTTTCGAACACGCTCTGTAACCGTTCACAAGCTGTTCTCGTCTATTGTCAAATGTGTGAAGTCTCAGTAGATGTGTTAAACTGAATTAGTGGCCAGTATGAATGCGCTCAGGACACAGGTTGTCTTATTTGGTTTGGTCACGCTGGAAGTGAGACAAGTTATTGCAGGCTAATGGATAGCTGGCAATTATATGAATGCTTTCAAGCAGAGGCAAAGAAACTTAATTTGATTTTATTTAGCCTTCATTGGCCAGGTTAAGTTTATTTATAGACTAAGAGCATGCACACAAATGTTTACGCTATTGGGCCAATTTTAGTGCTTGCTAAGTGTGCTCACACAGAGATTTTAATGCAGCTTTGCTAGCCCACTTTTCTCCTAATTTTTACTATTTTGGTGAGTTTCTGGTAGTGGACATGGCATGTGGCTCCCACACAGGGGCCACGCCACCCCCAGCCTCATGTTGGCTGCAGCCCCTGTGAGCCGCAGTCCCGTGCTCTGGGGATCCCCCTCCCCAGTCACTGAAAGGCAGAGGGGAAGTGTTTACATACTAATCAGAGGGAAAGAGGAGACTAAAAAGACTGGGAATGTTTGTGGTGGTTTAACCCCAGCCAGCAACTAAGCACCATGCAGCCACTCGCTCACTCCCCCCCCGCCCAGTGGGATGAGGGAGAGAATCAGAAGGAAAAAGGTAAAACTCGTGGGTTGAGATAAGAACAGTTTAATAGAACAGAAAGAAAGAAACTAATAATGATAATAATAACAATAATAAAATGACACTAATAATAAAAGGATTGGAATATAGAAAACAAGTGATGCACAATACAATTGCTCACCACCCACTGACCGATGCTCAGTTAATTCCCAAGTGGCAATCCTCCCACACCCACTCCCCCCAGTTCATATACTGGGCATGATGTCACATGGTACAGAATACCCCTTTGGCCAGTTGGGGTCAGCTGTCCTGGCTGTGTCCCCTCCCAACTTCTTGTGCCCCTCCAGCCTTCTTGCTGGCTAGGCATGAGAAGCTGAAAAGTCCTTGACTTAGTCTGAACTTAGCAACAACTGAAAACATCAGTGTGTTATCAATATTCTCATACTGAGAATGCTATACCAGCTACTAGAAAGAAAATTAACTCTATCCCAGCTGAAACCAGGACAACTTCTATCTATCTAACAAAAAAAGTATAAGACCCTTTATGTGTTCTCTTTGCCTGTGAGTTGGTATGAAGTGTGGCTACCATTTGCTGAATTGAGAGACTGAACAGGTTGATATGACTACATGCAGAAGACTCTCTTCTTCTGGGTCTTCCAATGTTTGTGCTGAATATCAGATGAGCTCTAAAAAATCAAGCAGGCTGAAAGAAGATTTCTGAATGTTTGAGGTGGTATTACCGAGTCTCAGAAAAATACTACAGTGTCAGCTTTTTCTTCTCTGAAGTGGAAAATAGTTTGGAAACATTGCTGTGGTCAAGCTCAGATTTTTCTGGTGAAGAGGAATGCATTGAAGGAGGCAGCTAGTGTGGGACAGTTGAACTGAGTGGACTTTGTTTCTGTATTGTAGCTAAACCAAAGAATGTCATCAAATGTATGTAGGCAGCCAGCATTGGTTTTTATCTCCCTGGTAGCATAATGAGTTCTTGGATCTACTTTGGAAAGAATTACCATAAATTTTCAGGTGAAAGAAAATGTGTAGAGAACTCAAAATTATTGAGTAAGTAGAAGTTTGGAAGTAACAAAAGCCAGGAGTTAGCAAATAGTACAATAAAATATTCACAGTCTCACCCTTTTTTGGGGTATGTTTCTGCTTTATTTTCTAAACCATGCACTAGTTGCTTTATACTGCTTGAAAGAAAACAAATTATACAAGCTAACCTAACACAGTGGAGGCAGTAGTTGGCTTGCCCTAAGTAAAAGCAATTGTAAGATTTTCCATTTTGAAAAAGAAATTTTAAAGGCAACTAAGGTAATTTTTTCTAAAGACCTCTTCTTGTTGTCTTCTAGGAATTTTTTTTTTTTTAACAATTCTAAGTAGTAAGTGTTGTTTCAGAGCAGGAAACTATTTACACAAGGCTGATACTCATGTGACAGGCAAGCAGATATTCCCTTTCTGTGGGTAAATCAGAGGTTGATCTTCAGTTGGCGCTGGTGTCCTTCCTGCTACTAAATTCTCCTCACCCTACCAGTCAAAACTATTTCTGTGAACGCTAGAGGAATGGAGAATGACACAGTACAGAAGGGATTCTGCAACTGAATAGAATTCAAAGCTCATTTCAGTTTACAGTGTGTTTAGGATAATATGCATTTAAATAGCAGATAACTATTAAAACTATGAACTCAGAAGCTTTACCATAAATTACATTCTTCTCCTGGATGGATGCTAGTAATTACTAAAAAGTAGCAGACTTGCATTTTTCTTGGGAGGATACCAAAGTATCTTACAACACATAGATCGTTGACCTACTTCAAAAGTAAGCCTGTTCTGAGTGAAAAGTAGCTGTTCACATCAATTCTGCACAACAATTGGGATGGGGAAGTAAAGATAATGTATAGTTCATTAATCAAATTGTGGAGTCATCAACCACTTTGGAATTGAGTCAAGGCCTGACTTTTTTTCTTCTACTCTTTAGAAAAGTGACATTGGGAACTTCTGTGGCATTGTTACACACAGACAATTTATATCTGATAGTACCATTTTTCTTCTCCACCTCAAAAATTATACAGCCAGTTGGTATCAATTCAATATTAAGTCCTAATGAATGGCCTTCATATTTTGGATTCTCATTGTAATTTCTGCTTATTTTATGGGGACCTTACTTTAATTTGAAACATCAGAGGAATGTACAAATGTCATTATTTATCATATGTGTTTGGTTAGAAAATACCCACAACATTAATCCGATATGGCACTGTATCTGTTAAATGCCTCATGCTAAAGCGTGAACCTGGAAATGAAAGACTAATACAATTATCTGGGGTAGCTGGTTTTTTTATTTTTTACCTTTGATTATTAGCTAAGATATAAATACAACTACTTCAGTTTGCTAATGTATTTAAGAAAAGCTTATGGTTTTCTGTGTTAAGTGGTATCAGTTTATTCCTACTTCATTTGGGTCCATGGATGCCAAATAATTCATTAGTCGGCTCTCATTGAAGTCTGTATAACTGTGCATAACTGAAAAGATTTGGCTATTTGTAGTCAATTTGACAATTAGGGTCTTGGGTAGCTACTTCTGCAACTTGCCTTGTGAGACCAAGCATGAGTGCATGAGTGGTTACTCGGTGCGTGATGATTCCCTCGCCCCCAAGAATACCTCACTTGAGTTATTGTCCTTCATAACCATCTTGAAACTTGGCAGTCATGACAGAATAACTTCATAAAGTACATTGTTGTGACATTTTTTCCTCTATGTTTAGTGAAATATTGGGACTAGGAATTGGCTGTAGAAGCTAAACCTCAGTAAGAGACAATTCTTGTTATTTGAATTTAGCTGTTTTATTACAAAAGAAGGTATAAAACACTTAGAGCAGATGAGAGATGCATGCTTTGGTTTGCCTTCTGGAAAATGAAGAAGGTCAAATTTGATGTTTCCTGTGTTTTAGGGATTGTTGTCAGCTTTACTGTTTCTTTGACAATTGAAGGAGGAGCAATTTTTGCTTCAACATAATCTTTTTATTATATTATCACTAGCATGAATGTTAAGTTTAAAATTAGTATAGTTTCTGACAGACTGACTAAAATTCTTTTTTCCTCTTAACTGCTAAACTTTGTCATTCTTTTAGTGATGTTTCTGTTCTGGTTTTTTGGTGCTTATGTCTTTCAGGCTAGTCAACATCTGTATGCCTGAGGTAAAAAGACAAGCTAGTGTTCTTGCTTATAGAAGCTTGAAGATTCTTTAATAGAGCAAATACCAATGTGACCCAAAGATTTTTGTTTGTTTCTTGATGTTTAAAGTAGCAATTTTTTTTAATCTTGTTATTTATGTCAGATTAGTTGATTCAACCATGTTGGTAGTGAAAGCATTTGCAGAGGTAAGAGAAAGAACTGGTACCTTGATCAAGACTTGCTGTAGTGATTCAAAAGGGCTTGCTTTTCATTTTGACTTTTTAATGTAATGCTTTTGACTTTGTGTCCAAAAAGGTCAACAGTACAAAGTTCTAGTTTTCTTTCGCTGTTCATGGTACTACATGACAAGATATTTTTCCACGTTGCTTTTTGAAAGAAAAATAATGAGAAGGGAAGGTGCTTATTTCTAAATAACCATCCCTCTCCTCTAGAGAGAAAATAGACTGACTGAGGAAGGCTGTGGTGTGTCCTGGGCACAAGTGGTGGCCTCCAGGAGGTGGCAGCAGAGGTTTGCCGTTATTTCATGTAGCAGCTTGCTCTTCTGAGGGGAAAAAGTAGATTTTCTGTTCGTTTACGTTCGGTACTAATTGCTGAGATTTTGAATGGCAGAAGTCTGAATTTCTAGAATGCTGCAGCCCTGAAAGAGGCTTATTGCAACTGAGCTGGAATTATTCAGTACTTGAATAACTTGACTTGGTTATAAAACACTAATAGCCTGTGTGTAAAATATCACCCATAGTGAAGGAGGTACCTCCATTAATCAGCAATGCTCTGCATCTTCCTCTTCCCCAATTTAATTTCTTCTGTGAGTCTTGGAGGTTTTATCAATATCAAAATAATACATTCTAACTAATCTTTTAATTATGTATAACTCTTTTTCCACCTTACTAACTTTGTGCTTTTGAGTTGCAAACAGTCTAAGTAACCTCAGAATTTTAAGTTTTTTACTGTTTGAAGCAAGAGGGGAGAAAAATTAATGCTGCATGGCATCCCTGACTGTATGGGAAAAGTTCCTTTCAGAATTTCTTAGAAGATTCACAGTGTTAATTGGAAAACATAACCTAGAAATTTTTTAATAGAAGTCCTATTGTCCTTTCCTGGTTTATACTTAAAGGGTGGAGATTATTGTAGAGAAACAATTATCTAATTATGTTGAGACATTGGCCAAATGTCAGGGAACTTTTGTCTGTCTGTTTGTCAGCTACTGTCTCTTTACCAATAGCTGCAAATGAGCTTTGAAGTCCTAGTAGCTCTGCATTTCTGTCTTTGGGAGAAATTTTTTATTTGTTTCTGGAGTTTTTGGTTTTTTTTTTTTTTTTAATCCTGGTTTACTTTTTTTTTTTGAGAGCTGATATTTTTTCCTCATTAAAAGTATCTTGTGTTTTCCTTCCTTCTCCTATGTAATTATGAAAACATTCATGCTAAGTTATCTTTTCTTTCTCTTTACAGTACTAATGGAACAGTAATTAATAAACTGAAAGTGGTGAAGAAGCAGACATACCCTTTACAGACTGGGGATGTGATCTATGTTGTTTACAGAAAAAATGAGCCAGAGAACAGTAAGTAAATTATATTCTTTTAAAATGGTATGCTTAGTCATTTTTTTGAGTCATGAGAGAAAAGAAATATCAGTACAATTAAAACAGAATTATTCAATTTTAAGACAAATAATTTGCTAATGTTTAAAAACAAGTCTCTATAGAAGAGGTCATGGATGTGCCAGTTTTTACAGGGACAAGTCTGAGCAACTGTCTGAAATTGAAATGTGCCTAGAAGTAGTTTTGAAAGAACTAATGCATGAAATGGTAACTAATGGGGTCCTGATCACATGCCCAATGCTTCTTTTAGAAGTCAAATTGCTGGGATAGTTAGTGATACTTTATATATCACATTGAAGCAATTTTTGGTGCCAGAAGGAAAGGCTGCAAAAGCTTTTTTTGTTTTGTTTTGGGTTGGGTTTCTTTGTTTTAAAGAGGGAAGGGGCAAAATTGAGGGGAGGTGGGGAAAGCCCTATAGTGCAAGTAGAGTTAGTAAAATTGGCAAAATATTTATGTGGTCTTAAAGAAGAATCATGCCTCACGTGCCTGTAACTCTTTTCAGGATGATGCAATTGAAATAACATAATTAGGTTTGGGTTTTTTTAAAAAAGTAATAAAGGTCCTTTCTCAAAGGTTTTTAAATAAGCCAAGCTATTGTTGGGCAGGAAGTAACGTTCTTTCGTGTGTTAATTGGGTAGAAGTCAGGGACCAAGGTTTGGGTGTAAATGATCAGTTTTTGCAATGGCACAAAATTAATAAAAGATTTCATGAACGATCTGTGTTGTCATCTGTCTTAAAGATGTTCATAAGTGATTTGGGAAATTATAACTATTGAGGCAGCAGAATTTTAATTTCATACCTTTTCATTTCATACCATTTCATTCAGTTACACAGGATCATTAAATCCAATGCTGATTGAAAAGATTTACAGAAAGAATTTAATTGCTCATTGTTATGAAATAACAGATGGGGTTCAGCTTTGACAAATGGGGGGGGAGAGAGGGAATGGGCAAGCTCTGGTTTTACATATGTATTGTTGTGCCCCCGCCGACTACTCTGCCCACTAGCATGCAGTTCTTTTAGGTGTGAAATGTGTAATATTTAAATTTTAGTAGTGAGCACTCACTTTCTGGAAAAGACTTTAGATGAAAGAGGCATTTTAAATGTTAGTTCTCATTACTGTATTTGATAGCTCTGAAGTGGAACTTTAAGGTGAACAGACAGACTTTATATGGCCATAAGCTCCCTTATTATTGTGAAGACAATTGGATGTACTGGGAGATGGAAGAATGTAGTATTAGATACATTTACAGCATGATATTTAATGTAAAAACACAAGGCTGTATTTACGGTTTTCATACAGTAATAAACATATGAACTGTTAATCTAAAAAATTCCAGATACATACATACTCACTACTGAAATACTTGCTTTATGAAGTTGCTATTAACTTATATACAGACAGATCAAACAGATTTGTGCTGTCTGATGTAAATGGTACAAGAAGCAGTGATAAGCTATATTTGTCTGTCTGTGTGGCTTGTTTATCTCACAAATCCTTTCAAAGATGGCACTATTGCAGTTGATGCTACTTGGAAGGACTCACTGACGCGAATTTTCCAGGTACTTTGTAATGAACTGGATCACTGATTTCTGTTTGGGTTAACACCTATTTGTATTACCAAGCCTCCATTTTCGCTTTTTCAGCTTCTCCATCTTCAAAGACAGAGAATTTAGGTTTGGCATGCCTGTTTGGCCATTCTGAGTAGTTCTGGAGGAGACAATACTCTAACTTTTGATCAGAAAAAGGGTTGCTACAAACTAAGAGAGTCTTATCTGCTTCTAGGTGGCTGGAGGTGAGATAAAGTACTGAATTAGGGAAGTAAGGAACTGTATTATGTCGAAGTAAGATGGAGAAGAAAGGGATATTATTGAGTTGGTTTTACTAATAGATACTTATGGCATGTTTTAAACTTTATTTTTGAGAGTTCATGCATCTCACAAAAAAATTAAATAAAATTGATTGAAGAAGTTGAGAAGTGAGCTCAGAAATAATAAGCTGCTTTGAAGAACTTTCATTCAAGTATCAGTGAAAATAGTTTGTTCTGACACAGAGCAGATTTTAGATTTAAGAAACAATCAAGCCTCTGGTTCCATGGCTGACACAAGTTAAACGTCACACAAAAGCTGCTCTGCCTGGTTTCCTGAGAAGAAAAGGTCTTGCTGTGCTGTTCCTAATTGCCTCCTAAGTAGGAGTATTAACATTGTACTATAGAGGTGACCCCTCATTTGCCTCTTCCATTGTCAGACACTTTGGGGAAGCAGCCACTTGTGAACAGAAGTTGTTAATGTGAGATTAAAGTTCAAGAATTTCTGTTTAAAGATTCTGATCAATATTTTTTAATCTTTCAGATGTTGCTTATCTTTATGAATCCTTATACACAAAACATGATGCAACTCAAGAACCAGTAGGTAAGGAAGTAATTCAAGATCCATGAAGAGGAGCTAAGCTCCAATGACTAATGTAACCCTCTCTCAAGAGTTTGATGCCTTGGAATTTTGAAGCCATGATGTGGTGACTGTCACACAGATCTTTCTCTTTCCTTTCCCCCCTTCCAACTGTAGAAGTTAATGTAGAAAACCAATGCCATGTGACCAAAGATACCTCAAGTACAGGAAGAAGTAATGATGAGACCCAAATTACCTCATCACCATCAGCTACTCAGTCTTGCTATGAGGAACCACAGCCATCTACTTCTACATCTAACCTCTTTAATGCTTCTTCTACCTCTTTTATTGAGTCTGCATCTGTTCAGCAGGATAATCCTTCTACATCTGGTAAGAATTGTGTCAAGTATTTAAAGTTCGATATCCCATCAACTTTTACTCCAGTTTTGAATTTTAACAGATTGATATCTTACCCCTATCTGGGTCTTTAGCATTTGCTTTGTAAAGTTCTAGTGAAAATACCAGGTGGATGTGCGCATTTTAACTTTCATTTTATGAGTAGGCAGGGTAAATCCTGGTGGATCAGTAGGGCAACTGTGAGGATTGGTTCTGCTCAGAGAGGCAGAAAATGCACATAAATCCCAAACTGTTCTATCTTTACAGTACAGTTCTGTAGTGGAGCACTGGTGAAAACTTAGCAAATCTATGTGGCTCGTATAACAAAGTCAGTAGATACGAGTGCTTCTCAGAGAAACAGATATGAGAGTCACTCAGAGAAACTACTCTAATTGTCACTGTTACTGCTGCCAATCACCAGTCCCCCTTTCCCTTGCTTAGAGCACTGAGGCCAAAAGATGCCACATGGATGCATAGTCTAGTATGTTGGCATTATGTTGGCAAGTGTAATACCACAATGCTGCATAACTCTTAAAATAGAACTGGAGCAAGAATGGCTATCTAGCAAATAGCATTTGTCAGCAGTTTATTGGGACTTTTTAAACATGCTCATATGAAAACAAAGCTTTGCCCTCCCCTGTGATCCTGACCTGTTACATATAATCAATATTGCATAAATCCTCTGCCTGGCATCTTTGTCAGCAAGACCTGGTGTGAATAATAGTCTTATGAATAAATACTCTACAGAGGAATGGGGATTTTAAGTAGAGTTACACAACTAATAGCTTGTTTTCCCCCCAGGTCTTCCAATTAGTCAGATTGGCTCAGAATGCATTTAGTGTAGTTATGCAGACATTGATTTTTTGCTCCACTTTTTCCTATTCAGATGTTTGGATTAATGTGTGTGCATCATCAGTGTTTGAGTACCTTTTGTTTTCACATGTCCCATATCTGTATGCAGCTGTGTTCATGTTTCTGTTTTTATTTTGCAGGATCACAATCCTTAGTTTTCACTCCTGTGCCTGCTTTTCCCATCTTAGAATCTGTGTGTCTAAGAGCACTGCATGATGAACATGAAAAACTGGATGTGAATACTGAAACTTCTGAAACCACTTCAGAAATCACTGACGAACTAAAAGCAGAATCAGATTCTCAAAGAACAGGGGAGGAGGAAGGTTTGGAACCTGCTAAGAAGAAACTAAAAGGAGGCTAGTATACTTACTACAGTATTGTGCAAACTACACTGCACTGTTTTATTTTAATGTTATTGTTGAAAGTTAGGTTAAAAAAACAAACTTAAAGCTAAGTCCATTTTTCATAGAAGTCCGGTGAGATTAACAGAAACATAAGAATCTGTGCCTATTTTTCTTTATTAATATGAAATAAATTCAAAATGCACGCATATCAAACCTAGAAGGTCTTGAAAGGTTATGTTAGTAGTGGATAGGTAACTTGTTCCTCCTCACAATGTTATTTAATGTTTTAGTATTTTATTAAAT
>JAVJGG010000037.1:18209022-18230350 GCA_035590195.1 Aviceda cuculoides | reverse complement strand
TGGGGTCAGCTGTCCTGGCTGTGTCCCCTCCCAACTCCTTGTGCCCCTCCAGCCTTCCTGCTGGCTGGGCGTGAGAAACTGAAAAATCCTTGACTTAGTCTAAACACTCCTTAGCAACAACTGAAAACATCAGTGTGTTATCAACATCATTCTCATACTAAATCCCAAACGTAACACTATACCAGCTCCTAGAAAGAAAATTAACTCTACTCCAGCCAAAACCAGGACAATGTTAAAAAGAAGTTAAGTGATGTGCTGGATGAAGTCTTTAGCAAAGGTTGGAAACACTCAGCCCTGTTCTTGGCTTACAAGACCACCTCTTCTCTTTCAGAGGTGCCTTGTGATGCTCGCACACCTGCACAGACAGGTTTCCATGGGAAAGTTGACCCTGTCCGTCTGTCTGCCCGCTCTTTCATTGCTTGCTGCTCCACATTAGTGCCAGTTCTCAGCTGTGGCACAGAATTGTTGAAATCTTTGAACACCCAAGCATCAGACCTTGGCCACCAATACTCCCAATTTTTATGGGTGAGTAAACTAGCTGGGGGGGCATGTTCATCCTGTGCTGAATGTATGAGAGCTGATGTATAGCGGGTGAGAGCAGGAATCTCTTGCAGCAGATAGCTTGCCTTGCTGTGAAAGCTTTCAGTAGACCCCCCTGCCAAGAACGCAGGAGCAACTGACCAAAGGTTTGGTGGTGCTGGTGGTTTTTTTTTTAAGTTCCCACTTTTCTAATATGGGATTTGTTTACCCACCATGGTGTCAGCTCTCCAGCCTTTCAGTTCTACAAACACTGATGAAGCTGACAGACTTCCCAGTTTAATGAAGAAAACAGCTGCAATACTGTTTCCCATTCCTCTTTCAACTTTAACAATACCAAAAGTACTGAAAAATGCAGAGGGAGGGAGCAGAAGCTGGGGCTGGAGCTGCAAGGGCTTGAAAGGCATCAGTTGATCGGAGATGCTGGCACAGAAAGGATCAGCCATGGCACTCCGGCAGGTGCTGGGCTCCTATGACGGAGCAACTTCTTCCAGAAACCAGTGTAGGAAAAAATACGTACATGGTTTATTTTAACTAACGTGGGCTCAGAACGTACCGAGTTGTCTGAACCTGGGGGAGAACAAAGGGAAGGAGAAGGGTAAGGCAGTCCGACGATGAAATGGTTGTCATGCTTTAAAGTTCATGGCCTTCGGCTTCTGAAGGACACCCGGTCACGCTCGGTGCCAGTGGGATCTCCGCACCGGCCCGCCTGGCAGGAGAGCGGCGGGTGCTTCTTGGGGAACAAACACAGGGGAAAAGGGTTCTTCGGGAGCATGGGCCGGGTCCTTCTGGGACAGCAGAAGATGCTCATTTGCACAGGCTGATAACAAAAGGAGATGCATATCGTGCAGGTCCACTCTGCAGAGCTCTGCTTAATAGAATAGCACTTGCGGGTATGGAGCAGGGATGGCGGACTGCTCTGTTATTGCATTTATTGTCTTACGAGCGTGGCAGGCATCCGCACAGCAGCTGGGCAAACAAAGAGAGGAGCAATTTTCTGAATGCCTTCTGCTGAGTGGATGTGGGGCTACAATACAGCACAAGCACACTCCATCTACCTGAAGTGTAGACCCACTACTGCCAATAGATTAGCCCTAATGCCCTTGGAAGTTTTAATTCAGATAAGCAACAGTGTTTCTGGCTGTATTTGTGAAGCATCTCTTTGTGGTGGAAATCTTTTTTGGGAGATTATGTCTGTGGATGCCAGAAGGTACTTGGCAATAAGTGCCTTCTGCATTTGGCTCCCTGCACAGTCTCCACAATCCACTCAATGCCTGAAGATGGTCTTTAGCTGCAAAATTCAGAACCCCATCTTAAAACACTTTGCTGTCCTGGCATTCTAAATTCCAGAAGTTTAGGTTTATCTGCTCAGTATTACTCCACCCTGGGAATTTGGTTTGGGACTAGCTATTAATCAATTAAATAGTTTAGCACTTTTTTTTTTTTTTTTTTTTTTTGGTAATGCTTTTGCAGCAAAGGCCCATCAGGGAATATGGAGATAATCAGCTTGAAGAAAATCCTGAGAAACCTGTCTGCACCTCTCCAAATAGGTCACCCACCAGGCAGCATCCTTGAAAATTGTATGGGGTGCCTCTAAGATAGCCTCCAGATTCTTTATGGTGTTATAATTCAATTAAGCAGTAGCAGGGGATCAGTGAGGGTGGCTGTGAGATCCTCATGTGCTAGATATTTTGGGAACCTACAGAGGAAGAAATGTGAGTATTTAGGATTGAGTAATTACAAGTGTTAGGATTTAATAGGGAATTTATACTGCAATCTGTGGATATTAGTCTAGCTGGGTAACTTCATACAGAGGCATAGTAATGAAAGCACTCATCAAACAGGTAGCTAGGATGCTGCCTATAAATAATCAGTAAATGATCTATGGGAAAAGAGAGTGGATATGCTTGGACAATGTTTTATGACCCTCCCTAAATTATGGAGATAGATAGATGCTCTAAAATGTGAGTCTGCCTTATAGACAGCAGCCTTTTAGGTCAGTAAAGCACAAAAAGGTTATGGGTTAAAATCAGATGGATTCCTTTCTGCAACAGACTGAGAGCAGATTTTCCTTGAGTCATTTAAAGGAAATGGGGAAAAACACTGTAGCTGAAAGAATAACGTGTGCTTTAATGTAGGGGACTGAATTGCTAGCAAAGCACTTTCCTAGGAAAAGAGCATTAACTCTCAGGATCAGAACTGTCCTGCTGGAGGTGCAGATGAAACATGACTGAGCTGAGAAAACGAGCACTGTGTTGCTTTGCTTCAGCTACAACAGCAAAATAGGGAAACACTTGTAATACTAGCCCTCTTACATGCTGGCCAAATTTAAGATACCTCTTTCAGAGGCGTTACTAGTCTTTCAAACTTTCATCTCAGTGCAAACCACCTTAGAGTAATAATAAATATTCCTCATTTGCTTAAAGTGTGAGGTTTCGCTAATCAGGGCTTTCTAACTGGTTTGTGAGACCTTTGCCTGCATTTCCTCACAAGCAATCAAAAACTACAGCTCATTAAAAGGTTACTGTCTTATCCTCATCTCTCCCGGTTCCAAGTGAATAGAAATCACTATTAATTAATCCACTTGGTGAGGAGAGAGGGATAGCATGGGTGGCACTCCTGTGTTTGGATGCGATGGGATTTCTGTATGTGGCTGCAGAGGACGCTGCTACTGACCTTGCCAGATGCTCTCAAATTGAATCACAACTCATGAAACTCTCAAGTCGCTCGGTCAGCCCCACAAAAGAGTGGTTGTGTGGTTTTAGTCTGAATTATGTGCATACAGTTGAGCAGAGCCCTCTTCCCAGTGCTGTTTTGGAAGCCCTGCTATGTGCTCAGCAGCCAAGGACACGCTGCTCCTCTGACAAGTCAGCAGTCTCTCCTTTGCAGAAGGTACTGGCAACATCTGTTTCCTATTTAAATTCAAGGGTATTACTTTAGTAAATGATCGAACGCAATCCTGGAGGTGGGGGGGGATGTCTCACTGTCCTACCAGGACTCTGTAGTCGTGGTATCTGTTATTGTCTGTGTGAGAAATCCACATTTCTAAGCCCCACCAGCCATCAGTAGCGAACAGCAAATCTAATTTATCTCTTGGAAAGCTGTGGGCGGACATGCTTTGGAATGGAAAGTGGTATTTAGTGGCTGAGGTCCTGCACTGAAATGCAGTTAATCTGGGTTCAATTCCTGCCTCTATCACAAGTGTCCTGCAGCCAGAGCAGGATTCAGAACCAGGATGCATCCCCCAAGGATGCGACTGAAAAAGTATTTAGGAGACTTCACTCCACTACGGTGCTCATTTAGGTACCATATAGCCATAAAGCACACTGTTTTCCATTTCAGATTGCAGAAAAGGAAATGGGAGACTACCTGCTCACTGTCCTGCTGGGACACTGTGGAGTTAAGACAGAAAATCAATGGGGTCAGGAAAAGGGAGTGGGCAAGATGGAGCCTGACTCTTCAACCTAGGGAGGAAGGGACCACCAGGCTCTTTTCTCAGCTCCTGGGAAATGTATGTTTTTCCTGAAAATATAGATGGAAATTTCAGGACTTCCTGTAAAGGCACTTCAGCTTACAAAGTCAGCATCTTGTGTGGTTACACTTATTTGCCTGCGTTCCTCGTTGCACCACAGCTCAGCTTCAGCAGGGAGATGGAGGATGACAGCAGCACCAAAGGAAAAGGACCGTACGTTCAACCTGTGGTGGTGGGTCAGCCTCAGGACATGCTCCCTGGGGGACACCTGACCATGTCAGAGCTACAGGACAAGGCAGGTCCGTCTCCTCTTCCTCAGACTGGGCAGGTAAGTGCCGGCAGCTCACCTCAAACCATTGCACTCCTGAGATGTGCTGAGTCTTGGGCACCTCTGAAACATGGTGATCCCGAAACACCCCAACTCAGGTTGAACGTCAGCTTGTGTTGACATGATCTAGACATGTCTCAGAGAGGGAAGGGCCCCAAATCCATGACTCGGACTGTGATAACAACCCTTATTTTTAATGGAAGCCGTCATATCGTTCAACAGCCCATTCCTGGAAACCACAAACCTGATAGACAATGACAGAACTGAATGGCAATTTATGAAGAGACCTTGTGAGATAGTGAAGATTCCTAAAGTGGAAAGTTGTGCTGCATTAGTGGCATAATAAAGCAGCTTTATTAGAAACTGTCCATGAATAGCTGTTCTCTGGACAATCAAATCACCCCACTGTCTACTCACACTGCTTTTGTCAGGCTGGAATACTTCAGTGCACAAGTAAATAAATATAATGAAAAAATAACCCTGACATGCTCATTTGTCTATCTTGTCACCAGTGATCTATATTTTTGAGTATATCCTGAGATGAATGGCTGCAAGAAGACCCTGATCGTGTTATGAAAAGCACAGGCTGTCCTTTTAAGCAAGATGATAGATTTATCTGAAGGCCAAGTGTCCCTCAAGTATTAATTCCCATCTATTTTTAGGAACAATAAGTGCTGTTTCTGGCTTCTTCATAGCGTCTCTATGATAAAGAAAATATATCCAGAGTGAAGGCTATCCAGTGCCATTATGCATATGCAGAGATGTGTGTATACACACACCTGCATGTTCCAGTCCCTGGTGCGCTGCCGCAGCATAGGCAGCTATAGGTAGCCTGCAAACAGCTGTAGGTTGCCCACAGACAGCTGTAGGTAGCCTGCGGTCAGACAAAGGCTGCTTGCAGACCAGCACATTAGATCTGTTCTGCTTTTGAGAGCCTTATCTACTCACCATGTGTTGCAGCAGCTCCAAATCTGCTCTGAACTTGGGCAAAGCAAAATAAGTCTTAAGCCCAGGCAGGCAACACCTGGTTTTTTACTGCATTAAAAAGGCAGTGGGCCCAGATCGGAACCGTGAAGGTGAAAAATCTGACTTCTTTGTAGTATCATGAGAAGAAAGAAAAAAAACAAATGTATATCTGGACTCAAATTTCCAAAAATCTACCAGCATATCTGGATTTCTCCAGTGGTGATAACTTCCGTATCAACAGAAGAAACTAGAACAGCAGTATCCTCGTATAAACCAGGCAATTTTTGGTTGTTTAATACTTACCGTGGCAGGGCCATATAGCTCTGCCATGCTTCAAACACACACCGAGAGAAGTTACTCCTGTTCTTCATTTCCTCCCTCTGACTATCTCTGCTCACTATTAATCATTAGGCAATTACATTCTTTAAGATAAATCACCACAAGTTTCTCTTCTGTAAACAGACAAACAGCTTTTCTTTGTAAAGATTGATTTAGTTGCCCTGCAATTTCCTGTTTAATTAAACAGGATCAGTCTGACAAATGCAGGTTTTTAAGCACTTTGTTTCTAGCTTCATTTCCTTGTCCTAGGACTATACAAAGGATGGACTTATTTTCATGGCATTGAGAGGGTAGGTAGGTTAATACCAGTCACTTTGCCCTTGGGCTTCCATTAATAGCAGCTATGTATGTCAGATAATCTCATATAAGGGAACCGCCAGAGTGATTCTCTGCCATCCTTTGTAGCCCTCAGCTCGTGCAAAATGAGCGTCAGACCTTCCCGAGCCAGAAGATGTGTTTTGTCCAGATATGGGGCATCTTTGCCCTCCTTTCTCCTCGGCTGCATTGAGCCCTGCTCAAAGGCATGGAAACTTTGTTGATCCATATGACAGATCTGCATGTTGGGTAGGTAAAAAAGAGGCTCCAAGGCTGCAACTTCTTCAGGGAGGCAAAGGGTCTCCTGAGACAGGGTAGGAGGTAAGAAATCTGCAGGCACAAAGCTGAGGATTATCCTTAGATGGGTTTTAGGCTGGTGGCTTAAAACAAATATGTCCCCAGACACAGCAGCAAATCGAGGGTCTGGGCTGGCATTCCCTCAGTTTGGAGAGAAGACGACTGAGGGGGACGTGGCCCTGGGCTACGAGATCATGAGGGTGGGAGATCCAGCCAGTATGGAGCTGCTCATCCTGTCATTCAAAATCAGGGCTAGGGGCACCCAGTGAATGAGCAGGAGACTAATTTTTCAAGGAAATTTCTTTGTGCAGTGGGCAGCGAGGTGCTGGCACGTGCTGCTGGGGAGATGGATGGCACCGGCAGGTCCAGAAAGGGCTCGGCCAGACTGGGGACAGTGCGGGGGGAAGAGGCTGGGGCAGGAGGAAGGACAACGCAGCAGAACCGCTGGGTGTTATTACCTGGAGGAATGCACGGCGGGTAGAGGAGGAGCAGGAGCAGGAGCAGGAGCAGGAGCAGGCAGCTGCGGGAAAACGTGTGCCAGAACGGCAGTGCTGCTCTTCTGGTGCCCACCGTTGCGCTAAAAGGATGCGTGCCCTTCTAAATTGATTATTGTCTTATCTCAAAACAGTCATCAAGATGAAGTTAAATGGCCTGGGAAAACAGTAGACTGTCACATTTTTATTGGCTTTCAGATAAATGGTCCCTGACACTGGAGCCATCTGCAGATTCAGTCCTGCCACTCCTTTTATTCATGCCTCTCTTTAAACGATTTCTTGAAAGGAGAGATCCAAAGGATCGTTTATCCCCTTTCAACCTCTTCCTTTGTATCCACCTGGGAATATCACTGATCACCCAATAAACAATTAGCACTCAGTATTCCCATACACTTAGTACCATTATTACACCAACAAGACAAAGGTGTCGTGTTCCTGTTGCTTGTTCCTGAAAGGGTAACAAAAGCAGGGATTTTTCTGGAAGACATTTTCTTAAATTTTTCCCTTTGGGGTTTTAAAGTGATACTAATTAGCTGTTGTGACCTGAGATAACCCTACCTTGTGTTGAAAGCTGCTTGTCTTTGTTATTAGCTCTGTTCCAGAGTAAACAGTTTGAAATGTCCTACCAGTTCATATTAATCCCATTTGACATTTAGGTTGTGGTTGTAAGGTGTGCCAGAGCAATTCCTGACGTACAGATGTACATGGAATAAAGGGTGTTTTGGGGGTTTGGCAGAAAATGGTGGTAAAACCTCTTGCAGAGATGTAGGCTGCGCTCTCCCAGATGCCTTTTGCCCCTTTGCAATGCAAAGGCAATAGCCAAAATGTGCACGAATGTTCTGCAAACACATGGTCTCATGTGTGATGGGGATAACAGCAATAGGATGGGGGTCAGCGCTGACTGACACGTCTCTGGCATCTCTGCTTTCCAGATGCAGCTCTGGTCTGCGAAACATTATAGTCCCACCAGCTTGTAACGCCCTCTCCTCGCTTCCTGCAAAGACCTCAGGTCTACCACCGTAGGAGTACTCCCTAATCTGTCACACAAATTGCGCCAGAGGAACGCCAGCACGTCAGGGACGCGGATCATCTTCGGCAGGGAGGTGGTGACAACCTCCAGGTACTGGAACGTCGTCTCCTGGCACAGCGGGGTGTGGAGGATGCCTGACCGCAGAGTAACACTGACAAAAGTGACTCTTCTCTTCCCGAGGGTTCAACTTCTCCGCGTGAAAGCGAAGGCGAAGAGGTGACGCAGCAGGAGCTATCAGGCTGTGCAGGAATTGAGCGGGCCATGGAGAGCCGGCCTTCAACACCGCGGCAGCTGGAGCTGAGCGGGAGCGTCGCCCGTCTCTTTGAGGCTTTCCTTGCTGCTTACCCTGCTGAAACATCTTCTCCCTCAGGCTAAGTGGTTCATGGCTCTTGGCTCGTTGCTGTTACAAGACATTTATGTTTCACGGCAGATGGCCTACTGCACAACTTGTTCTTTTTTTTTTTTTTTTTTAACTAAGGTAGATCGGCAGACAGGGGTTCAGTCTTGGGCAGCTCGGGTTGAGATTTCAGTTTTAGCCTACATTTCTTTAAAGCAAATGAAAGAAAAAAAAGGGGTTGGGAAAGAAATATTTTCGTACTTACAAGATTTGTCAGTTTTATAGTATATTTGGCAAATACTTTGTGAAGGCCAAAATGTGATGTCACGAGCACCTTTAGAAAACCATTAAAATGCAAAATAATGAGTAAACACTACAATGCTTTGTGACCGAATGTATGGAAATGCACTGACTTCAAGCGAAGCTGCATGGAATTTGACCTTGGCACAAATGATGGCGTCTCTCCATCTCTTTTCTGACCTGTGCCTTTTCAGACGATTTGTAGATTTAATTTACAATGCATTTCCATATACAGAGGAAAAGTGCTACAACTTTATCTGTCCGTGGAGTCCCAGCAGTCTCAGCTTACCAGATGTTCCTTACTCATTTAAACAGTGCATTGAGCTTTGCTTAGTATGATAATTTTGAAATGCAAAGAGTATGGGGACACATAATGAAGAGTTAGAGGTAGTGGCTGTAAGGGTAAAACGTTTCAAGGAAAAGATCTATTGCCATGTGTCCAGCTGCATTACCATAACTGTGGGTATTAATTGTTGTGCAAACACCTACAGGTCACTCTGACCATAAACTACATTTTGATTTCTTTTCTTAAGGCCAGAAACCTGATCAATTACCTTCATTTAAAACCAGGACCTCACTGCAGGCAAAGTCTTTATTTTGACTCAAACCCTTGCGATTACCAGACTGGTTTTGCTGCAGCAGCGACCGTAACCGGCCCTGTGGTGAGAAGCAGGTTTGTCACCCGTCGCCCCAACCCGCACCAGGGCTGGTGGGAGTCGCTGCTCCGGCCGCTGGCATTACCTCCGAGCACAGACCTGCCAGTCTTATCGCTAGGGGACGGAAAATTTTGCTTGCTGCACGTGAGGGAGGGTGTGAAGAACAGTTTTTGCAGACGTGCCTTCCTACCCCTAGGAGCAGGAACAACTGACCTGCTTCTCCAGGGACCGACTCCATTTTGTAGCATTCTGGTTTTCACTCTATTTGTGTCCAGCCCTTGCTCCCGGCAGCAGCCCAGCCCAGGCCAGGCGTCACCCCCGAAGCAGCGAAACGCAGCACCACCACCGGCAGCTCTGCGAGGGGCTCTGGTGAGGGCCACGCAGCGGAGCAGGGATGTGGGCGGTTGTACGACCTACAGGTTGAGAAGCGATGGCTGGTGAGGGCTCGCTCAGCCCCTTTCCTCGTCAGAGAGGCTGGAGGTGCTCACAGCCCCCTGCAGCGCGGCGGCGGAGGGAGAATATCCACGGTTACCCCAGAGACCTCACCTCAGCGGCTTCGCCGTGAGCTTCTGCTACGAGTCCAAGAAATAAAATGGGAAGAGTTTTTACCCCTAGGGCAATAGCTTACGGTGTGAGAGAACCATCCAAGGGACACGGAGAGGCTGGGGGACCCCAGAAATGGCTGCTGGGGGTGGTATTACCACCCTGACTGGTGCCCGGGTCACTCCAAGGCCCGTGCCACGCACCGAGCAGGCACGACCATGCTCTACCTTGCTTCAAACCAGAGCGTAGAGGCACAGACTAGAGTCGGGCAGCGGAAGGTGAGTTTTCAAAGGTAAGAGCGTTGACAAGCCCTGGCCAGCCTTCTTGAAAAAGAACAAGCTCAGTGAAAAAAAGAAATTTCGTTTTCACCCAGATCACAGACAAAGAAATCAGCTTTTTCACCAGTTGAAAGGCAAACCCAGAGTTCATGTTTCCTAAAGAAGTTGAAACCTAAGAACCCACATAGTTACATGAGTATTTTCCCCTTAAAGAATGTTGGATATCTTTATTGGGATTCAAGTTTCTTAAAGTTTAAAATATGTTCACCTCCCCTCCAATAACTTGCTGAAGTAGTAAAAAATTCTCAATCTTATTCAAGTTTGCAGTAAATTGTTTTTGCTACATATTTACAGCAAGGTCAATTTTTTCTCCCTGAATTTTCTTGCATATAATTCATTTGAATGGGGTGGCTTCTATGTCATCTTTAATCTTCTAAATGCATCTTATGTCCAAATTATAAATCCTAGAAAGGAGTGACCTATAATGAATTCTTAACCACAACTTTATGGCAGAACAAATACACTTCTCTAATATGCAAACCGTTAAATGTTTTCTTATCATACTAAAAGTGTGAATTAAATTATAATATGATGAAAAAGTAACAGTTTGCAGTAATTCCAAATGTGGCAAATCTTCAGTAGTGCATAAAATTATTCAGTGAACTGTGGAAAACATCAGAGCAATTCTAGCCTTAAAGCTTTTCTTCCAACAACCAAAAAGTGCCAAAAACAAGCAAGCATAGCTAAGCATTTCATCTTGGAAGCAGCTTATTGAATTAATAAGACAAGTCAATTAATGTAATGCTCTGTTGCTTCAGGATAAAACATGAAAAGGAAAAATATGGAGCTGTTTACTGTAGTGAGATCAAGCAACCGTGAAGTCTGTAAAGCTAAAGTTGCTCATTTCTCTAAATCCTAAGGAAATGATCAGCATAGCCATTGTATATAATCTCTTTATATGTAAGTCATCTGCGAGATGTGGATCTTCTGCTGTCCAGACACTGGTTTTAATATCAATTTGCTCCTGTTATGAGTGTGTTTTTGCCTCTATGCTGCATAAATTTGAAAACGAATATCCAGTATCATTCATACTGCTGGATGCTGGGTTATGTTTGATGGGCTCACCTGTGTCTCAGGGCATCTTACTGCTAACTGGGGAGGCAAGTTACCGCTGAGGTGTGCAGGGTATTTTGCATGGGTACTGTTGTACACTCAGTTTACCCTGTGCATTGTGGAGCAGTGAAGAAAACAGAGAGCCGCAGGTAGAAACTGTCCATATTTCAGCAGAGCAGCCTGTGTTTAAATCGTGGCAAGGTTCCGATAAATTGAAAGTTAAGGTTGGTAATCTTTGCTTTCAGGTCAGTTCTTCAATTTTCATTTAACTTAATGCTAGGCTTGTACGTGCTCAGAAATCTTGATTCTAGGTGTCTGTGGAAAGTGTCTGAGAAGGATGGAGTCAATTAGTGATGAACAACTGGTTTTCCTATGTAATAGACCGTATCTTCCTAGAAATCCTCATTATGCAAACTTTGAGTTTGATTTGAAAAAATGATAATAATCCTGATCAAGAACTTTTCCTGTTGCGAACTCCCATTTTTAAATCCTTCTACCCAAGCCACTGCCTTTGATTGCAAGGGACTAATTAGATCAGTTTAAATAGGGCTGCTGTGGGTTAATGAGGACTACAGAAAGCAACTGGCTGTTGGTAAAGGCGAGTGCCTCAATTATTCAGGCATAAGATGACTTTCATGTCTCACAGCAATTTGTGGAAAACAACTCTCCCATAGCTATTCTGGTCAAATTCTGTTGGGAGTACAAGGGCAGCAGTGGAAAAGGTAACTGAAGACAGCCACACACTGACCAGGTCTACGCTCCCTTCAGGTGGTGCGGTTGGCTTTTGGGCCTCTTGCAAGTGTCAGGGCTTCAAATAGTACAGCTGGAGGAGGTGCTTCAAGGTAGAGTTACTGTAGTGTCCAGGTAGATGTGTGCAGCGTTAAGGGAGGACCATATGGACTAGAAAACAATGACAACTCTGTCCTAAACCATTTTTAAAGTTTTGGGCTGCTCTTCCTTATTTTGGCCCCAGATCTTGAACAACAGTGACTGTAAAAAATCCTGCCATCCTTATTTTCCATCGCAGCTTTATTCTGTGGTGGAGAAAGGGATGTGCTGTGATCCCATCATAAGTATATTTTGTAGGTTGCTGCTAGATGCACAGTCAAGATGTTATTGTCGAGAAAAGCCACTGTGGCGGATTTGAGAGCTTTTAAGGACTGTCTTTAACTCCAAGGTCTCATAGATCATATGTAACAAGCAATCCCAAAAGCCACAATACAAATAATTATGGGGGGAAAGACATTTTTAACTCAACAGTGGGGCTGCAAGGCAAAATTATGCAGCAAATACTGTGGGCCAAATCCACTTATGAAGGAAACTGATGTACTTCGGCAGAAAACACATCTCAACCTTTACTATTCAGTCCTCTGGGGTGAATTCAGTAACTTCAGTCTGGAGAACCTTTCTACGCAGCAGGTAAATCTATGTATGCAGGTAACTTTCCCATTTTGCTCCTGTCCCTATCTTTCTCCTAACCCTGCTGGCTGTTGGTAAAATTTTGCTGTACCCTCCATTGTGGTCAGTCAGTGACTAAAGGATAAAGACTAGCATTAAATATTAAACCATCTAACATGTATTTTAATTTGTAAGATACATGTGAATGCCTGGACTATCAATTCAGAGTTGGCTGTTTCAGTTTCTATTGCCCAGGGAAGCTGTTGACTGTAACAAGATGCTGCTGGAAAGAGCATTGCAAGGTGGAAGTCACAGGCTATATGGACACAATATCTATAACGAAAAATGGTAGGATTGGGCCCACCATTTTGAAATCTCCATTCAATTCTGCTCAAATCAGAGAATTAGAAATGGGTTACAGGAGCTAGAGCTGTAAACAAATCAAAGTTGTCTGACATTAAAAAGAAAAAGATGGGATATAAAAAAGGTGTTTCAGTTACGGAGATAGGTTGCAATACTGTTTATAATCCCACGGTGAAGCAAGGGATGAGATTAGCTTTGCTGAATAAGACCAATGGGCTCTTATCATCTGTCTTGTTTTGTATGTCAAGTAAAAGAATAGGCTTTTGTGTAAGCAGAATATCATTTTCTCTGCCTAGGACAAAGGCAGGGTAGAAATGGGCTGAAAAGGAGACGGACTGTAATAATATTTAGAATTCAGGTGCTGAGAGAGTAGAAAAGCTAACGGAGAACATGATATTCTTATAATAATCACATTTCAGCAGAGCTGGGCAGAAAAGGCCACTGTAGGCTTGTAACAGTTTTAGGGCTTTGGGTGCCAGAATCCCCCCCTGCCCTTGCCTTTCTGAGTCTTCCCTTTCTCCTCTGCGA
The DNA here is from genome assembly GCA_035590195.1 of Aviceda cuculoides. NCBI lineage: Eukaryota > Metazoa > Chordata > Aves > Accipitriformes > Accipitridae > Aviceda > Aviceda cuculoides. Next base: position 18,217,056 of record JAVJGG010000037.1, on the reverse strand, counting down.
GCTCAGGAGAAAGCAGTACAAGAGCATTCCAACTAGGGATACTGTGATTTTTCCTCCTTTTTTTTTTCCCCATCTGGTCATTGTTTGTGCTGTTTTGAGCCCATCAGCTCTTGGAAGTCAAGGTCAGAAGAAAATGAAGCCAAATGAATGAGGCATTCGTTGAAGCTGCCTCTTGCAGGTGCACAGCCAGACTGTGACGCTGCTCTGTTTCACCAGCAGTTGGTACTTAACTTCTGTGTCTTTGGGAGGCTGGTGGCCAAACAGACTGGGGAAAATAGCCAAGCTGCTTAAGGAAAGGCATCATAGCCTGATCACTCCTCTTGAGCAGCTTTGAACATACATGCCACCAAACTCTGCTAAAAGAGCAGGTAATTATAATGAGGCTGTGTGCCTTCCTCAGTAGGAAAGCTTTATTTGGACTGTCGTAGTGTGGTGCGAAGTCGTAAGTGCCATTATCACACGTACCCGCCAGACAAATTCAAGCTAGACTTAGGTCAGTGGAAGTGGGTGGAGATGCACATCTGCTTACAGTGGATCCAGTGCAGCCCCTCTGGTGGTAGGCACTCAGGGCTAAATGCTAAACTTGCCATTGGCAGAATTAAAGAAAAGCAGGAGAGAGCCTGGAGGTAGCACTGAGAGGCAGCGACGCCTTTGTGACAGGCTGCCTTCCCCGCCTACGTTCATTACTAAGACTGAAATGGGTCTCAAGGTGACCCCCCGGTTACTGTTCCAGAAGCAAAGCTGGTAGAATATTTGACTAAGGGCTTGAATTCAAGAGCCAAGTGCATTTTGTCTTTTAGGATTTTTAGCTGATCTTCAGCATTAATTCAGTATTCAGGTTCTTCACGTTGCAGAATGCCTTGAAGGTTGATGTTTAGTTTCAAAAATACTTTCAGGGAAGATTATTTTGAAGCAGAGGAAGGACACAGAGACCATTGTCTTCAGCCTGTAACATTTCCTAACTGTTGCTCTGCTTTACATCAGTGTCTGAGAGATACTAGTAGGGCTTCAGGGACTTGGTGCCAGATTTGTAAAAACTCTGGACCGCTTGACATGAGATTCCATGTAGGCTCTACAAGTCTGCATAGCAGAGTCTTTCAGAAAGAAAACGTAACTGAAAGAGCATCAGGAAAAAAAAAAAAAGCCCAGAAAAAAAGGTAACAACATGTTTGTGCTTGGATCCCATATTGTGCATTTAACAGCAACTTGGCCTGTTTTTCACTCTCTATTTCAGGTCCAAGAAAAGTCTGATCAAATCACTAGTGATAAATTTTCCCCTTGCAGAGGCACAGACTAAAGGCAAGCCCACAACAGTCAGTGTGCTGAGTTGTCGGTTCTGGTCAAGGTATACGAGACTGTAGGAGAAGCAACAAACAAGACAGGTTCAGTGAAGGTGAGGAGCTGGCAATTAACTCCTCTGCTGCAAATCCAGTACCAGTAGCATCTGCTTTGTATGCTAGGGCACACCTGAGCTGATGGACCCTGTGCCCTGAGATGGGGAGTGCTGGTGTGGGTAGTGAAATATGGGGAGCTGCTGGCAGAGCAGCTGCAGTGAGGTTGGGATCTCACCTTCCAAAGTACACAGGAAAAAGGAAGAGAAAGAAGATCACATAAATCACTGCTGTTCGGGGGAACAGCTCCCTGAATTGGGTCTTGACAGCACAGCTGCTTTTCTTTAGTCTATGGGGCAGTAGTGGTGATAAAAGACTAACAGAGATGGATGAAAATAATTAAGTGGTATAAAAGAGAGGGGATGAGATGAAATGAAAATGAAATTAAATAGGAAATCAAGAGGAATGGCAGGTGGGAGGAAGAAATTGCATATTCCCCTGAGCAATATTTTAGGTTATGGGTAGTTTGCTTCAAATCTAGGTGGGCCTCTAGCCCTCATTTCTAACTGAATCAAGGACAGCCATCTGACAAAGAAAACAGATGAGAAATAATGGGAAGCAGGTCAGTAACCTGATGCTTAAACGTGTATGTTGTTTCTGGTCATACAAACTTGACCATATTGCTACATGGTGGGAAAACAAAAATAAGCTGACAGTGAACGTTGGATGAAAAGATGTCATACCCAGGCCTTTCATGGGAAAGACCTCTGTACATTTCTGAGCTGCACTCAGGAATGAGAGGTACTTGTCAAACAACGGCAAAAGGTTTTATCAAAGATCTGCCAAGTGTGCCCACAGGTGAGTATTTGTCAAAAATAAAGCGATTCCCCCCCCTCCCCTGCTCCATGACTTAGTTACCCTGTGTAGTATCCTCTCCCCCGGTAGTGGTCCTCATGTTTTTCAATTGAGAGCAAGTGCTTCTTGTTGGCTGGTTCAGGCACTTTCTGGTGTGATGGAATGTGTGCTTTCTCTGCTCAAAGTCAACTTTTACATGAAAATCATTCTATCAGATGGGCATCTCTGAGAAATCATGACCTCCAAAAGAAGGACTGTTGGCTACACCTGTTTCTCAGCCCATCAGGGTTAAGCATAGCCATTTCTGTGCCTTTTTCCATCTCTGCTCTCATCTGAGAGGCAACTTCTACTAAGAAGCCATGCAACCCAACTGGGGCAGGACTGTGTCCCTGTGGGAGCAGAAGATGTCGGAGTAGGTCTAGTGGTGGTCTTCCATGCATCAGTGGTTTGAAAATCCCAGTTGAAGGGAGGTAAACAAGCTCTGAGCAGTTGGTGCTTGCAGGTGACTGTCCACACTTGACTGCAGGCACCCTAATCTTGCTCTCCGTGACCCGAGCTGAAAGCTGGGGTCTGCTGTCAGTGACGGTTCACTGGTGTGAAATGTAGATGACCCATCTGCAATGACGCCCTAAAATCCAGGAGTCCTCAGTTCTACTGCTGGCTCCGCTCAGTTTTTTAACGTAACCGTGGGCAGGTCTCAAGTCTTACGCGTCTCCGTTTCCTACCTGCAAAGCAGAGGCTTCAGTTTCTTTTCCTCAGAGCAGCATAGTTTTATAAAGTATAAATATTTGTGAAGTTAAGTGTTTTGACTGTGTGACCATTTCAGAGAAGAAACCATAAATATGTGTCAGGCCTATGATCTGAATTTAAACCGGTGAACTATAAAAAGTGTTGACAGCCTTAAACCAGCTGCCCTGTACACACATCTCCTTCTGTCTACCTGAAAGCTTATTTGTGGAATGTGTTTCTATTTTTCTCTGACAAAAAATAGAATACCAAGCAAAGAAGCATGACCCATTTTTTTTGTCAGGCAAGCTCTAAACCCTGCTCACTGGGATGTGACTGAGGTATTGATAAAAGGGAAGCTCATTTTAGGCCACAATATTCACCCTGCTGCTGAAGAAGAAACAAAGACTGCCACCTTCAGATGAAATGGATGTGCATTCCAAGCCAAGGTATGTTTATCTCCTCCACAACTTCTCTATGATCTGTAATCATATTTGGACCATACAGCGAAATAGAAAAAAGTGGCAAATGAGCAGAATTAGGAATGTAACTAATCATTTTATAATAGGAAAATATACAAACAATACACCACTGAAAGTATCTGCAAGCTCTGTTAACGGTCGATCAATAGGTCTGATAAGAGCATCACTCATCATAAACTGTATCACCTTCAGTAAATTGTCATGGTCCTTCCTCTGCGTAATGCCACATTTGGGGGCACATCATGGTGTTCGTAATTGTTGGCCACAGGAGTGCACTTTCTCCATGGGTCTTTTTTCTTCAAATGTAGCATAGTCAAACCAGTATCAAGTCATACCACACTGAGCTCTTTATTACCAGAGATTTTTGGACAGAAGCACATATTCTAGATTTTCTGAATCAATAGGCAGATGGTAGCCACTTTTTTTTCTTTTCAGTATTTTTTCCAACTTGTACATTTTAGATTTACATAACTTGGTTTCACACATCTGAAGAAGAAACACTGACATAAATCTAAGTTTATCTTCGATGCATTTACAAATATTTTTCTTTTTTCCCTGACATGTCTCTATCTAGACTTCTGCCAGAAAGCAGGAACTTTAACTTTCTCTTCTGTTGATGTAAATGACTTTTAACCTTGTGCAGAGAATTGTATGACTCCTCACTTTCTCATGAGGATGTTGGACCCATTCACTCCACCACTGAAACGCATTGGGTTTCCATCAGCCAAGGTAAGCAGCTCTGACATTTTCCCACTATAAACTGTGTTGCTGTGCATATCACTGAAATACATGATCATTGTGACTCCAGGCTAGTTGAATTTTTTTATTATTGTTTTCAATTTGGTTCACTGGAACAATGAAGGTTAGCTGCACCCGGCTCTTAGTTTGACTTCACGTTTTATTAGTCATTATTTTTGCAAAGGCCTTAATTCCCCTCTAAAACATTTTAATTAAAACAGCAATTTCTCAGTGTTGCACTTCGTGAGCAGATTTTGCAGCAACTTCAAAGAGACGCAGATGTTTACTGAATTTGGTGTGGTGATATTCGAGGCTGCCTACTGGCAAAGACAAATTCATAAACATCTCTGAGAAACTTTGCTGTGGTAATGACAACATTTCCTTCTTATATTTTAGCAAGTCTAATATTTCCCAATCTTGGCAGGCATATTTCATAGCCACAGACATAAGCACTGTTATCTACTCACAGTCTGAGCCACGTCAGACACACTGCTACGGGGTAAATACCTCTCAGTGGTGATACCTCAGACTTTGGCAAAGGGTACAAGAGGCCGTGGATTAGTTTGCTGTGTTTGGGTCATCTTACACAGTATCAGTAGTCTGGGAATACGGAAACCAAAGTTCAATTTCTGCTCGACTTTCCGTAGCCCTCCAATGTGATTTTGAGTGGCCATTTAGCTTTGTATGCCTCAGTTCCTACGGGTAAAGGGATGATAACGTATCCTGGCTTTTAATCAGCTTATCTCCTGGTGGCAGGGTCCATCTCCTAGTCCACGAAGGGCTTCCTAGCTCTAGAGGGTCCTGGGGTTTTTAAGATGCTGTTCTAGTAAAATTAAGAAAAGCTAAGGATTTATTCTGGAGGAGTTTCTCTTTACTTGTGATGGTGAGCCTGCAGCTGGTGTGATGATCTCATCTGGGGAGCACACCTATCTGTGGGTAACCAGACAGGCAGTGGTCCTCTCCGAATTGAGATGATGGCACTAGGGATACATGGCCACGGCAGACCATAACTAAAACATAGACACGGGTCCAGATATCTTCTGCGGTTTAGGCAGGTGGCTGTGGCCAGAAGATATGTGGCCTGTCCAGCTGGGCCACCAGTGAGGCTGGTCTCCGTGTGCTAGGACCTACAACTGGTGGTGAGGCTCATGCTTCTGTTTAGTCTTTCTGTGCACAGAAGAAAAACAAGTTTCTTCTCTGGACTCTTTTCACTCTTATATCTTTTGGAAGGGGAAATAATAGAAGTACTTGGAAAGGACATACTCATTTCCACTGTGAGCATCAGGCAAGGACCAGCACGGAAGGACGGCATGGAGTATGGCGTGACATGTCATGTAGCTGCTTTAATATACAGTGTAATTACAGTGACAAATTTCTGCCTCTTGAAGCATCAGGGATTGAAGTGGTTGCCCTGAAGGAGAAAGAAAATTAGTGGGAGAATTTTGACCAACTCTAGGTCGGGAAGTGCAGCACTTCCTCTGCGTTGGATTAAAAGTGATCAGCATGGCCAAAGGGGTCCTGTGAGAGACAGGTAAGCAGGCTGAAAGGAAATTGGAAATATTAAAGAAATGAAGCTGGACTGGATAGAACACATTTTACAATTCCCTATTCCTCTTTGATTTGGTAGCATTAGGCATACTGAAGGGTAGATTGTGCAGACTTATGCGTGACGGCAAGATACTTTTCCACATGAATAAACCCCCTGAAATTAATTGGACTGCTCACAAAAGTGCCTGGGAATGTGAACTAGGCTTGCACATTTCAGCCCTCAGATTTGATCTTCAGCAATGTAAGGGCCAGGCTGCATGGTGAACAGCAACAGCTTAGCTAGAAATGTGAGTTCAAACCGCTCGCAGCGAGTAGATCAATGTCTCTGTGGACGCATTCTTGCTGAAGAGCATCTCATCTCAGCTGAATTCACCTTAGTAAGAAACCGATTACAATTAAACTGAAAGAAACTATTCCTGAAACGAGAGCAGGGCTCAGGCGCGGTTTGCTTACCGCAAACCGTTGCGCGCTCGCTGTGCCATGGAATGGCACACGTGTATGCTTTTAGCTGGTGACAAATGCTCTCAATGAGAATTAGCCTGGCCTGCGACGAGAGAAGCTTAAATTTAGGCTGTTCTCCTGCGTGTGCTGTGGGATAAGAGCACACGGCCAAGCAGCCCCTTGCGTGTGGGTGTGCCTGAGCGTTCGAGGTGTCCACAGAGGCATTCGTTTAAGCTGAAATGCTTGTTCACCAATTGCAAATGGGCTTGTGCAAAAACCAAACCGTATGTAAAAGCCCGCTGGCACGTTGGTCTGGAAAGAAATAGCTTTGTTGTTGTTTCAAAGAATTAGCGAGCCAACAACGCAAAGCTTTGGAGTTGGTTACTGGGTTTTTACTGTAGTCTCTATGAGCTATACAAAGTCTGAAGACATTGTACGTACAGTATATCTTTAATAAGAAGGGAGCTCACAGTCTACCAAACTCTGCCAAATAAACTTTTAATACATACTGTACTTCACTCGGTAGTTGTCCATCTCTTCTTCATGGAATATCTAACAGCTCTAAAAATATTTTCTTGGAAGAGGATAGAATTATCATTGTTATATATCAATCAAGTATGGTTAATGAAGCAAAGCCAGCATGCTAGTATTGCACAAGGGGGAAAGCCTCCAGAACACAAAGTGGAACAACAAATGCCCTCGAAGTTCTGCCGAAGGGAACAGGAAGCTCTGGACGCCGCGTCGGTAGGATTCGTGTAGCTCTTAGGCGTCCTTGTACCGAAGCAGGTTTGCTTTGCCTCTTCACTGCCACATTTCTCTCTGAAACAGGTAGGGATCTTCCAGACCATTACAAAAAAAGAAAAAAAAAAAATTACAGCAGCTGCAGCAAAGTGTGGTACTATTCAATTTCTTGAAGAGTGAGGCTTTTATTTCAAAATATCATATATTAATATATATATATTTCTATATATATATACTTTACTGATATAAAGTAAATTGTAGATCCAAACTTATACTGTTGTTTGTACTTCGCAATCTCGGAAACTTTACCAAAGGAACCATTTTCTTCATTTTTATTTTCAGCTGTCAAAAATCAGGGGCATTATTTCCACTGAATACTTTCTTTCACACAGTAAAGCCAGCGTTGTTATCTGGTAAACAGTCAAAGTGCAAATAAGAAATCCATTTGGCTTGTAAATGCTGAGATGGTTTTAAACTTTCAATACTTTGTCCTCATAAATCAGCAGGGCTTTCACTGTCTCCATGCAGACGGCGCTCTGTTAGGTCCTCGGGTGGATCTGCAGTAAGAAAGTGTGAAAGAGTCAGCTATATAAAATATGTTATGAGAGGAAAGAAGGACCCAGGCTTCATGGCACTTTGCCCTGCTCATGCTATAGCTGAGTTTAAATCGCTATATTTTGAGGGGATTCTTGTCTCTTGAGGCTGCAGGGATTTAAGGGTGGGCAAGAGGCAGACCCGGAGCGAGCTCCTGCCTGTGCTCTGGGAGATGCTGGATGTGCATCCGTCACCTGGGCTGGTGCTGCAGGAGATGCCAGGACAGCTTTGGGCATGGGGTTGTGCTCGCCCCAGGCTTCCACCCTCCCCTTCCCAGAGCGATGCTAGTAGCTTCTGCCGGACAAGGACATGCAGTGGGATACATCTCAGGATGAGAGGAAATGGCCTCAAGTTGCGGCGAGGGAGATTTAGGTTAGATATTAGGAAAAAATTTCTTTACTGAGAGGGTTGTTACACATTGGAATAGGCTGCCCAGGGAGGTGGTTGAGTCACCATCCCTGGAGGTGTTCAAAAAGTGCGCAGACGGGGTAGTCCATAACGTGGTTTAGTGGGCATGGATGACGGTTGGACTCGATGATCTTGAAGGTCTTTTCCAACCTAAATGATTCTATGATTCT
>JAVJGG010000037.1:18191411-18208922 GCA_035590195.1 Aviceda cuculoides | reverse complement strand
TAGTGGGCATGGATGACGGTTGGACTCGATGATCTTGAAGGTCTTTTCCAACCTAAATGATTCTATGATTCTATGATCTTCCAGGTTCATTTGGACCCCCACCAACCCACTTACCCGAAGAGGGGCAGGGTAGGAGCCATTAGCTATATAACAGACTGGGAAGTCTGACCGACTTCATCTACTCACCCCGGGTGAGATAACACAGCCTGCAACAGACCATAAAACCATCGCTCTTTATGACTAACACCACAATTGATCTGAGTGAGTGCACTAATGGCTTGAAGAGGAAACACCACCGCCCAGAGGGTTTTTTTAGGATGCTGAAATAAGAATGACTGACCAGAAGCAAAAATAGCTCTCTCGAGGCGAGGTTTTTGTTTCTTTCCCTCACTGATACACAGAGATGAATGGCACAAGGGGTCCAACCCTTTGCTAGAATACTAGGTCTGCAATGAAACTCAAATTGACTTGAATACGAGCAGGCTTGGGCATTAAATCAGGGCTACAAGTTATTAGCTAAGCACTAGGTGATATGATGAAATGCAGCAGTAAGTCTTGTAGCAAGAGATATTTACTATCTTGTGCTCTACTGCTTTGAACTGACCTCTTAATTACAGCAACTGTTATCATAAAAATAGAGGGTTTTCTTCACTGCTCTAAAGAAAAACTTAATCTGGAAGTCATCTGACATATTAACCTAGTTGGACAGCTTAAAAAAAAGAAAATAAAAGTCTGCGTTCATTTATCATTTCCTTCCTTATCCCAGTTCCCATTTTCTGCTCTCCTGGTTTGCCATTGACAAGTGACCCTGCTAGATTTTTCTCTTTTGGGGATGAATACATCCCTTTCTCATTTGTACACCACCTCAAGAATTTGTGAGATTGGTGTTGGAGCAGGGAATGACAAGGGACTGCGACCACCTCAGGTGCTATTTGCTGCAGCGTGAGATGAGCAGTGGCTGCTAAGAAATGTGATGCTCGGGTCACTTGGGGCACCGTAAAATGGCCTGCATTTCTCTGCCGGCAAAATGTATGGTAAACCAAGTGTTACTTTGGAAACTGGGGAGGTGGGTGGGCTGTAATGGAGGACGCAGGCTGTGAAGCTGGAGAGATGCTTCGAGCTGAGCAGTTCTGCCAGTTCCCAGGTGTTCAACGCTTTCATTTCCATCCTCCACGGTGTCAGCAGAAAACCAGCTCGTTGAAGTATTTAGAGGGCTAGCACGTGAAAGCCAGGTGTTATTAGTGTGGATTACAAAAAAAAGGGCATTTTGCAGCGCAGCGTGCCCATGAGCCCGGGCAGAAAGCCCCGGGGAAGAGCACCGCGCTCCTCAAGGGCCCCGCAAACGGTGCGCAGAAATTCGTGTGTGGACACCAATCCAATGCCGAGAGCTTGTGCGCGGCTCCCTCGCTCGGATGGGAAGTGATAAACCACGGGATGAACGAAGAGCCATGCTTTCGTGTTTTTCAGCAGCTCTGGTTCTTACAGGCATTTATGTGCCCTTGCGGGCACTATCTCCCAGCACCCAGACTGAGACCGGGCTCTCGCGTTTCCCCTGGTGCCGGCTGCTCTGTTAAGATGTAGTGATGTGATCTCCAGCCAGGTCCTAGAACAGCTCCAAGAGCCCCGCATTTTTAAGGAAAGCATTGAAATTTATGTTCTTAAAAAAAGGAAAAAAAGAGGAGTGAATAGGGATTTTAAAAAGTGTTGAAACTGCTTAAAAAATTGAATTACAAAAAGATTTCTGTCCAGTGTTTGTCACTTGCTCTGGCCATCAATAGAAAACAAGTCAATTTACAGAGGCTGTGAGCTGTACATCTTTGGCTTTAGCAAAGTAATTAGTGAGCTACGCTAAAGGACTAAACACAGGAATAAATGCGTGAAAAGGAAGGAATGGAGGATGTGCTGGCAAAGCCTTCACTGGATCTGTTGTCCACCTTCTTCTGACACTAGTCAGTATTAATCACATCTAAGAACCACCCAGGAAGTAATACACTACACTGTAAAAGTACATATGTATGTATTCACATATATATGTATACACACATACACATATGTGATTTACTGTGGGCCTTGAAGAATACACTAATAGGTATTTTAATCCTGCGAGTCATAAACGAGAATGTTTGCCTTGTCAGGACAGCAGCTGCCTAACGTAAATGTATTTAGTGTAAGGAAAAGCCTTCATTAAAACAGTTTACAGCCTATGGTGACTTGCTCTAGCTTTTTGGTTATTCACCACAGATATATCTAGTATGTTGACTGATTTCTCTCATTTCTTCTGCTTTCTTAACTTCCTTAACTACATAAATTAGACACACATGGCCCAATCTTGCAGCCTGGATTGGGGTCAGTACAGATTATAGTGCAATCTCTTACTCTGACGCCATCTGAAATGACAAAACAAAGAAAAAAATGCCTGTTTCAGGATCTGATTACTTCTATTACTTTATATTTATGCTGCTAGACTTGACACAGCAGTACGGATTCGAGCAAAGTTTCAGGGATTATGAAGTAGAATTTTTGCTTAGAAAATGCAAGAGGCAGTTGCTAAGCACATCATGTCATGTTGCCTTTGTCAGTTTGGTTCTATAATGATACTTTAAAGCCACAAAGCAAAATTCTACTGGAAGCAGCACCATAAGGTACTACCCTCACAAGCTAATTAAAATAACTCCTGTGGGTAAATGCAGAAATATTTTCTCAGTTATGAGCACTCACTCTGCAAGTATTTAATTTAAATGAAATACAATAATGCATACTGAGTAGATTGGACCATACATCTGCATATTAATGAAGCTGCTAAATTTATAGCAATCACTTATAGATGGAGGCTATCGCCTAAAACTAGTTTATGTGATGAGGGTTGGGGGAGTTAAGAGCAGGACAATTTCACAAAAAAGAGCAAATGTAATTCCTAAATTATATAATTTGCAGACAGACTACGGAAGTACTGAATTATTGTAATTTAACAAAAGTATAACAAACTTCTTCAGGTTGCTTATTACTTCTTTAATATCACTTTCTTCCATTTTAATTCCCCATTTCAGTGAGAAAAATGTTGCCTCACCGAAAAGGACATGTAGTAAGTTTGTTGTTTCTGTTTTTTTTTTTTTAATTGCACTGCAAGGCTCATACATCAGGGCACAATCTTCCAGTGGTGTTTCAGCACGGAGAGATCAATTGTGAGCATAGAGTGGTTTGCAGCAACACCACCACTGCAGGAAGAAATTGAGTCAAGGAATCACAGTTCCCTCCGTGCTTTCTCCTTTGCTCTGGGAGATGCCAGAGAGATAATAGGAATCCTGTTTTCAGGGGCCACTTACTGCCTTCCGCAAAGAAAACCTCCTAAATTGGTACGTATCCTAGTAATTTAATGTGGTGGTGAGATTAGCCATGCCAGAAGGCACCGTTCGAGAAACTAGGGTTGCAATACAAATCATTCATCCTGGGGTAAATCATATGGAGGCAAAGAATTCAGATGGCATGGGGATCAGTTGGGGTAAAATCTCTTCCTTTGACAAAAGGCCTAGAAGATATGAAAAATAACTAGAGTTAGGACTGTAGAAAAAGGAAGAAGTCAGGAAATCATGACACTAAGCTTCATGTTCCTGTGAATTAGTAGCTCGCTATGAGTATGTAGAACTTCTTAATAAATAGGGAAAAAATTCTTGAAAATTTGCTTTTTTTCATTTAGTAGGTTTGAAAAAGTTATTTTCCACTTCACTAAAAACCAGATTGTATTCATTTATTAAAAAAAATTTGAGTTGACAACCATGTAATTTTCTTGGAAAATATTTCAATCTTGGTACGAAAATAATTTAATTAAAATTGTTGAATACAGGTATAGGTGGCAGTTTGGAGAAAATGGTTGTGAAACAACTGCACAACGCAAAAGAAAAGCTAGAATCTCTTTTTGAAAAACACTTTTTTCCCCAAAGGTAATCTCATAGTGGGAGAAGTTTAGCCAGTTCGTTCGCACTCTCTCTTTTTGCAGCCGTACCTCTGCATTTTCCTAGCAACGCATGCTGAAAGTTCTCGTCACCTTGGCCTGTGTTACCCGAATCTTCAGCATCTCAAGAGTGTGTCAGTAACTGGTGTGTGGGGCTGGAGCTGCTCTGAAGCAAGACCTGAAATGCAGATAGTGAGTCGAGTCCTCGGCACCGTTTCACGCTACAAAGCACCTGCACGGGCTGCTCATACAGATGAGACCTGGAACAGCCAAGGAATGGACGTAGGATCCAGCAGATCTCTTTGGTCTAATATTCTTCCCTTTAGCCACGAGAAAGGGACTCAGTGATGTGCGCGAGGTTTTTTTCTGAGGTGTCAATGTCTGTAAGAAAGTGACCTGGCAATTCAGCAGCTCCAACCTGCCGGTTATCGAGCCTAGACCCAGCTGACCAGCCTGAATCCATCTGAATTTTCACTGAATTATGGCCAGAAGCATCAGGTGGCTGGGGAGGTATGCAGTGATCTTTAAGACTTTTACAGCAGACACGATGATGGAAAAGATATGGGTGAGCAATCATTAGTGACTCCCTTTCCTATTAAGACCTCCTGGGTATAGACAGAAAGATGACTTACTCTGGTGGTCTTGATTTTATTGCCAGTCGCGCACATCCATCCCGAATTATCAGGCAACGTCTTACATTCCTCTCCTTCTAGGCAGGGCTCCATCTCACACCACCATTTCCCAATCACTATTGAAGCTAAAAGTGAAAAGACAATGTTCACAACTACGTTATAATGAAAAATCTAATTAAATAACATCTTAAAGGTCTAACACTGCATTTAAGAGGCAGAGTGTCCCTTCTAAACCCTCCAGTTGCAAGGATTTCACATTTAATTACTTGTTTTGATCCTATATTCTCTAAGACAGGGCACTGCTTGCCATGGCCTCCTCATACACAAGATGTACTATCAGGCTGGGACTGCGGGGAATGCTGTGACAGCAGCAATACTGCTTCAGACCAAAGGACATTCCACCCTAACAGCCCGTCTTCGTGAGTGGCCAATCTGATCTTTATGGACATATATATATGAACAAGGCAAATCGAAACAGATTTTCCTCAGAAGAGTCTCCAGGTCTTCAGGACTTGTGGCTCAGGGTACTCCAGAATAAGTGGTGTCTGCTTTGCTTTCAATACCTGCAGCTGGCTTTTTCTTCCACAAATCTGTGCAGAATTTTTTGAACCCATGTAGACTTTTAGCTTTCACAGTATCCCATGGCAGGGAGCATCACAACTAGAAATAGAAGGTAAGGTGATTCTGAACGGCAGCAGAAGTTCAGTTTGTTGAAACACAATTATGAATTTTATAGAAACTATATTATCTCTAGCAGTAACTTTTAATTTCCAAATATTTAATGTTGTCAATAACGGTAGTGTTTGGATCTTGTTGTTTGAATTTAATTGGCACATATATTTACAACCTTGAGTGTACCTTAATGAAGTTTCTTGCCTGGGAATTGGTATCTGTCTATAACCTTAACTGTATCTTAATGACATTTTTTTGTCTGGGGATTTTGATAAACTTTAGCTAACCTTGCAAACTGTGACTAGTTGGTGCATGAGTGGTTCTGTCTGTCATTTGTTTTCCCTCACAAGAATTAATTTAATGGTTGCACTCATGAAGCCTAACCATCAGCTTCTTGCACGCTCACTAAACTGGAGATGCTTAACCCATTCGTATCACCCCACATCGCTGCTTCAAGCCCATAAAATACCTTTGAAGCACCAGACTACCTTGTATCACAACATTCAGCTCTGGAAAATGCCCTGTTGTGCATGCATTGATTTAAGGACATTTCAGAGTTATAATTAAAGTCTTGATATATTTTTTTATCTAGTTGTAATCTGTTTATGCTCACAAAATCCTAACACCCAAAGACATATCTGCAGCTGCTACTAATGTCCGTTCCCTTAATTCACAGCTACCCAGATGAAGCTACGAGTCCCTTTGTCTCTACTCTCTAACATGTGACCAAACCAAACTGAAAAATAAATGCACCAATCCCATAGATACTCCTAGACTAAAATCTGTGTATCACTATTCCATTTCATCATGCAAGAGGAGGCTCTGTGTGGCACAGAGAGCAGGACACTCTAGAGGAGAGACTCAACAAGGGATAAAAAAGGGACTCTGGCATTTTCAACAACGCTTGAACTGCATTCTTGTTTTCGGGTTGGGAGAGGTGGGCACGAGGTGACCACGGCTTTAGAGTTATGTATCATCAGCACTATCTACACAGAGTTATATACCCATCACGCTCTCTTGTCAGACCTGTTGTTGTCCCACCTAAGCAGCTGACTTTATTGCTCCAATCCTAATTTGCTAGGAATGGTTCCCCTTCTGATGTAGCTCTGTGAGGAAAACTACCTTCTCACAGGACTGTTCCAATTTAGCATTTTGTTTTCCAGTGTGGCCCGTGAAAAATGAACCATTGTCAATGCGGTCAACCCTCAGCTGCTTTGAACTCTCCTGGCAGCCTCACGTAATTACCTCTTCTCCTTAATGATCCCCCCACTTTCTGATGCAGCTTCCTTTGCTGCAGACTAACAAACAACACGCACACGGGTGCAAGTGTGTAGGTGTGTAATACTGTAAATGTATGTTTACAAATGGGAGACTTAGGTACACACGCTTACACCCAAATTAAGCCAAATACTGAATTGTTTAGGTAAGACTGTAACAGGGAGAAATAATTTAGACTGGTTAAATGAACACAAAGGTATATCATGTCATGTAGCAGAAAGGAAGCTGTTTTTTACATAAAGCTGGTAGTAAACTCTGGGAAATAAAAATGGTTCATATAGAGTGGGAAATCCTGTAAGGAAGGTCAAGTATAAATTCCTTAAATTTCACTTTTATTTTCTTTAAAGTGCAGTTAAGACTTCCTTTGGAAAGGTGAGATCTTTGTTCCTCAGAAAAGCTGGACAAACCAGGCCCTGCCGTTTGTTGAGGTGCCTGGTTGATGTGAGGGGCGTATGGTCGAGCTATACGGGGGGCCACGCTGGAGTGCACCCAAGTATAGCCCACTTCAGTGCAAAATAAACCAGGATGAGAAGCAGTATTTCTGGGCCAGGTAATTAACTCTAATGGGAAGCTACTGCAACTTAGGAGTCCAAGTTAGTATCTCTAAACCAGGCCTTCTCTTGCTATGTGATTATACCAGCAGACTTGCTGAATAACTGTCCCACTGGTTTTCATCTGCTGAGTTTACTTGAAATGCAGGGAGAAACGCCTTGGGTTTGAAAGCTCCTTTGGTCTGGAAGAAGAGTTGAGTAAGTTGGAGCAAGTGAGCTGTGCTTAGAATAGAGCAGAATAGAATAGTTCAGTTGGACGGGCCCTACGATGATCATTTAGCTCTCTGTGCTGTCTTTCCTACTTCTTCTCACAGCTTATACTTAATTTTTATCACGTAATATATCATTTCTCCATATGTACAACACAAAAACCCCCCAACCCTTTACACCTGCACTTGCAAGGCAGTTTAATGATGCTATTCACACGTCATTTTCAGAAGGGTGTCATTAATGTTACTAACAGTGGAGAAAAGAGATATCCCTCTTTGCTATGCATGGAAAGGCACAAGGGCTGAATCTGCGCTCTAATAATAGATTGTGCAATGGGAAAACTGAAAAACCATATCCTGATAAATACTGGCCTTCACAGCAATCATCAGAGCAGAGCATCTTCAGAATGCGTGAGAAGAATCCCATGATATGGAATCAAAAGCGATGATCATAATTATTTACCAGTAGCAGCGTTGTAGCATTAAGTAACCATGGAGAAGGATCCTATGGTGCTAGGTACTAAAAGCCACAAAACTGAACACCCTGGCCTAGGGAGTTTACAATGTAAAACAGAGATATGAGATGAATACAGACCGAGAGGCAGCATGGAGAAGCAATGCTGTTCATAGCAATTAAAATGATCTAACTACTTATTGATGCTGTTAAATACAGCCCAAGTTTTCGGATATTGAGCCTGAAAAATAATCAAATGCAAAATCAGCGCTGAACCTTAATGTCAGCTGATTCATGTAATAGTGTGCAGGTTTTAGTACATATATATATTAATTTGTGATCACAGTGCAGTTATAATCATAAGGTAGCCCACAAGGGTCCACCAGTGAGTACCCTCACCTGTCCCTACCCACTATAGCTAGGCTGGAAACAAGGCTCCTTTTATAAAGGGGCAAACTAAGGCCATTTGCAGATGAAAAGCTCCTATTTGACTCTAATAGGTAAGTGGGCAAAAAATCCTTTGTAATTCTGAAGCGCTACAAAGCTCGCTGCGGTCTAGTCCTCAGCACCACGCTGTGGCAGGGGTGTCCGGAGCCCAGTGAAAATTATTTCCTTTGAGTCTTGTGTTTATAGGTTTTCTCTTCTATTAAAAGCCTTTTAATTTTTAGGACCAGTTGTCCTTCTTGGGCACTGCTGATCCTTTGAGGTCTACTTGATTTCAAAGTTTGACACCTCCAGCTCCGTTCAAAGAGGCAGGAAAAAAGCTTTAAAATGAATCAGAGTTTGCTGCGTTTGAGATTAGGTACACCTGTATGGGGAAGGAGGGGAAAAGCTTCCCTGGGGAATACAATGCAGCTTCTTTTCCTCTAGGTTATGTTCCCTGAGATGTGCCGAAGCCATGTGAGAGAGAGAACTGTTAAAGTTAAGATGCTTCCCCTCGGGCCGGCCTGCATTCCAGATCTCGCAGATCCCGAGGAACCCGAGCTTCCCGGTGACCTGACCTGCTAATTCTGGATGAGAATTACGGGCTGCCGTTAGTCACCAGGCGTCACAGGCTGCGAGTGCTCACATCGTGCCGAATTAGATGCCTGTAATGTTTTGGAGTGGTTTTCTTTGTGTTCTTCTCACTGTCTGGGGAATACATGAAGCACGGAGTTTTTTCATGCAAGGCTGATTTGGCTGAGACAGATACCCGCAGCCATGGGGAAAGAAAAAGGATATGATATAAAAGAGCCTTGACTACTCCTGTTTTGTTTATGTTTTGTTTGGGTTTTTTTTTTTTTTGTTCCCCAGCTCCTGCTAGTGTAAATAAGGCATTGCTTATATCTAAGTTCTTTTCAAGAAAATGCCTCTTTTATGAGAATATTAAACTCCAAGCATGTAACTAATGCAGCTGGGGAGGAAAGCAACTTTCTCCAGAAATTTCTTGAGGTTTTTTTTTTCCAGTCCAATTCACACTGTTTTTTAAAAATCTTTGTTTGCAAAGGCACAGAAATTTTTCGATCAAAATATTTAACTTGTGATGTATTTTGCCTGCATGGATTAACAGACAAAAAACCATTTGGTTGAAATGGCATTTGCTAATCATGTGTACCAAACAGAGAAATAAACTACAGATAAGAGATCTGGGCATCAGATTGAACACAGGGAAAGAGCAATAGAATAGCTTCTATTTGCTAGTGTTTACACAATTCTATTGCATTTTAAAATGCATTCGTTCCCAAACAAAATGCCCAAAGCCTTCGGTGGCTGCAGGGAGCTTCCAGCTTCAACTGGATTCAGTGGGCTTCAGCCTGTAAAATTCCTAAGAACCTTTGTAGGTTGCACAAGGGCAGCGACTGCTTTTTGACTTGTTCTTGTGCATCATCTGGAGCACAACAGTTTGACGCATGAAGAGAGCTGGCTGGGGATGTTTTCCCCTTGAGTTGCAGTAACAAGTTATTCTATTATGGGACAGTAACAATCTACTAAACGCTTTCAAATATCTACACCTAAACTGAGATCAAATCAGCATGGAAACACTAACCATTCCATCATCTTCCTCTTGAATCAAGCAATATTTGAAAAAAAAATACACAATCCACTTGATTAAAACTTCCCTGTTGAAACTCCTGAACTTGTTGTGTTTCACATTTCTCAGTCTTCAAGTTCTTGCATTAAACTGAAACTACTCAGTTGTTGCAAGGGGTGACTAACTGCCCTCTTACAGGTGAGGAACAGGACACGGGCAGAGGGTGGACTGGGAGAAAATCTGCACGCACAGCCCAGAGACTCGCAGGCACTTGTTTGTGTCACGTTTGCTACTCCAGTGCATATAAAAAATGCATAGACTTGGTTCTGCAGATAGAATTCTCCTTTAACTTTTCTGCATTTGTATTTAGGAAATTGCTTTAACAATATGACAAACTATATAAGACAATAAGTATAAAGACATTGTATTTAACAATGTAACAATATGACAATACTCACAGAGTAATATATAACTTTAATTCATGTTTATGGATGACCCTGAAATATGAAAACAGAGCAAAGCATCATCATGCATTTTTCAACAGTTTAGAGGGAACATGCTATGTATTAAAATGTTCCAAGATTACTTCTGCATTCGCCATTATAAAGCCACAGCAGCTATCTCTTTTTGCCTGTGATAAAGTGTACCCATTTTGTTTATATAGAAATAGAATACAAAGGAATAGAGATATTAGGTTGCGCTTTCACCTGATCATAGGTATCATGTTACTCCAAGGAATAAGACACAGAGTTTGTTTTCAAAACTGGTATGACACTCATTGCAGGATGGGAAATTTTTTACTGTAAGTATAAAGGATTCCATTTTAATCTAGTTTCCACCAGAGAAGATTGATATAAATAAAATTTAAATAGAGAACACATTTCACAGATGCCAGCAGTGAAAAAGACTTTGTCAGCTTAATGAAAAGATATCAATTTTCTCCACTTTATTCAATAACTTGTGAGTCATTTTCTAAATGGATTAGATTAAAGGAAAGTTCAAACTCCCTGTGAGACACTCTTGCACTGATGGAGACTTTTGGCAATGGCAAGAGCACAGAGGTAGGTAAAATTTTTCAGGTTGGGGTTTTTTGTTTTTTTTTTTTAACAAAAAAAAAGGGATATAAACTAGAATAGAAGAATCTGTAACCCTGTGCTCACCTATTCCTTATTAAAAAAAATCTCAGAGAATTGAATGGGAAATGTAGTTTCTCTTATTTTATTGGGATTCACGGAGTGCGGAATGAATTACGGGGGTGGGAACACACTGTCTAGGAGGATGAGAAAACCGGAGTGAAAGAAAGTGTCATATGAAGGGTTATATATTTCATAAACAGTCTGAGATACCATCTACTCTGGGAGTTGTAAAGCAGTAGTCTGATAAGTTAAAGAATACAAATCCGAAACAAAAGATTTCAGGTTGAATAATCCTGTCTAGGAGAAATACAGGATGTTTCCTACAGGGAGTCTATCAAACTATCTGCTTTAATTCAATCTTACTCAATTTTAGAAGCATCAATCTAATGCTCATGCAGAGTAATACTTTGCAGACTTTGATAACAGACCTCTCATAACTCTGGGAAAACTGACATTTCTCCAGTTTAAAATACAAGCACAGTGCAATCAGTCTGGCAAGTTATGCCTCATATCTCCTAATTGCCTCAGATCCAGTCTTGCTGAGTTAATTTAATATTTTTTAATTGTAGTAAACATTAAAAAGAGATCATCATATTAATTTTTTTTTCTTTTAGAACTTTATGATTCTTGCAATATTCTCCAGGTTTTTTGAACAATGTTTTATTAATTCACTGGCAGAAGCTTTAGCAAGAATTGAAAGGGTTTATATTTTTTTCCATACAGAATTCTTGATTTTTCTTTGCAATATATTCAGCAGTCTGAGTAGGATATTTTTAAGAGTGTAATATGGGTCTGAACAACCCTGTAGGCTGCACTAAAATATACCCATAAAATATAAAAGGGCAGATTAGACGCAAAGAATCCACGAGCAATTTCCATTTAAGATCTGCATAAACCAGCAAAAAGGGTGCTAATTCAACAGCATGAGAAGACTCACTAGTGAAAAAAACCACTTACGTTGCCATTTTCGAACAGTTTGCATACCGTTAAGTAAATTGGGAAAAATGACATGAGCATGTTGCATACTTCCCTCATAACAATATGACTGATAGAGATGGTGTTGGCTAACGGCCTGAGAATCCCAAACTCCCGAGGCTTGTTTAATCCCAGCTCTGCTTCCGACTTTCTCTATTACTACAGGTGAATCATCTTCTTGCTATATCAATTTTCCATTTGTAATTTTATTTACTTAAGAGGATGAGTTCTTTTTGCCTTATTTCCCTGTACATTCCCCTCTGTCTTTACTGACCTGTTGAGCTTCAACCCTGTACTGCAGCGATTTGGGACTGACCTTTTCCTGCGTTTGTACAACTAGAAGAATGGTGTCTTGGATTGAGCCTGGGTTTCCTAGGTACTACGACAATAAATAATAACATTAAAATTATAGGAAGTCTGTGTGCTGCCAGAAGGTTTTTAAGCACGTGCCTGACTTTCAGCTGAATAGAGATGGTCTGCTGAAGAGCAGATTTCGTACAAAATAGCTTAGATCTTGCAGAGGAATTTCTAGCCCTCAATGCGGCTCAGCCTGGGAGGGCCAAACGCTGCAGCTTTGTCATTTTTCCATGTCCCTGTCTTGGCACCTTTGGAAACAAATGTTGCTTGGACATATGGCTGAGGGGCATCCCTAACTGAAGTAGGACCATGATTTCTCATGGGTGGCACCTTCATGGTGAATGAACGTGCATCTTCACTTCCATGAGTGCATTAAAAATGACAGTACTTAAGTCCGCTGAGTACTTAAAAAGTGTGCACAGCTGTTCAGAGGTAAAAACCCTCTGTTTTGTTAGCTAGCTACACAGATTAAAACATACAGATTTTAAGGAGAACTGTAGAATTTGCATCATTATCTTCCGAGCAGGGTAGATCTCTGCGATTTCAGCAGCACTGAGTACAGGCTAATGAAAAGCAATCAAAATTTTTCTTGGCCCTACAGTTCCACTTGTGAGATCGTTTCAAAGTCTCAGATTTTAAAGTAACAACAAAAGAAATGAAGCCGCCAGAAGCCATCAGGCTTGGAGACCAGTGGGTTGTAGCACTCCTTCCCAGAGAGCTCAGCAGGTCCCAGGTCAGCCGAATCGGGCTCGCCGGCTGCCTCTCAACCCCTGCTGTCGTTTGCTAATACCCTACTCAAAAGGCGTCCTTGGCTTTTTTAATTATTCCACATTCCACTCAGCTCAGGCATGACCAATGCTTGACATTTTTTCTCTGTCAGTGGTGGATCATAGTTGATATTATAACTGAACCTTCACTGCATTATCTATCTGGAAACTTGATTTCTACAAAGAAAGGCAGAGCAAGCCTCAACAAAACAGGGTTTTGCAGATACCTGTGGCATAGAGAGAGGACATGAAATGATAAAATAAATCATGTACGATAAACTTGCCTCCCCAAAAGTACATAGTGTATTCTATGACCTTCCAGAGTTCTGGGACACAGCCTTACATTTTTTCTTGGAAATTCTTGAATTCATGCACAGCAACATACATCTAAGGCAAGTGTCAAGCCGCCCACCTTTATTTATAGTTTTATGCGTGTGAGTTTATTGGTGTTTGACATAACCTCCCTGCAAAGACAGTGGGTCATTTGAAAGCAACCTGCTGACACTAATGAGTGCTAATGAGACTAATGAAAACATGAAATGCGTACATGCAGGGAGGGAGCTGAAATGAATGCAGGTGACCAAGGAACCCCTCCCAGCCGGTGTGGGGAAAATTGATCTTTTTCAGGTTAGGGAGACATACTGCTGCTATTAATTACTGAAGTTTGGAACTGAATCCACCCCTCACTGCAGAACAAAGCTGAGAGCAGGCTGATAAAATATTTGTGCAGTGTAGCAGTGTTATTTACACCCTGTTTGAACTACTTCTAGATAGCCTAGTGAAAGCTTAATCTTACTGTTATATATTTAATGAAATGCCAACGAACTGCAGCATAATTATACTTTTTTGGAAAGACAATAGAAAGCTGCTTATAAATATTCACACACATGTTTCAGACCAGGGTTGAGGACTGGTGTGCCATCAAACAAGAAAAATGTCTCCGTGCAATGTTAATTTTTCATTAATAATAATTCATTAATAAAGTAAATGAACGAGTTGAAATGCAGAGAGAGAAGTGCCAGGCTGTGAGATGAGACTAAGGGAGGGACACAGAGGTTTGTGGGTGGCCTTGCAATGCTAGTCCTCTGGTGGCTGCAGGGACCCTAAATCATATTTCTCTATCTATATTTATCTGATGAGCTGCTGCGGTCCTGATGCTGCTGCAGAGATGTTTGCTCACACAACCAGCATTACTGGGAAATGATCGTGTTGAACCAAAGATATAACTGCTATGACTTTGTCCCTCGTGACGGTGGAAGTGAGCACCCAAGAGGAAAAATTATTGCCTGTTTTTGCATTAGAAACCAATGATCTGTGTTTAGGGTCTGACCCAACAGTTACTGAAGAAACAGGAAAAAAAAAAAAATCCTCCTTAGTTTTTGCAAACTTCCGACTAAATCTGGTGGCTGTAAAAGTTGCTGTTTGCTCAAACGTGAATCCCCTGTGCTGCAGGGGGCTGGGTTTAGCGAGGTGGAAGGGAAAAGCTGCAAGATGGGCTCTGAAGGGTGAAAGTCTATTATGAAATTTTGACTGAATGAAGTGCCAGAAACATAGCTTAGCAGGAAGGCACTCTATGAAAGAACACCGAAAATGAATAAATTATATAACTGTAATGCATTTATAAGGCACAACAAAGCATGCATAATATATTGGATAGTTATCAGTTATGAAATTAAATTCTGGTGTACTGCTTGGGTATAAATTGTGTAGTATTTGTCTCTTGTTCCCAGTCCACAGAGAAGATTCCTGTAAATATGGAAAATCCTTCAATTGAATCTACAGAAATTAATAACACATAATGTGATTATGTGTTATTAGTCAAGGAAAAACACCTTTTTTTTTTAGCTTTGTATATGTTTTTCCAGAGGAAAATATTTTTTGGTTTAGTGTTGGGTTTTGTTTTTTTTTAAAAAAAATGCAAGCTATTATATTGTCACTGTTTTTCTCGGTGAAAAATACTAAGTTCTCTGTGCTTTAAAGACCTAAGGCTGAATCTCTAAGCTTGGAAAACGATGAGAGATGCAACTGGGGTTCCAAGTGTCTCTCTGCAATAGCGAGGGCTGTCAGGTGGGTACTTGCTGCTGAAGAAAGCGTGTGAGGACAAAAGAAGTGGCAAAAGAACTGAAAGCACAACGACCAGAGATTGCTGTGAGCAGTAAAAGGGTGATGTTTCTCATAAAATCTGGCTATCAAGGAATTTTTGGAAAAAGAGACTGCTAAGAGGTGTGAAGTACATGAGGCCATCTGCTATTCTTCTATTAAAAAGGATGGAGAGAGGATAATAATCAGAGCTGGAAAGTTCCTGAATCAAAACCCTCCCTAATTTTGAGCTCATTATAAGAACCTAATGTCCTAAAAGGGTCTGAATATCACCACTGGTCTGACACTCTTGTTGGGTTGAGTGGTACTGGCAGATTGAGCGATACACTGAGATGTGTGATTAAATACAGATTTTGGCCATCACTTTAACAACTCGGGTTTGCAATTTTATAGGAGAACCCTTGCTTGAGGTATCACCCTTTCAGACAGGCTGACCCCACCACGAGAGGATGGGGTTGGCTGTGAGCAGCTCTTTGCTGGCATTGTCACCGTGGCAGGACATGGCTCTGGAGGGACCTCATTCTCCCCAGTCCAACCAGTGTAAGCACCTGCTGGCGCGGTCATACTTATGACCAAAACACCCACCATCACATGTCTTTGTCTTGTCTAGTAGCAGTAATGCTGCCTGACTGGTCCATGGCTGGGGATTAAACCACTTTTCAAGTAGTTGCAGTTCATCTGTGCTTGGCCTAATGTCTCATAATACACTCTTGGTACGTTCTCTTCCCCATCAAAACGTTCTGCCTGTTGTGTCCTGCAGCCTAACAAAATATGCACACATCCATTATCCGATGGACACATACGCAGAAGAACAACAGCGTTCATTAGTTGCCTGTTGGGATGTGGCTGGTTGATTTTCAGAGGAAAGGGATGTGGGTCAAAGCCCTGCTGAGCGTAACCCATGGATGACCCAGGGTGCTCTGGGAAAGGGTGGGAGCAGCCCTTTGCTCTTGTCCGTACCCACCGACTATTTTCAGCCCATATTAGCTAAAGAAATATGTTTATGGCAGACTGCTTTACAGCTGGTGGACTTATTTAAACCCCCACCAACCAACCAACTCACACTGCAAACTAGGGTCAGGTGCCCTGTGCTCTCAACATGGGGATGATTCAATCTGAAATTATAAACGAAGGGAGGTTTTATCGTCCTAACGATGGTACTATGAACTTGCACGCGGTGTGCCACTTCATGCACAGCGGTACCAAAAGGCAGAGCTTGCAAATGTCTTTAGGAGGTAGTTTGGTTAACTTGCAATTACCTCTGCTGTGAAAAGACAATATGGCCCAAATTCTCTTCCATGAATTGGGGAATGCTGTGGTATAAATAGTACATCTATAGAGCACTTAAATCTCCATAGTCCAGCTCTCAAAACGTATCTCAAAGGGCACAGTTTAAAATCTGTGTGCAGGAAGCTGTTTTCAAAGGTTAAGTTAAATGAGCCAACTGCCACTCCACAAGGTAATTACTGATTTATTGAAAGTGTTGTATTCATTCAAATCTCTTTGTTCTGTGATGTAAGACAAGTCTAATTTTGTTTTAAAGATTAAAGGAACATTTGTTTTTTGTAAACAAATCCCTAGCTACTATTACAAATTACATCATGCATAATCTTGACATGATAGATTTGGAGATATTTCAGTGCAACAATGCCAGTGCAATCAGAACAAGAACTGCGAGACTGAACAAAAATTGATGAATTGAGCACACGATACTTTGTATCTCATATCATAGCTTAATTACTGCTTCAATATGCATGGAATAAGAGAAGTAACTCAATTATAAAAGCTTATCAGCAAGACTTAAAAACAGTGAAATTCATGAGTGGTTATTAAACTGACCTTAACTGACAAGCTTTTCTTTGAAATTATGTTTTCCTTCAGTGCTCATAATGCTTATTTACTCTGAAACATTTTACAGAGCTGAGAAGTCTGTTAATGGGCACTTGAAATTTCATGGCCGTGTTGGTATTGGCACAGCTCATGTCTTTTTACCTTCATTCAGTTTAACTCTTGAGTTGTATTATTTTAAAAGATGAAAATTCACTACCATTTACAGTGGGTTTTTTTCCTCTTTTTTACCTTGGAAGAGTCCCTGGGTTGCACTTCTAGGTAAGTTGTAACTACAAATAATTTATATGATGACCTTACTCTGCTGTCCTTAGAGTGAATAATCCTGAATTTATACAAAGATCATTATTTCCTATGTAATGCACGAGATGTGCTCTTGAAAAAATAACCAGATGGAAGGAGCTGGGAGTCTTAGATTCCAGATACTCCAGGAATTTCATTCACACTGTGGTCGGATGATTCTTAGCTATGAAGCCATAAGCTCCATTCTCATAGAATCACAGAATGGTTTGGGTTGGAAGGGACCTTAAAGATCATCTAGTCCAACCCCCCTGCCATGGGCAGGGACACCT
>JAVJGG010000037.1:18166844-18191311 GCA_035590195.1 Aviceda cuculoides | reverse complement strand
ACCCCCCTGCCATGGGCAGGGACACCTTCCACCAGACCAGGTTGCTCAAAGCCCCATCCAACCTGGCCTGGAACACTTCCAGGGATGGGGCAGCCACAATCATCACTACAAATAGGAGTTTAACATCTTATTTTTCACAAACATCTGTCCTTGTTCTACTTGATCTCATTAATGCTCGTACAAAATGAATGTAAAGGGAGCCCGAGCATGCCCAGCGCAAGTTCTTTTAAAACTCCAATCCTGAATTAGCGTAAAATGCTTTACAGAATATGTTCAACTCTGCTAGTTGCAAAATGTATGCAAGCAGAAGCCCTCCAAAGACGAATGGCTAAACAAAGATACTGAGAATTGCCATAGTTACTAGCAAACTGAACAGGAAGTTGGTTTAGATGAAATTTTATAATACTCCTTCTTCATCTTTTTAAAGCACTTTAAAACAGCACAAGGTTGAAGTAGCTGGGGCTTCTTTCTAAATAGTCACCTCCACGACTACTTGAAAGTTAAAAGTTAATCAAGTAAGAATGGTAATTGGCTAGTGAATCCCCTAATTCTGGGCATTATGTTGCTGTCCTCAGGCTAGTAAGATTTCTGTTCTTCTGCTTTAGCAGTGATCACCAATGGAAGAGAAGATGGACGAAGCAGCGAAGCAGGTGAGTGGACAAATGTTGGGAAAACGGTAAAGGCTTGATATGTGGAGCTAATCTGAACTGTCATTCCTCATGGATGTAAGTCTATCTTTACAAGTGCTTCGGTTTTATCAACCATCACGAGTTCACAGTCTAAGGCTTTACAGCAGGAGCATCTCCTGGTCTCGCTTGCACAACCACAAGATGACTACCAAGTTCTCAAGAAATCCACATGTCCACCTCAAGAGGGTCCCTGAACATGGGACAGTTAAAAAAGAAGCACATGGTGAAGGGCATCATCATCAGGCTTCTCTTTCTATTTAATCAGTTTAATTATTCATCACCCAAATTCTGCAGAAGCACTTCTGTCCTGATTGGCACCTGCCATTTATAATGTGCAATGTCCTTGACAGCCAGATACAATCACACACACGGAGACTGGGACTCAAAAGATGGGGATGTCTACCAAGTGAGTCTTCACCTTACCAACCAACATTGCAAAACTAAGAAAACCAAAGCTAAAGCTTCCTCTCATCTGGAAAAGAATTTCCATAGAAATTTATCCAGAGAAGTTTTCACTATCCTGCTGCTGCCATTTTTTATTTGATTTTATTTTTTGCCTATCTTCTCGTACATGAGATCCCCTTGCACTGTTCAGGTTGATTTGCCATAGAGTTGTAGGATTGATATTCTTTCCAGTACTACTTACAGTGTCCGACTTCTCATTCAATCAATCCATCTGTGTGAGTGATTTCTTGTTTCACTTGCTCCAGGCTTCTCCTCAGTACCTCTCTCTCCCCTTCTGCTCATTAATTCAGTCTCCACACCTGTGATCTCAAAGTCAAGGCTGGAAACCAATGGATCCTCCCAAAAGACACTGAGCATGGGTAATTAAACGGTCACATACTTGATTGTGTGTCATATTTAGTACAAACGCTCTAAGACGGAAATGTTATTTCTCTTTGAACTTTAGGTGCCAGGTTTGGGGTTTTTTTTTGCTGCTACCTAGATGTAATGCTCTTACCCTAGACCTTGTGATGACAGGCAGCAGAAATGGCTTTATTACACCAGGCAGTCTTCAGGGTTTTGTAATTTAACTTTCAATGAAGGTAGAATATGAGAATTTATTGTGAGTGCCTTTTGCATGGGCTTCCTCAAATATTTATAAACTCATTTAAATAATTAATACAGGAGTTTTAATAAACTGTTTATATTCACAAAAAGAATGTAATTTGCAGGAAGGACTGTTCAGATGCTAGGAAACACAGATAGACCACATGAATTAAAAATAACAGCTTGTAAAAAGGTCATATAAACTTTAGATGCAAGTTGTCTAAGGTTGCTTTCTTGGGGTGAAAAAGTGCTGCTATTGAGCTGGTTAAGCTATGCACTGCACAGATTTCAGAAGGAAAAAAGAATGACCTTCCATTAGCTTGGGGATTGTCAAGATCGAGGTTTATCCAAAGAAAGAAAATACATTATCTTAATTAATTATGTCAATATAAGTCTCCTTTTTTTTTTTTTTTTTTTTTTTTTGAGCAATTGTAGCTGCATGCTACGCTATTCTCAGGAAAGCAAAACCAGCTTTTCATTCACTGGGCCAAGTTTGCATTTATCACTACAGCAGGTCATTATTCAATCAAGCATAAACTATCTAAACCAACCCGCGACCGTCCTAGTAGGGTTAATAAAAATAAACTCCTATCTCACAAAAGCAATTATTTCCCAGGAATCCAGCCAGCTGGGGCTTTCCCAGGCCACCTGGGCCGCAGCGATTCCCTCCCTCTGCCTCTGAAGCCGAGTCGAACACACGGCTCTCGTCGGACGCTCGCAAGGATGTCGGATTCAGGCTGCCGCGGGTCAAAGGGGAGCAGCTCGCTCTATCTCAGTTTTCTCCCGTCCGTCCCTTTCTACGGGGCTGTGGGATATTTAGCTCGCGCTGAGCAAAAAGCCGGCCTCGCCGAGCCGAGCGCCTGCCCTGGCGTAGCAGGGCTGTAGGGGAAAACTTCCCTGCTCCTGCCGGGCAGGCTCGCTCTCGTCCTCAGAATCCAGCCTGGACCTGGCGCTTGACTTCTGCCCTACCCCCATATAGCACTGGAAAAACTATTATTTCCTGCCATCCTCTAGTTAATAAGTAATTGCTATTGCTGGCTCAAGGCACGTCTCTCAATATGTGTGCGGGCAAGGTTGCCTTTCACCCTGGTATCATTTATCCTCTTCGAGGTTAACTTTAAACTTTCCATGACCCGCCTAAGCGGGAGCAGGTACAGGCGGCTCTTTCGGAAACAGAAGCTATTGCAGGTCCTGGGTATGAATACTGGATCTCCCTTATTCTGAGAGCCCTCCCTTTGAGATACCAACTGCTTTCACTGCTCCAGGCAGTGTGAACTTAAAGTCATATCACGAAGCCAAACTTTTCATGCAGAAATAGCAGGTGGAGAGGAAACAGATTTTTTTTTTTTTCTCACCTCATCTATATAAGCACAAAACCTCCTCTCCACCACATTTAGAAAAGCGATCACGGATATTTCAAACACCAAACAAATCCATGCTTATCCTGTAACAACTTCTGCTATCTTAAAACTCAGGGGTACTATGTTCTGCAAACATCTCCTCTTTGCTGTGCTGGTGTAAACCGCCAGCAATCTCCAGCACCAACCCTGGAGAGAGCTTTAGCAACTAAACCAAGGTGGATAGCAGGGAAGCAGAGGAAAGTATGCAAATTTCACTGGGCACACTATAATTACCAATCCATAGCAGAACAGATCACAGTATTTCACGCTTATCCCATGTAATTCAGTCACAGCAGTATTCATTTTACTATTAATTTTAATAGAATAATTACCTTATAAAGAAGAAAGAAACTACCATTAGAGGGTCAGATCCTCAGGTGGGGAAGATATGGTGATTTATGCTAGTTTGATGAATTTTGTAATCTTCCTTTTCCTTTGAAAAGGAATTCAGTAATTGACTAGTTGCCAGACTTACAGAGATAATCTATGCTAAACGAAGCAAAATAAGAAGAAATGGTGAAGCAAAGACATGCAAACACTTAATGGTAAAATTTACATATCTGCATTTGAATGTTTATGTACGTGTGTGCCTGGCAGACACACTCACACACATACACACAAGTGGCAAAACAGCCAGTTCCCAGTTCATTCCCAATGCTGTCTGGCAGGAGAAACAGTCTTCATAGTGACACAAATTGCTGAATTTATAATGTTACGTGTCCAGATTCAGCTCTGCAACATGACAAGGAGTTTGGGATTCCAATAACATTCTTTTTGAGTATTAGCAGCGAGAAGGGTTTAGATTATGAGCTGTATAAATGACCTACAAAATAAGGAACAGACAGCTATATTATTATCTCAAGAGCCCAGAGAGATACGCAAACCATTTAAAAATTTTGCTCTTGGTCACCAGAACCTTTTGATAGAGATACTTTATAACCCTCAGCTGTCATAGTTCATACATTTGTGAGAATAAGTTTAGACCTTACCCCCTGCCATTTGCTGCCTTCATATCCATTCTGCCTTTTTTTCCTGTTTCCCCTGACATTTTCCTTTCCTTGTCCTTTTCCTTCAGTCGCCTGTCCAGTCTCGCAGGAGCAGCTCCAGTAGCTCTGCCTTTTGCCCAAGCTGGTGTGGCAGAGAGGAGATAGAAAGAGGCAGAACCAGTTACCAGGAGCTGCTGGGCAGCTTCTGCATCTGCCTCTCATCTTTAACCAGCTTCAGCTGCTGGAATTTAGATACTTCAAGGTGCTGCATCATATTAAAGTGAATTGCTTTGAGAATTACTATTGAGATTAATTGAATTTATGGCCCCATCCAGGAGTATGTGCCCTCTTGTTGTCACTAAGATAATGCGTTGCTTGAAACAGAAGTTAGAATTCATGTCAACTTTGTCAGTCAGTGGTGCTGTCATTGAAGCTTTTTACCTTCCCCCCAAAAAAGGAATTTCAAGGTAATCGTTTCCTTTCTCTCGCCTAAGGTTTCATATTCAACTCTTTTATTTCAGGGTTCTGTTTAAATTGAAACTACTACAGCATTATATGCAAAGAGAAATCAATCTCAGAGGGGGAAAAAAGAAGAACCAAATATAGATTAAAAAGCTGCCTCTCCAAAGATTTTGAAATATGAGAAGCTTGACTCTGCATGTAAGATTAATGACAGCTATGTGTGTGATGAATAGTTCAGCTCAAATCAGGGGAAAGTTTTACCCTAAGTATCTGCTGTTCTGAATGTTGAAACCCTAATATCATCCAGCCATACAGCAGGTGCGCACCCCTGCCTTATTCTCCCGGACTGCACAATGAAGTGAACAACAAAGAGAAATAACGTGTATGCTTATAATCAACCCGCATCACTTCATGACAAAAAGGTAATTTCTCTCTCTGGGTGTCTTTTTTTTTCATTATTTTTTATACGTGGTAATATATCGGCTTTGTTCACTTCTCATTAAGAAATGCAGTTATGGCGCTGGTGACAGACACTTGTCTCGCATAGCGGCTTGTGAATGGAGCTATTCTTGTACCTTAAACTGTAAGTATTTTTTTGAAGAATGGACAAAATGAATATTCAGTCGCCGTGCAGTCAGGGGCTCGACTCGTGGCCAGGGAGCATTCAAGACTTCAATTCGGCGTTGGGAGCTCACGGGGAGACTTTCCAGCTCCGCCTCGCAGGGAACACCAGTCCTGGCCAGGGAAACGCAGAACGTCTTCCGCAAAGTGGTGGCTGTAGTGGCTGACGCGCTTCAAGGTTTTGTAATTTTAATATAAATGAATTATTCACACAGTGTCGGCATTTGTTCATTAAAAAGCAGGTAGAAATAGTCAAACTAGGACAGCTTTTGACCTCCAAAGGCTTTTGTAGTAACGGGGAAACTCACGTTTCAGCAAAGTCAGTGCATCGTCGTGCCACGGCAGTTCCCTGCGTCTTTTTAGCGCCTCCGCTGCAGGGATCTCAAAGCGGTTTCCGAGCTCTGCCTTAACACAGTAAAGCCCTGCCAAAGTGGAAGGGAAAGTATATTCCTGTCCCTGGATCACTATGAATTGTACAAGCTGCTCTGAAGGACATGGGCAGAAACGGTAAAAATACCCACTATCCTTCAGTGGAAATACTGGGTTATGTTTGTGTCCTCTTTGCTGGAGAGAGAGGTTAGTGGCAAGTTTCCTTGCACTTTCTGTGGGCAGTGGAATAAAGAGGCATTCATGAATACTTTAGGAATGGCTGTAACATTTTATATAGCAGTAAAAATAAGTTTTTTCTGATGCTAAAAAACCCCTACCCAAGAGAGAGCTTTCAATGTACACATGTACACTTATTACTACTGTTTGGAAGGAAATTTTTGAAAAGATAACTTATGTAAACATATTTTTTTAAGTCATTGTATTTGTTATTACTTTCAAATGGAACAAGTCTGAGAC
Source organism: Aviceda cuculoides (assembly GCA_035590195.1). Classification (NCBI taxonomy): domain Eukaryota; kingdom Metazoa; phylum Chordata; class Aves; order Accipitriformes; family Accipitridae; genus Aviceda; species Aviceda cuculoides. Next base: position 18,185,257 of record JAVJGG010000037.1, on the reverse strand, counting down.
AACAAATTGTATAGTTTTTAGTGCTTTTTGTTTTAAATTGTAATTTTTAATTTTGAAAACCACTGAGGGCAAGTAATTTAGGTGCCCAAACGTAGAATTTAGATGACTCACAGGATGCCCTCAGTCTTTGAAAGTGAGGTCCTAAATCCTAGTTTGTGCTGAAGAGAGAGGAGCAGGCTGTGCCTTCAACTCCTTTAGTGCAGCCTAGTGTGTCGTGTGTTCTGGGCCTTTCTTCAGCAGTCTGCAACACCCCCGAAATCATCACTCAGCGTGATTGCAAACAGCTTCTCTCAATATTTACCTGAGGAAACTAAACAGGATGGGAGAGAAAAAAAGTCTAGACAACTAGAGAGCTGTGAAACGGATTACATATATATACACCTATGTACCTCTGTGCCGTCTTTTCTTTTTTTTCAGGGCACTGAAAGAGGCGGACGATAGGGACACACCTCTGCAACATCATCTCCCCGCGCAGAGATGCCTGGTTGCATCACAGCGAAGCTAAATCCCAGCAGCGTTTCGATGAGACTCTAGTGAAGCAAAAGGGAGTCAGATCAGCTCCACAAAACCAATATAACTATTTAATATCCCAAAGGGATCGTCTGTGACCGATCTCTCAGCATAGCGTGCTGCATTATGTTTTTGTTCTGCAAGGGCAGAGTAACAAACGGGACTATCAGAAAGGGCCACAGATGCATCTTCTGTCATTTTTAAGAAAACTAGATTTGTAAGAAGTCAGCCATACTGTATGCCAAAGAGGGCCTAAGTGTACTGGATTAAGATTGAAGACTTGACATTTAAATTGCAAGGCTGAAATTTTTATGCATTTTTACATGCATGCTGTTATGGCTATGTGGGTAGATGAAGGATAGGAATGAGAAAGTGAAGGAGTATTCACCTTCTGATGATTGCTTGCAAAGGCAAAAAGAGAAAATGTTATTTATAGGGATGTTGAGCATATCTTTATAAAATGCACTTGCTTATCATTCAGGACAAGTATCTGGAAATCTCCTGATTTTTCTGAAACTGTTGGAAGATGTGTGCATATAAGTGGCAGGGTTTCACACCCATATTGTATTTCCAGGTGACACAGCATAAAGAACTTGCCACTTGCAGCGTGTTACATAGTTTTTCTGCAGCCATAATTTGTTGGTTCTGCTGGCTGTGACACTTGGTAAAGCTTCCCCGAGAAGCTGCAGCTTCCCTTCAGCTGAAGGACGCCATCTTATATCTGCCGGTACCCATGTTTTGGGAGACTCCACCAACGTGCCACTGAAACACACTTTAGACTGAACGACAAGATGGAGTTGAAAACACTTTATGCATAGAGTCAACACATTCAGTCTGAACAGGCACGCTAAGAATATTTTGTCTTTACCTGGAACTCCCAGAACTATCTTGCAAAGCCTCCAAAGAGCTGGGGTTTTTGGTGGATTTCTTTCTTTCATTTCTTTCGGATTTTGGGGGTTTGTTGCTGTTTTTGTGTGCTGGGTTTTTGGGGTCATAACTAGAGTTACTGTCTGGTATAATTTCTTATGTACTAGCATACACAAAATAAGCCTGCTTTCCAATATGTCTTACCTGACTATTTCTCAGAAAAGCGAGTTGTAAGCAGTGGATAACTTTCTAGGGATAAAAATGGTGCAAATACACTTCTGGATTTAGGGATCATGAGAAAAACCTCACAGCTCCGATCCTGATCCTTTCACAAACACAGCAGAGTATAGACAGAACAGCAACAATTTCAGTCCCCAGTCTAACAACAATGTGACTCATATATTACCATAGATGGACTTCTGCCAAGGCTCTAAGCTATAAAACAAAGTACTCCAAGAAAAACAAAAACTCACTGCCCTAATTCAACTAGAAGGTGATGACTGCAAATATGCTTTACAATGTGCGTGGCAAATAAGGGTAGAATTGAACACTAAATCCACCAGCATTTCATAATGCAGAACTTCTTCCTAACCAGAAATGCAATCTGTTATCTCGCTAATCTTGATTCTGTCTCTTTCTATCTTCTTCATTTTAGTGGTGACTAGACCTGATTGAGAATTAGTTTGCTCCATTTAATCCTAATTCATGTGTGTCTCTGAGACTTCCTACCTTGTCTGCCTTTCCTGCTGTGTACACCTATATGCAGTAATCTATAGTTCAAGAGGGGTTTTTATGATGACAGCAAGCCAGAGAAGGACCTTTAACTGAGCCAAACTATCCTCGTCATCAACCTTAGCATAAATGTTGTCTTATTATCCACATGTCATTCCAAAACAGTTGGGGATCGTGGCAAATGTCTCTCTCATGTAGAAGTTTGGACTGGACCTAGGCTGCTGCATGGCGTAGGCAGCTGCTTCCCTTTCAAGAGGCTCAGAAGAAACCAGGGAAGGCTCAAGAGAGGATCAGGCACGGAATCAAAATACCATCTCCACCGCCTCTCTCTGCTGCTCTTCCAGGAAACCATGTCAGATGCTTAAAGCATCTCCTCCAGAGGTTTCTTATAAGACAACTCAAGGGTGAAACTTTACCCCAATGCGCAGCAAAGCTTTGCTTGCTTAGCAAGCAGTTTATTTGTACCTCTTCTTCAGTGGGGCTGAATCATTCCTGTGTGGTTTTTCACGGCAGTGGGTAGCACCGAAAGAGTAAGCTTTCATTTGTACCAGTTGATCATGAAAGAAGAAACAGATATGTGTTAGTCTAGAAACAATACACGAGGGATATCACAGACAGATTAATCTGGCGCCTTGAAGACAGCATAATTCATTTGAATGAAAAGGGGATTCTCCTCAGTGACACGGAGAAAAATCTCCTTTTATCCTTTTCTTGGCAGAAATGGGAAAGACAAGGAGAAGCTCTTCATGCAAAATGGGGAATGCTGTTGTAATTGCTGACACCACCCTGGCCAGAAATACTCAGTCAGCCCCATGTCCAATTCCCTTCTTGGCCACAGGCTTCCGTGGGCACCTGGGCTTTGTGATACTGTTCCCTAAATATACCGTAGGCACACCACCAACTCTTCTGCTCCTCATACGATGAAGACCAGTGATGCTGTGGGCACCGGCGGAATGACCACAAGAGGAGAATTTCAGCCTCTCCTGGGAGCTGGGACTGCGAGCCTTGCACAATTCCTGCTAGTCTGTAACCCAGGTGAACAAGGCTTCCCTCCGTCAAGGGTAAGTCCTGGCCAGTGATGGTCACAGGACCTCACCGTACGTGGTACAGCTTCAGCACTGTCAAACTCTGCCCTCCAGCCTTCCCTTGGAAAATATATTACTGTAAGCACAGTTAATTCCTTGTAACTGTCAAGAGGCTGTATTTTTTTTTCTTCTCCCCTGTGATGAATTCCCTGTTAAACAAAATAACGTGACAAGGAGTAATTGTTAAAGAGGTAAATTCACACTCAGCTCTTTTGATGATTTGGCAGTTTTTGAATTTGCATAGACAGCAAGCACTGTTTTTTAAGATATACTGGACTTGAATAAAATCAAATGTGCTCACAGTTAAATACCTGTTATCCACATTTCATAATAGAGAGAATTGCGGACAGATGTAGGTCAAGATTTCAGAGCAAGGCTCACTGAATGTGTTGCCTCTATTTTGAGGCGGGGAACTTGCCACTCCCTGAAGATATTTTGTTTTCAGAAGGAGTATAGGTCAGCTCTCTTAGAAAATGAGACTTCTATGAAGGTCTGTCCATTTGGTGCATCATTATGCACCACTTCATAAAATCTCAAGTAGACTCTTCTCTGCTCTAACTGCTATTTCTGCTGTAGAGAAGTGCAAAAGGGGCTATACTCATTTCTCATCAAGAACCTGAATCAACACTCCTGGAGAACTCCCATTAGCTTGAATGTGAATTGCCTTATGCCAATATAAAGTTATAAATATGGAATAGCACCACTGGCACAGAACTGACACTATTGTAAAATATGAGGTATGATTACCTTGGCCTGTTTTATTCTGTGTGCTGCTTCAGTAATACAGCTTCCAAGGCCCACCAAAGTTTGCAATAATCCCCTAATTTGCATCAGATGTCTATCCTCCATTCAATGGCTTTTTAATGTCCCTGTGATTCCACAGGGCAGTGATACTGGGCATATAGCTTTGGCAGGGGGCCACCTGAAATATGGTGTTTCCTTTGCAGCATTTTATTAGCAAAAGGCTAGGTAATGGAAAGAGTGTTCAAAGAGATGTAAAAATAATAATAGCACGGAGGTATTGATTTATAAGGGACTGGTTTTAGATTACAGCAGGATAAGCAATATTTAAATTCGACAGCATGTAAAAAAAACGTATCTAAAATATTACCGTAGAGGGAAATGTGAGACACAAGGAGTTACAAACTGAACAGTAGGCTGGAGATCAGAACAAGGTGTCTCATCAGCACAGAGTCCTAGAAGAGAGTGCAACACCTCAGCTTGACTCTAGACCTTGGCGAAGGCGATTGATTACATTAGTGTTTTGCTGGCAGGGAAAATAGGAGAGATGAGCAACTTGCCCAAACAAGCTAGTGGAAGAAGCAAGAAGAAAAGTCAAGACCAAGGCTACGGTCTTCATTTCCACTGGCTGTAACATTGCGCTTCCTCGGAAAAGGAAATTATATTAAAAGATACTGGTCTGAGAATATTTCCCTGAAGACACTCTGTGTGTGCCTGGCTAGAGACAGGAATCCAGGCTGGAGAGATCCTGGAGGGAAATGGTGCAGCTGCAACACCAGCGTGAGCGCAACGACCAAAGGGGCAGCTAAACTCAACCAGACCGCGTCACTAAATCACATTTCTTTCTGGAAGGGATGAAGATTAGTCAAGACAGAACTAAAAGTGAATCTCTGATAAAATGCTTAAGTGGCCACACTTGAACTGCAAATTATTTGCATCAACTAGAGGATGAAACAGTAGTTTTCCATTATGCTTCAGGAAATAGCGGCTTGCTAAATAACTCTTTTAACTTTCCTCTGGCACCTATTGATTATATCCAATAGAAATTAAGAGTAGAAGGCAATTAAGTTCAAAATTTAATGGTGTTCTGCTCCTGTTAATTTACTGCCTGACCTGATCAATACATTACACTGGATAACAATCTATTCCAGCAAGGCTTGGTTCCTCCAGTGTCCCTTCCACAAAAATTATAATAATGACAAACAACCAAATTTTAAGCATATAATACATAAAAATAATAAATAACATATAAAATAATTAAAAATTGGATTATTCACTGTAGTGGGGAGAACAACAGCTTAAAACTAAATTGACTTTTACAACACAGACCTTGGACTTTGTCAAAATATTAGATAAGCTACAACCTCAGCCTCACAGAACCCTCTGGAAATCGAAATCTCAAGCAAGTTTTAAACATCTCATATACACAGCAGTACAAAGAAACCACCCTTAATATAGAGGGCAAAATTGAAGTGGGAAACTAAAGATCAATGGTGGTGAAAGAAACAATATTGTGCTGTAGTCATTCTTTTTTGTACATAATAGTTAAGGTCTCTAGGTGAATAAATACAGTATAGACCTTATGTATAACAAGCTCTATCAAAACCTAGAAGTTCTGAGTTGATTTGCATTAGGGTGCAGGTTTTTTTGGACATCTCTCCAAAACCTTGTAAGCATTTTTGAAATAACTGAGCCAATTTCCTGAAGAAAACAGGGATGCGGTGGCATTTGTCACCTCCTTTTCTTCTCAAAGGTGGCACACGAGGAGGTGCCCAGAGGCAGGGTGAGGGGCAGGTAAGCCTCCATCTCCCATCAACCTGCCTTAATCCTTGAAAAACACTCTCCAGGTGCAACTAGCGACCAGCAGTCCAGCATGTGTCAAGCAGCAGAGCATTTCTCGGAGAGGCATCTCCTTCCAGGAGCAGAATCATCAAGTGACTCTCTCTCCCCATGGGTGTCTACGTGCACACACACATGCCTATCTAACTGGCTGAATTTCATCACTTTTTTTGCCAAAATTCAACATGTCAGCATAAAGTCAAAACAAAACATGATGAGGTTTTCTGAAAATATCCTCTTCACTGATTGGCTGTATCCCTACCAGCATTCACTGTGTAGCCAGCACACCATTAATCACTATGAAACATTTTCATTTATTTTGACACCAAAGAGAAATTGGAAGGAAGAGTATTTTCGGATGAGAATGGAAAGCAGGCTGTAGGAATATGTCCTTTTACCTTAGGGCTTCCCCAGACCAAATGTCAAACAGGACCCTGTGGGTCTGCCCCCTCTCTGCCCCCCACGCTATACGGTTTTATATCATCCTTCACAGGTACGGTAACAGTGATCTGAATGGTGTACATCTTTATTTAGTTCCTGCACACTTTTTCAGGTTTCTAAGAAAGAAAAAAATTCCAAAGGTTTGAGGTTATTTACTGTATCCAGTATTACCTAACACATCAAGTCTACTCCCACTTTGCAGTGTAACCTCTCTTCACTCCTGTGTTGCCCACAGCCCAATTTTTCTTTCTTTCACTACACAAAGTCTGTGCTCCTGCTCTTGCTGGATGCCTATTTTGTTTTGCAGCACGAACTAGTAGACTGCAGTTCCTTTTTAGACTTCGGAGTGCAAGTATAACCCCCTTGGTCTCTGCAAAACTCCTGGCAAGAACCTCTCAGCATCTATAGTATTGTTTTCTTAGTGAAAAGACAAACAAAAATAATACTGTAATAATTCCAGGCACCTGTCATTTTTAACTGAAAAAAATGTGGTAGGAAGCAGCATCATCTACATTTTTTGACATATTGTAGTATGCCACGAAGTGAGCAAATACAAGGGTAGATACAACCAAAATATGTTGTACAAGCAGGACGCTACGCTAACATAGCTGATCTGTATTCTACAGAAAGCTACATTTAGCAAGACCTAATATTTCAGGAAAAGCTAGCAGAACAAGCGCACGATCCATACCCTGAGCACACGGATGCTGCAGTAAACCTTGCCCATAATTCTGCTCATAACCTGTGGACTCAGCAGAGCCAGGAAGGGCTCTGGCTGGCCCTTTGCTTCTTCTGAGATCTGCCAGCACTGCTAATGTTCCTGGCTACACATTTCCTCCAGGTCCATGACTATTAGACAGTCATATTTAGGAAGGGAAACAAAAAAAAGCAAGAATACCAGAATGCAGCAAAATTCAGCAAAATGCAATTAGTATTTCCTAAAATGGCACAGGTAGCCACCAAAACCCCAGAGCTGGCACTCACGGCGGTGGTGAAGATGCAGGGTAACAGGTCATTAAGATCCAGGTGGTCCTTACAGGATTTCTACTAATGATGCACTGTTGAAATTGAAGGAGCACATTTATCACTCTGCATTTTTAGTTGCAGTCAGTAATAGAGGCTAGTGCATTAGATTCACTTCTTATTTCATACTATGTAAAGCAGAGACTAGCAAATGCTTCACAGTTAGCAATGTACTTGATTTAGGAGTGTATTTTGTGTCCATGAACAATCTGCTAACTGAGTGTGTTGATTACACTTTGGTTATTTTAGAACTATTTGGTGAAAAAATTTTGAAAGGGAACAGTTTGCTCTCCAGCTACTGTGGTAACACTTCAGGCATGCACTACTGAGAGTTTATCAGCTGGGTTGAAATCCTTCAGTCTAAACCACAGCTGATTTATTCCTGAAACACTACTTCGTCACAGGTCATCATCTGTATGGATTAGACCCGAGACCTGGAGATTGTTTAAAAACATGAACTTTTATTGCTATTTCTATTGGTTTCATAGTAATCCGATAATAAATAATTCTAATCCCCTTTTTCTTTTCAAGTGCCAGACTATATTTCTTTACAAACATAGGCAGGAAAGGGAAAAAAACCCCCTAATTAAAGAAGGTTAAATCAGCAGGGCAGAAGTTCCTTACAGCTTTTAATATATAAAAGCATTCACAGGCAGGTTTATTCTCCACCAAATATGTTTACTTTAGCAGTTAGGCTGTAACATTTTTGGTGTTTCTGCCCCAGACTTCCATATCGCATCGTATTCAGAGCCAGGGCAGCCTTTTCTACTGACCTTTATGGGACTGGCTTCGTCGCCTCTGAAGACCAAGAAAAAACCCCGTCCTGCTCCTGGTCCCAGAGGCCGAGCAGCCTCACGATTTGCCTTCTGCCTCCCCGGGATCTGCTCGGCCAGAACAGCCCGAAGTGGGAATTGCCCACAGCTGCGCCCCACCAGTAGCCTCTGAGGACACGCTCCCGTCAAACTGGAGCTGGAGACTCTCACGCAGGGCTCCTGCCTAATCACAGCTACTGATTTTGGAAACCAGCGCAGAGCGGCGGGAGGCTGCCAACACTAACTTCCTAAAGGTTAATACTTACAACTACAGTTTGGCTGATATTTTCAAAGCTGCCTAGAGGGAATGGATGCCCAGTCTCCATTAATTTTAATAGGAACTGGGCAGGCACAGTCCTTATGAGGATCTGACTATTCCAGCCTATTACTGTCGGTGACATAAGGTTTGATGTTGCAGGAGGCTGATTACCTGCTGGGAGCACCGAAGCTGATGCAGCTCCTATATTTTGGCTTGAAAATTGAACATGCAAAATGCACGAAGAGTGTGGCTATGCTTACCGTAAATAATGAGCTTAAAGCGAAAGTGGTTCACACGGAAAGGGTCTAACCCAAGCTTGTTACAAATGAGTGTACCTGATTATTTCAGAAATACACTGATTCAATACAGTGTGCGCTTGCTGGAGTTTTCACTAAAGGCCTTTGCATAAGGGTTGCTACATTCGGAGCACAAGCTTCTAACCCGGTTTGTCAATTCATTCCTTTTATTAGGAAATTGCATCAGCTTTCAAAAGGTTTTCAGTGCCAGTAAACAGTAAAACACAGATCTAGGTGGTATGTAATTACATTTGAATTTTGGGAATTTCAAAACCAGCCCCATTCATTTTATTTACCAAACCTGATTACACGCAACACCTTAGACCACATCCGTTGTAATCACAGATCATTTCTGATCATAGTTTCCATCCTGCCGTGTGCTAATGAGCAAACTCAGCTGGGAAATCTGCAAACTCAAACTGATATATTTTGCTAGAATCCCCACTTGTGGGCACCAGGGTCATTTGAAGAATGCAAGCCAGGTAGCAAGGCTATAATTTACTTAATTCATGTTTGCAGATGCTGGGTTTTTTTGCAATGACCACACAGCACTTACAAGCACCGTTTCAGAGGACTAATAGAAATGGGTTCTGCAATATTGCCTCATTATTGCTCATCCAGGGAAGTCCAGCACTGCCATCTCTGACAAATAGAATAGATTAAAAAAATCTAAGTCAATACTTACAATGGAGAATTAATTGGTTCCACCACTAAAACTGATTTATCAACACGTTATTGCAAACGAATGGATAAAAAAAAGATATCAATGTTGGCCAACCAAACAATAAAAAAATTACCATATCAAATAAAGCAAAACTGTAACTAAAGACTTCAAAATGGGATGAAACTTTCCCATATATCTGCTTGGCAATTTTAACCCCCTTCTTTTATTAATAAATTCACGACATTGACAAAACATTTTTGTTTTCCAAAATTGCATTTCAAAAGCTATCACACAACCCCCCACACTTCACCCTTTAGTTGGTATGAAGTGCAGCTGCCTGAGTGATTTGTTTGGTTGGGTCTTCTTTGTTTGTTTGTTTGTTGTTTTTTTTCCAGATTGAATCAATTCTTGCTATATTAAAGACAAAGCATATACGCAGTTTGTTGTGTCTCTAACACATGTATGCATTCTTATGAGTCTGCTCTACAGCTGTTTTTCTTGACTTATATCAGTCTGTGGTCCATCCGTTGTTCACCAGTAAGCTGCAGTGTTATTTTACCAAATAATACTAATTTCTTTGCTTTTTGTGGTATGGCAAAAGATACTAGAAGTCTTCCAAACTAGCTGGCATCCCTACTGGGAAGCTGTTGCCAACCTCCTCTGAGAGTTAGGACTCTTCTTCTAATTTCCAACCCACATTTAACGATGGGGAGTTTATATCTGTTAAATCCTCCACTCTTTTCTCGGCCTTTCTCCGTTCCTGGTGTCCCTGCGCTGACCTGACAGCAGATTCCCACTCCTTCATGCTTTGCTTTGCTGCCCGACAGCTTCTCTCTCCCAAAAGAGGCTGCCCATTCTCCTGAGCAGCCAAAGCCTTTCTCCACACCTGGGCCCACAAGGTAATTCCCCTCTTTTTTTGAAGGCGAGTGGCCAGAACTGCACATCCCTCCCAGGAAAGGGCCCATCACTGTGCTGGAGAGAAGCATTGCGCTTCTCCAGCTCTGCCACAAATTCCTTGCCTGATTCCCCGCCTGACATTCGGATGAACCAAATTCATCACAATACACGGACAAACGAGAAACGAATAGCATCAGTGCAATAATGAGGCCGGGCCTTTGCTACTGAGCTGAATCCCAGAGGAAATACAACCTGTCAAAAACTATACGGATTTTCTCCTTTACGGCTTCGTTCCTGTGCGCTGTGGTTCAGAGCGGTGCTCACCCTCCTTTCCCAGTCCTGCCCAGAGCAGTAGGTGTCTGTGTCCCCAGCTAACGATCTCACCACTGCGATACGAGTGTTCGTTGCACTAATGGGCTTTGGTTTTTTTATTTAACAGGGACTACGGGTGCTCTTGTTTTAAAATGTGTTCATCCAGTTAGCAATTTTCAAGAGGAGAAAAGGAAATTTCCAAAGGAAATAGAGTTCATTTGATATTTGCATAACTATATTACATACAACTGCGTTTGATGGTATTTCGTGGAGGGGTCTGAAGAAAAAGGAGAGGGCATTTTGTTATAATAAAACCAATACGGAGGTATGTTTTCTACTCTCATTTGAGTTAATGGGAAATTTGCCATTGTCCTCAGTTAGGACAGTGTCATTTGCTTCTCAATTTCATTCCTGAGTGATGGTTTGTACTGGTGTTTCACCTTGCTGTTTGTGAGTTCTGGGCATATTAGGAGGATTATAAAAAATGTACTGACCATGCACATGCCTCTTGAAAACTCGGCTGTATGCTTGCTGCCTAGGAATTGTAATCAAAAAGAAATGATTACACAAGACCACATATTAAAAGCAATCCATCTGCCTGCAGAATAGGTTTTATATACTAACAACACAGGGCAGAATGCTTAAATTGTAGAGCACAGCTCCTTTCCACACTGCTGTCTTTTGCATGATAGTTTCAAAAGGGAGAGGCAGCACTTTTTAAATATTATTGAATTCTGTCATACTACATCAGTGCTTGTGCTTGCCTAACCTTGAGCAGTTATTGCGGTAAACTGAATGGTCTATGGAAACACTTAACTCCCAAAAAGGAATAATGCTTTCTTTGAGATATTGGATTAGTAAACTGCTTTCTGACACCTAAGTATAGAGACCTGGTCCAAAATCTGCAGGCTATGTAGGTGCTGAATAGCACGCTTCCTCAGCACAAAGTCTAAGATTTGAAATAAATCCCTCCCTTGCAATGTACTTATTTGATTCCCAAATGTAAGGCAATTCTGTGATGTTAATGCATGAAAATCACCCAAAACAGACTACAGGCTGACAAACTGCTGAGGGGTTTGGTCCTACATCTACCTGGTCGTATTCTGAGAGGAGGAACTGGACATGTGTCTGTGATCAATTTTATGGCTAATCAATTCTCTGAAATCAATTAAACACTTGTTGACTTGTCTGCCTCTAGTTGCAGTTGCCAGATTAATTCATGTAGTTCAACACAACGGACAATTCCAGTGCTAAATTAGTGACTCTTATTTGAACTCACTGCATCAGTAAAAGGATTAACAATGTGTATTCTTCTTACAAAGATTTGGCCGTTGTCTCTTTAAAATTTCAGTGTGTGATAACTTCAGGTTTTCATCTCTTAATTTAAAGAGAGCACACTACGTAGCAGCATTTTCCATTTTTACTTAATCATCCACTTCTTTTGTGTTCAAATCCTAATCCTACAAACCACATTCAAGCCTTGTGAACTAGCTCCATGTTTATAGATAGAAGGTAGCTTTGAAAGAAAAGAAAAAAAGACTTAGTGCTCTGCAATACTCAGATCACGTATTTTCTATACTCTATTAGACACCTGTAGACAAGCAGCATTGCACAGCCCTGGTGCACTGAAAACACTGTATCCAATGCAGAAAAGATATATGATGTGAGTTTATGCAGAATTAGCCATTTACTAATATGGTCTTTCCTCACAGAGATGGATTATCATCTGAATTACTGCAAAGATTTTGTGTAAGGGGATTCAGCACCGACGCTAACCTGACCTTAACGCTTCTCTAAGCTCCTCTTGGCCACCGATTAGCTGAACGCTGGTCCCATATATTCCCTGAAGACTGTGAGCGAGGATTAATAGCCAGTCACCATTCTGTTCATTTTCCTAAACTCAACGAACCGTGTCCTCATTTGGCACAAACTAGCAGGTCTCTCTGGATTTCAAGAGCCAGTTTACACCGGCTGAAAATCTGTCTCTGGGTGTCAAACGGCTTTCTGCACGCACTTTGAACGCCGTGCTTGGATCACGCACGTGTGCTTTGCCGCAGAAGGCACAGATAAACCCGGTGTTTGTTTAAAGGCACGGCGTAAAGGTTTAAATCTTTTACTCCTGGGACACGGCGCATCCTGTAGCAGCTGGCAACGTCCCTCCGCACAGACGTAGTGGATGGCAGCAAAGCTCTTTCTCTCTCTGCCTTGCTGCAGCCGCAGCCCGGGCTCCGTACCTTGCGGTGGCTCTGACGGGTACGAATGCACCAAGTGTCTTGCACACAAGTCCCTCCTCCATACCCAGATCTTACTCTTCCGAGCTACTTCTGCGTTACCCGTCAAGCAAAGCTTGTCGTCTCTGACACACCGCTGCTCACCCTGCCTTGTGATCTCTTCTCGGACAGGCTTTTTCCATCTCGTTCCTGACATTTCGAGATCTCTCCCTCAGCACTGCTGGATGCTGGCTTGTTGTGAGAGGAGCTGACCTTAGCACGGCTGAAGCTTTTTTTTTGCCCCTTCATCTACCATCTGTAGATTCGCAGATAGGTCGCAGGGGGCTGCTGCCCCTCTTCGGGGCTACTCGGGGCTCACCAAGGTAGATCTGTGTATGCAAAAGCTGCAATACCCCCCTTCTGGTTGTTCTCTGTGCTTGCCGGGCAGCACGCCCAATCTTTATGCTACCTGAACTCACGGGGCTCCACCTGCATGGTCCTGCCTCTGGCTTCCCCCCTGCAAGGGAATTTTCCCTAGGCTTGCTTTTCCCACCCAGCTTGTGTTTCTCTTTCCCTGCGGTGCCTGGCACACCAGCGTGTCCGGCCGCCCTCCGCGCCTGCGCTCCCTGCCTCCAAAACCCCCTTGCCAGATTCTTTCCAGCGCTGTGATTAACACTTAATGCTACCTATAAGAGGAGAAAACTCCTACTGTTTTTCCATTTAGCCTCTAGCGGGCTCATTGCAACGACGTTAGAGAAAGGTTACTTTCCTCTGTATGGAGGTGAAGTAATTATATGTTCCTGTGTGTCTTCACACTGCTACGTGGCCGTGCTGATCTCTAATTTCACCATAAGGCTGCTGCTTGTGCACCTTGGTTGGCTGCGAGGGCTCTGCTCCCTCTGTGTCGGCACTGAAACCTGTCAGCCGGAGCCTGGAAAAATGACCACCCCTCACGCAGATGGGGATAGTGCCATGACTTATGGCTTTTTTCCCCACTTAAGTAGAACAAGAAAATGTTTTTTCCTGCGGAAATTGGGATTTAAGTGAGCTCTCCGTACTTCACCGGGGTGGATTAGTCAGCTGTTCTATGGGCTTGATATTAAAAAGGGTGGTTGCTTTGCTATGCAGGAAACCGCAATGTCAATTGGAAAAGAAAGAAATATAAGACATAGGCAGGGAGATGAATTATAGCCGAGATGAAGATGTACTCACACAAACCCACAGTCAGACGGCCTCATTAGCTGCACCATCTTCACACCAGACAGACGCGGCCATCCGTCTCCTTCTCCCTAACGCCTGGCGGAGGTTTGCATGCGGCAGGAACACCGCAGCCCTCGCTGCGAGACGGGGAAGCACCTAGCTCGGCAGCTCTCGCTGCGGACGTTGGCTCAGGCTGCCTGCAAATTTGACCCTTGAATATCCTCCCTCTGCGCACCTCAAGCTTTAGCATCGTACAGAGGTGTCTGAACAGCACGGGGCGCTTTGACGTACCGCCCGCGGCAGGATGACTCCACGGCACGTGCGCATATATATATATCTGTGTCTGTATACGCACATGTATACGTGTTTGTACATATATTTGTTCAGGGAGAAGCGAGGCCGCTCTGCTCTCTCCGGGTTGCTCGCTGGCGGTCTGCGTTCAGGAGATGATACGCAAAAGCTCAGCCACCACCAGGAGGGTCAGGCACATACCTCCCCTCTGCTCCGTTCAGCCTCTGCCCTGCGGACGAGAAGGCAAACTGGTAATGAGAGCTGCTGTGCCTTGGTAAATGGACTAATTACTCTGCGTCATCACTGCCGGTTTTGCTTTTGCGCCGCCTGAAGTCAGTACCTCTCCGAATCTGGCTGCAGTTTCGGGGTGGCTGCAAGGGCGTTTCAAGAAGACATGTTTCTGGACAAAAGCAAAGTCTTAAAATATTCCAGTACACAGTTAGGCTTCTCTCTTTCTCTCTCCTTTTTTAATAGTGTATGTGATATGCTGTGAATTTTTTTTTTGAGCTTACTAAATGGGTGTCAGTGGGGAACAGATACATTTTTTTCCTCCTTACAAATGAAGTAATCTGAATTCACCAAATCAAAAAAATACGAGTCTCCTGCTCAGTTCCAGTGGTGCTGCAGAAGGACAGGGCTATAGATTTTCCCAGGAGTGTGGAATAATTCACCGAGCCTGCTCGTTATTCATATAGACAGTGCATTAATAATACGGGACCCTGAGATCTCTTCTTATCTAGGCCGAAGCACAGCTAGAGGGATGAGAAGCTGACTCCCTGGATTTCAAAAAGCATTTTTCCCCCCCTTTCTTCAAGAAATAAGAATTGATTGAAAGTATTTTCACAGAGTAGCAAAAAAAAAGCTTTCTGGTGATACCACCTAAAGTACACATTAGATAAATAGAAAACTATTGGCTTTGTGACTGTGAACCGTTCGCACTTGATGTAAGTGCTGATAGATACAGGATTATATCTAACAAAGCATTTACTAAGGACCTGACCTAAAGTCAATAGGAGTCTTTCATTTGACTCTACAGGGCTCGAATCCTGCACTCACTCCAGGGTGAGCCAGGAAATTTCTGTTTCCCGTGCCCATCTCTCAGGCGACGCGAGCTGGGGTAGCACGGGTGCTGTGGGAGGACGCGTGGGCTGAGCACCCGCTGAGGGACCCGCGAGGGGATACGCTACACCTCTACAGTAGGCATAGATAATTTAAAAAAATAAAATAAATTAGCTTATGTCAACGGCGTGGCTGCGCTTACTGTCTGCCTGAGGAGTGGGTGTACCAGGTAGGAACTTTTCATTTGCAGGTCCTGGGTGAGAGCAGGGAGGGCAAAGGCCGGCAAAGGGGACATGTGGTGATGAAAGCTGTCCTCTCTCTGCTCCCACCATTGCACATGGAAAAATAAGGATATGCTGTACCAGCCATCCAGTAGCATGACTGGAGAGTTGTGCGGTGCTGGCCCAGAGAGGCATTAAAAGTTGTGGTGCTCCCAATCGACATTAAGACTTGTGTTTAGCTTGTTAACGCTGTCCTGACGAAGTCTGATGTAAATACAGAGGGCCACATGGTGGCTAGTGACAGATAATCCTCAAACTAATAGAAATCTGAAGTATGTACATGCGTGTTAATATTTCATATATTACGGAATTATTTGAAACTTGATGTGATCCGAAGCCAGCCTGGGAGAAAGGGAAATACTGGATTAATTTCATTTTATTGTTCTGTATCAGCGAGTGCTTTCCCTTTCCCCTGATGCGTGAGCGGTGTAAAACAGGACAACAGCAGACCATGGAGAGTTAGAACACTAGTCCTGCTGCCTGAGATCCAGTGCTTCTAATCCTGTATTGCAGACAACATGGAATCAGATCATCTCAGATCTTTGCAAAGACCTTTCTTACAGGAATAACTTAGAGGGAGAGATACTGCACAGCACTTTAGTAGCACCTTCCTTTTTCCTCATTGGTTTTGACCAGTGTTAAAACCACCTCATTTCCTAAAACCACTGGCAACATGCACAACCTGCATGAAAGTTCCTTTTTGACTTCAAAAGCCAGTGCAGGTGCTTTTCTGTTATTCCATACTCTGTGGTCCAACAAATTTCACAGATAATAGTGCAAGAAATATTGAGGTTGCCTCTGAAAGAGTTTAAAAAAGACTGGAAGAAGACTGAAGAAAAGGGAACAGAAAAATTCAAGCGTTAAAAAAATGCATGTCTGAAAGCATCATTGACTGTAACACAGTAAACTTCAGTATAGATGAACAAATTATGTATTATTCAAAGGCCTCAAAGAACACACAGACATAACCACCTTCTGACTGTACAGAATCGTTCAATACCACTGTAAATGAAATGGTACAAAGCACATTATTCACAGTATAAAAGTGACAGTATTAAAAATATAAATATCTTGTATTCCTATTACATTTTTATAGCAATCATATGAAGTATTAGAACTGAGAGGATATTATCAGAGCTTTCCTGTTAATATCTACTCAGTAACCCCGTGGACTCACTTGGCCTCTCTTCCCACCTTCTTTACGCTGGCTATTTGTGACCAGTCCTGTTTACTGATATCCTGGAAGGAATGGGAGCAGCCACTGCAAAGTGCAGCGGAAGGTAAAAGTGTGTATCCTTACAGGGAATGGGAAACTTCCAAACAGGAGAATTTTCACATGCTTTCAACTAGAGTATAGAAAAGGTGGAGACTCCCACATCCACTCAAACATGTTGTTTATACTGAGTACTAAAATGAACTGCTTAAAAAAAAACAAAACAGAGAAAAAATAAATGAAGTGGCCACGAGACTGTTTTGCTAATGGAAGCAACCGAAGAAAACTGCAAGTCATTTGTAGACAAACCATAAAGAACAAAAAAAAGAAGACATAAGTGTATTAATCAATTCACTACTGCCACTTGCTGATTTTTGCTCTCTAGCTCACACAGCCAACTTTATTCATGCCACAGAAGAAAATCTTAGCCTATTCAGAAAGGTGACATCAATTTTGCAGGAAGATCAGGTCAATGAAGAATGAGAGGTGGACATTACAGCCCTGACCCAAATATGACAGCGTTGGTATAACCTTTACATTTGATACTGTCACAACGAAGTTATTTTGAAGTTATGAAATCCCTTATGATGCCAAGATCTGGTAGAACCACCAAACCTGGAGCAGTCTACAGCCATTTAATTGAAGAAAGTGGCTTGGGTTGTAAGAAAGAAAAAGCAAAAGCCAAATGGCTTTTCCGGGGGCAGTGTGAATGCAAATCCCTCAATAATATTTAACTATTTTGAGAATATGCTGTGTACATCTAGAAAAGGTTCAAATACAATTTTAAAGGTATTTAAAAGTCAAATTTTTTTCATCAGGGTTTCACTACGCTCAGTGCGTTCCATACTGAGAAGGAAGATGGGGCAGGAGAAGAAAGCTCTGACGAAGTGATGAAGAAGATTAAGAATACCTCCACGTTATGCATGAACAATAGAAGAAATCCTGGTTCCACTTAATGTAAAAGATGTACTGGGAATGGTGAAAAAATTCTATCCCCCCCCCCAAATATCTATTTAAAAAAAAGAGAAATATATGGGGTTGGGTTTTTTTTGTTTTAGTGGACCCTTTTAGTTTTATGTGGAAAAACAGAAAATTAACTTAAGAAAAAACAACTAAAATTTTGGAGCCACCCACTGATCTTTATTCACAGAGGTGAACAGATTTTCTAAAGGATGTGGGCTTGACACCTGAAAGGAAAACCATCATGTGCCCACTGACCCTACCAGAAGGATGCAAGAGGCATTGCTATAAGGAAGCAGAGGACGTTACTGGGAACATCTCTCTTAGATCACCACAGTACCAAAAGAAGAAATCGGTTGACAAAGGACTAAAACCTCAGCCCACAGGAGAACTCATACTAGCCAGGCGACAGCTAGCAAGGGGACAAATCCCAGCTGTTTGTGCTGACACCTCGCAGGCCCACAGAGCCTGCTGCAGGGGGAGGAAAGTTCGTGGGCTTCTGAAACGAGGAAGACAAGCTGTCTGCAAGCATACTGGAGAGGGAAGGTGCAAATTCAGAAGCACGGCTAAGAAACTCTTGCAGAAATAGCCTGCATGTCCCACAAAAAGTGCCTGCAGTAACGGGAAAATGAGAGCGAGCAGGTCCATTGTCCTGGTTTCAGCTGGGATAGAGTTAATTGTCTTCCTAGTAGCTGGTACAGTGCTGTGTTTTGAGTTCAGT
>JAVJGG010000037.1:18130032-18166744 GCA_035590195.1 Aviceda cuculoides | reverse complement strand
CTGTTCTTATCTCAACCCACGAGTTTTACTTCTTTTCCTGATTTCCTCCCCCATCCCACTGGGGGGGGGGAGTGAGTCAGCGGCTGCGTGGTGCTTAGTTGCTGGCTGGGGTTAAACCATGACATCCATCAAAGTGTGAAGCTAGAGGGCTCTGCATGCTACTCTGAGCTGCAAATTCAAGCCTTTTGCTGGTCCTGGCCACCTCTGAAGTGTGTGGGCAGGCCGGTAGAGCAGGAGTTGCTCGGGTACGTTCAGAGAGGCGACGCACACGCTGTGGCCAAGGGCTTTGCTGGGGAGCGGGTCAGTAACACCCTAAGCTGCACAGGTCCCCTCTGCTCTGGAGGCTGGGGACTCCCCGGACGTGCTCGGCACTGCTTTCCCCAGAAAAAGGGACCCTTTCGAGCTGCTCTAACACAAATGAAATAAATCCATTTGGGACTCGCACTGGAGAGGTATTTGGGCACATGGAGAAAATAATAACAGCCATGACGGAGAGCTGAACAGACTGATGCCCACGGTATGTGCTACTACCAAGTGGCACGCAAGATAAATTGTAGAGAGGGAAAGGAGCATTCGAAAGCATCCTTCAAAAAAAAGACAAAAAGATCTCGAAGTAGTGAAGGGAATCATGGAAGTAAATGTGCAACAGAAGAGGCAAAGGAACAGAAACTGGCATCTCTGTTTCGTGACAAGATTTGGCTTTTGTTTTGCTCTCACTGTTGCTACTACATAATTCATTGGTGACTGAGGCAGGTTTTAGGACAGTGTCTACTGAATGAACAACAAGGAATAATTTATAACTTCTGAGGCTGCTGCAGCCTGGCCTCACTGTACTTCTTTAAGATGAGGCCCCAAAGAAAAAGTTTGCTGGACTTGGCAGAAAGCGATGCTTGGGAATACATGGCAACTCTGCCCTTCATAGTACAGACAACACGCGCTCAGCCCGAATTTCGGCTCATTCAGGAGGAGGACTGCATACGTGAGCCCTATGTACTACGATGGTGTGCTACCCACGATGAGATCTCACAACAAGAGGACAAAAGGACCATTTATCACCCCTGATACTTGTTAAGAAGGTTAAGCTGACTCCTATGTATAACTGTATTCTCTCTTAAACAGAAAACAAAGCTAGCTCTCCGCACAGTCCCACCCATGCAGCCCAGTTGTGTCCTGGGGCAATGGCTGGTAGAAGGCAATGCAATCTCTCCTCTGTAACGTGAACATCATCCTTGATGAGGTGTTTTCTGATTAATTTGGACTGAGAAACACCAAAAGCTCGATTCTGACCCCCTTAAGTCACAGTTTGGCCAATGCTATAAACGGAGCAATGTTGAGGTTCAGCTTGTTTTATACACACTACTAAATAGCCATCAGGTGGAGATGGCTCAAGGCAGTAATCAACCACAGATGGGAGTCAAACTGTTTGCATGGGATGTCCCAGTCCTTGTCACCTCTCAAAGGTGATCAGTCTGTTTGGGCGTGAATATACTGTTGTACCTGAACACCCACGGATTTTTAATTAATGGACCCAAGCAAGCTTGAAATCGTATACAGTGTGACATTAAATGGTCTTAATTACTTCAATATGGTAGGTAAGGAAGGTAAAAAGTTGCAGATGACCTTTTGAAATGTCCTCATGTACAAAAGAAACAGCAAATCCCAAATCTTTCTGTGAGTTAAAGTATTGACGTCAATGGGACCCCCATGGGAAGTGTGGGGAGTTTGCCTTAGCAAGAACAGAACCACTAAATAGGTCAAAGTTTTGACTTAAAACAGGTTAGTATGTCAAAAGCCACAAAGCAAAGTCTGGGATAAAACAAAGGCCAAAGAAAATGCCCCTTCTATTAATTTTTACGAGCAGCATATTGGGCTTTTGAACCGTTCACCAGCCATCTACAAAAGAAGCTATGGGCTGACTACAACAACTAAACTTGAAAGGGGAAGACATTCCTTTGTAGTTCGCGTTTGCTGACTTTGAAGTCACTGTGAGTCTTACCAGTGACTTCAATGGGACTAGCTTTGCACTTTTATATAGCCATTGTTTTATCCTTACTCCTTTCAAAATTCCAGACAATAACATTTCTTTTTATTGTAATCCTGACAGAGCAATTAGGCTTCAGTCCACACCTGTACCCAACTTTTTTTCTTAACACAGCATTCTTTGAGCTCCTCTTCTCTGAACAGAATTATGAGATCTGAATTAATGGTGTCTCTCTGCTCTATCCAGTGCCTCTGTTTTTCACGACCTGCTGAAGAACATGAAATTTTTCAAGGCTTGTACAGCTGATCTTTGGTTAAGACCAGCTGTAGGTTTCACCTACAGTTTTATGAGTGTGCTTAACAGAAAAAGAAAAGCTTCTTTTTCTCGGGGTGATTAAGCAATAACAGAATGTGGATTAAAACGTAATCATTCACAGGTGCATTCATAACATGTTTTGAGTCACGAGTTCAGAAGCTGAATCGCATTCCCAGTCCAACAAGCTATGAAATACTGCCTCATAATTTAAAAATTTGAAAGTGTTCTTGAAATTATAAAACATGTTCTTTCTATCTTTAATATATAAACTGGGTACATACACACTGCAGATACTTGCTGAGAAAACGTGATGTTCTCACACCTCCAAGGAACCCCCGATCTCTCATCTTTTTGGTGTTGAATGGGCCAGCCTTGGAGCTTTGTCTACACAATCCTCCAGTCCACAACACCCACCAATACTCCTGTCTAACTTTGGGCTACAACTGGACCAGCCCCTGCTCCCTTGCTAGTGCCTTTGCAGCATGTGATTGAGGAAAGGCACCCAGAAGAAACCATTTTTCGCAATGTTTGCTTGTACGGCTCCCCGCTCTCACTCACTTGGGGGGAAGCTGAATGCCAAACGACAGACCCAAAGAGAAAGCGTTGGGTGCTTCCAAAACCTGCAGCTGCTCCGTCAGCCCTGGAAGTCCAGCCATGGGAAGGATGAGGAGACCCCAGGGCAGAGCCCACCTCGACTCTAGCCAAAACAACCCCCGGCTCTTCGAAACACCTTTGGGCCGTGGGCTGGTATAAACGATGGCACCAGATGTTTGCCATAAAGAATAGCCAGGAATTTTTATGAGATACTCTGTCTGCACGGAGGGATTCTGCGGCTTGTTTGGGAAGGGTAACTAATGGGATTAGTAGCACTTACTCCCTGTCTTCTTAGGCGATTTATGTTTTGCTAAGCACTTCCAAGCCGCGGTCCTCTCCCCCGTTGCTGCATGGTTTCACCTTGCAACGGTGGCAGGGGAGCCCAGAGAGGAATACACGCTGTGGAGCTAGACCTGATACGAAACCCACACAAATAACATCGTGTTTTTCCTTCAGCAAAAAAATCCCCATGACAAGAAACTTCACCAGTGATTTCAAAAGAGAAGTTTTTTCCTAGCTTTCCGTAATGTTTGTTACAGGACAGGACTACATGATTCATTTATTTATCTTTTTTGCCACTGACTTTTCAAGTGGCTAATTAAATCAAAATGAATGGCTGTTGTCCTTTGAAATATTTATGAATCAAAACTAATGTGGAACCAGGCAGACCTGTGAAGTGACGCAAGGGATAATTTTGTCCAGTTATTTATTAAGGGCTTGATCCTGCCACAGAATCTGTTGTTCTTATCTAAGTGCCTGTACTAAATGCTATACTCTCATTTTTGTGAGTAAATCTTAGCTTGACACATGCGCACAGAACACATGCACTAAAGTAGCAGACATGGTGGTGTAAATGTATGCTTATGCTTATAGATTTTTCCGTTTTGATAAATAGAGAACACAACAAAGATCCTATGCATAATCTATAGATTTAAAGCTATTTACTGGATGGTACACAAACAGAGACATATATACAGGAGGAGCTACTTGCCATCAACACAGGAAGGTCTGTTTCTTGTAGTCCCAGCCACTTTCCCAGGTAGACAGGAGCATTTTACTGTTTGTGATCTTTCCTCAATTCGATTCTTATTACAGCATCTGTGTGCTGCTATAACTTCACACGTTCCTCCTTCTGGCAAAAAAGAAAAAAGAAAAAAAAGAAAAAAAAGAAAAAGAGAATATTGACACTCTGATTAGGAAGAGCAGCAGTGGCTAATCAAAGCACCCAGGCGTGCTCCTGTCTGCGTCTCTGCACGGCTTCTGTACAGGTGGGATTACAACGCTATTTCTCCATTATGCATGCTCCTGAATAAGCCAGGTGCTGCTGTATTTTGGTTTTAATAGGAAATGTAGATAAATGCCCCTTTACAGTAGATATAGCTTGCCTGTCTTATATTAGAAGCTTCTCTGACATCAGCAGAATTTTTGGCCTAAAAATGACTGTGTCAGGGTCTGGGCCTGAAGGAACGTAGGTAGCACACTACAGTAAATGTGCAACAACTATTGGCTGATTTTTTGTTTGCAATATTGGAGGCCTCTTTCCCCAAATACTCTCTTGTACAAGGACGGGGGCCAAGGAAATAAATCTAGAAATAAGCTTTTTCTCCAAATATTTGATTCTATGACAGTACTCAGCCCTTAGGGAATGACAGTCAGAGCCTCTCCAAATTACAGGACGGTCCAACAGCAATTCCCTTTGCTACCCCACTCACTAAACTGGCAGTTTTAAGGCAGGAAACATTCCCGTTGTGTGCAAGATCACCAGCCTTAATTTGTCTTCTCCCTAACTGTTCCTTATGAACATTTGCAATGGTTTGATTAGGTGGAGAACACAAAGCAGTGATAGACAGATAGACGGTGGCTCAGGGTTTATGAATACTTGGTGTTCGCGGCATACGCTACGCCCAGAAAGAAAGTGTCGAGTGTATTATTCCCATTCACCTTAGCAGTATGGTGCAAGGAGACGAGACACCACAGTGGGCTAATGCACTGCCCAAGTAATTTCTCAGTTCCTCAGTTCAGATTGTATTTAGCTCGTAATCACGAAGTATTTAATAGTGCCAGTCTGCTCCCTACTGATATTTGGCTTCTTTATGAAATTGCAGCATAAATTTGGCGGGATTTGTTTAAACTTAGTATGAAACATCATGCGCAGACTATTAAAGAGCAGGATGTGTAAGAAGGTTTTCTAGAAAAGCGTTATTACGTTATGCCACTGTGAAATGCTAACTGTACATTGCTTTCATTATAGCATAAAAAGCATTATTCCTGTCTTCGCCTTTCACTCTTTTTGAAACAACTTTTGAGAGCTTTTGAACACTACGGTAACCCTGCAGCCAGGTTGGAGAATAAGCAGCGTGGAGATGCTGATCCACGTCTGGCTGTGAACAGGGGATTTTGGAAGAGGTCTGGGAGTGCAGTGGCATCTCCCTCTCAGCTGGTGATTCTACATACGTGACATTTCTGTAGTGAAGCGCTGGGGTAGGTGGGCAGGGGGGAATCTCCCCTGACTATATGTTGTTACGGTCATATGGTGGTGTGCCAGAAGGTGTACCTGCAGTTTTGAGTGGTGCGACAGCTATCAATGAACAGGGACTCCACAAAGTGTGGAATTGTGTGATATTAAATTTTCAAACCACCGACCTTCCAGGGTGAGCCAGTGGATGAAAGCCTGTGAACGTCCATTAGGATAAACGAGCTTAGGTCGTGCGGTCGTAGGGTTAAGCACTGATGAGTTTGCAGGGATGAGACAAGACTAACTCTGCAGTAAACATTTAACTCATCTGGAGAGAAATGCTGCTTCATGTATTATTTATTAGGTGCATTTGGCCTGCCGACACAAGCTTTTTGAGAGCCAATAGGTGCCACAGAAGAGAGATCCCAACAATTCAGAAAGCCGTCATCTGACAAATGGTCTTTTAAGTGTCTCTTAGGAGTAAGAGGAATTGTGACAATCAACTCAGCCCCAAATGCTGGTATTTTTCTATGAAGTAATTCTTCAGATAAACTCCCTGTTCCCTCATCCAAATCATATTGAAAGCAATGAAAAGATTCTCACTGGTTTAATTCATCTTATGGTCATGCCCTAAGAGAAGAAAGATTTGTGATTTTATTGATTGCAACCTCAACAATAAAGATAATGTACGCAGTAATAAGCATTTCTAATTTTAGACTACGCAGACTGTGTGGTAAATATCTGTGAATAAGCTAAATGCTTAATTTTCTCTATTAATTTTCTGTATAAGTACTAATAACCACATGAGCTAGTCTTGCTTATTTGGTTATCTATTTGAAATAATGGGTTGTGGTGGATGAGCTTTATAACACCTTTAATTGCTATGTGGAAGCTCAAGTTGCTGCAGCAATAAAGAATTTAACTCAAAGTGTATAGTTGTTTAGGAGTGGCAAAATATAATGAAACTATAAAAGCAATGAAAAAAACCTTTTTTTACCACTAGACAGTTAAGTACATTAATTGGAACTTTTATCTGCATGGTCTATAACTGTCATGCAAATAATAACACCAATAATAAAAAGACCCTTCTTACTGCTGACACAGAAGAAAAAATCCATCTCACATGGAGAAAGTTCTGCATGTTACACACCCTCTTTTCCTGGAAAATTTGTTATGTGGGATTAGATTTTTCCATTAAAGCATGACTAGCCTATGAATGACTAATGGACAGCATTGCATGCGATGTGTTTTGCTGGTATATATTTTACCAACCATGCATGTACATGTTAGACTTTTTAAAAGCCATATACAAAATAGGAATAGATAGAGGTACCCAGACAAATACAAATGGACACAGTGAGGCTAGGAGAAAAACCTCATTGAAAAAGCAAACTCTTCATTACATTATTTACAGAAATACATAAACCACAAATATACTAGAGGGGGGAGGGCAGAGGTTCAACTTAAATCTTTATTTCAGCTGTACAAATGAGGAAACAAGCTAGAGTGGGGAGAGGAAGATGAATCAGTCTTCGGTTTCCACTGAAAAAAATTTAACGTGATCAGATGTATATGTGAAGTAACTTCTTATTCTGTGAGTGTTATTTTTTATTTCCAACTTTCTTTTTTTTAGGGGAGTGGGAGGGAGAGTGCCAAGAAAAGCTGTAATACCAATATCTGAGGATTTCTCATCACTGAGCCAGTGATTTTTTTCTCAGTGGTTCTTCTAGATTATGGAAAGACCTGGCTAAATGTTACAGTGCTGGGAGTCCTGAAAAAATGTGAATTATTAACCTGATAGGCTGTGAGTGCAGCAAAATTTTGAATCCTTGTCAAGAAGAACAGAAATGTCTTTTTTTGGAAGTTTATGGTCTATTGAGCTAAGGTAGCTTCTGGCTTTTTTTCCACAATAACAGCCTCATCTAAGTCATTCAAGTCAATAGGGGATTTGCCATTGATCTTAAAAGGAGAGGAAAGGGCCCTAAAATCCTCTAAGTAAGTGTCTTCTGAATGTTTTGTTGACAGTTACATTTCATGAAGTGGCTGCTTTATCCACCTGGTAAGAAAAACAGCTTATGCTTTTTTAATTCCCTCCTGCCCCAAGAAAATCAGAAAAAGATTAGAAATAGGAATAGGAACAGGAACTCGCAAATCAGGAATAGCTTTACTCTTTCTTCAAGAAGCTTCAGAGGGGAATGAAAATGTCCTAACATGACTTACATCCTCTTCACACCAAACATTAGCAGGATTTGATAGTAAAACCAGCTGATCCTTTCTGAACGCTCAGTTCACAGGAAGCCGTCAACTTTGCACGAAGGAAATATCATTCCTACCAAAGCAAGAGGGATGGAATTGGCTGCCGGGAAGGGTTTGGACTGCTGAAGATGGCAACTACCTGTGGCATTACAACTCTGCTCGTATTTCCTAGCCCTCTGGAAGTCTTTGTTCTGCATAGGCTTAAAATACAAAACTGTAGAAATTATACATCATTCTTACTGTAAATGAGGGACAACTGTTTGTCACTCCTGCGAATAGTTTAATTCTAATTGGAGGACACTAAACTCCTGAAATCATATTCATTTTTGTCTCTGTTGTAAAGCCACCTTGAGTTTACACACTGCAGAGTTAAATATTTTATCATAAGTATGAGCTTACTGTGTGTGGCTGTGATTTAAAATATCTAATCACCTATAGGGTCTGAGTGCATGCCTGGCAGAAGCCAAAAAGCCATCTTCTAGTCATCTCTGGTTTTTATATCTCTAGCTGAGAGGTAGTAATAAAAGCATATTTTGCACTTCAAAATTATAACTTGCCTCTGTATTCTAGCCAAGCCTGAACTTATCAGTAAACAAACATAAAAAAGGCAAACAGCAGTACTGATTTGTGTTATACATTGTGGAAGTCATTAACTATGACTCAGGTAGCAAAACTTATACTTTCTCTCTTTGACAGTGATGACAATTTAATAGTATTTGACTCTGCTGAGTTACATGGAGCATCCTGCAGCAATGAGAGAGGTTGTTTATCAAAATGATAAACATGTTTTCATTTCCTCCTTGGCTGCATGTATGTGATCAGAAGTCTAAGGCCATCAAGAATTCACTTATTCTGGCCACCAGGCAGACATTAAGCTATTCAGGACCATCTGTGCTTGAAATGAGTTCCACTTAATGGACCTTCCTAGGGCAGGTCAGTCATAACGAATGCGTGTGTGCATGAATGCATGAGCAAAGCACCGCTTAGGTGAGACTTCTTGGGTTGTTTGGCGGAGGCACAGACGGTTGATAGATAAGATATGCCTTTCTTTTTGGGGTCATACGCCCAGTGAGTTTAGAATTCAGATCCTCTGTTACCTTTGCTTCTATCTCATCGTCAATGCACCACGCAACCTAATCCAGTTGAAGGTTGTTGTAAGAACTCGTTCATGTTACTTGCAAATAAATAGTGATGCTCGAAAAACTTCATAGGGTTTGCTGGTCAAATTCTGCCCTGTGTTACACCATAAGCAATCCACCATGGGAATACAGCAAAGGAAATCATATGGACCAATTTTATCAACATTTCCAGAGAGTTCATTAGGACCGTTACTGGGTTTGATAGTTCTATTTATACAGCTTCAGCTAGACAGTCTATGTTCCAGTGTTATGATCCTGTTTGGGGTCATATACCCATATGTAATTCTGATAAATGCTTAAGTATATTCAGATGTTGCTAGACCTAGGAGATCAGAGAAAACTTCAGCTGGAATTAAAGTTCTCTAGACTTCCAGCAAATGTTTAACAACATGACAGTAAAAATTCTTCAGACACTTGAAGACTGTCTGAAAAAAGGGCTTACAGAAACTAATGGGTAAAAAAAAATTACACGCTTGCCACCTCATGTCTTTATACGTACATCCTAAAGAAAGAAAAGACAACCCTGTGATAGCCATTTTTACATTTGCTGAAAAGAATTCAGATTTGGGGGCTGCGGTTTGAAGAGTCTGCAGTTTCAATAAGCTTTGGAAACTTCCCAGGTGTAATTAATATATTCATAAGCTTTAATCAAAATGTTTATGCCAGCTAATGTGCTAGAACTACAGACTACACTGCACTCAGGGGAAAATACTATACGTTACTTTAAGAAATAATAAACCACTACTATGTTACTTACGAAATAACATTTTTCCTTCTGATGGGAACATGTAACAGATGGAAAAACAAAGTCCCATGCCACTCCATGAGCCATTTCATAAATGAACAAATAAAACACTCCTCATAGCCACAGTGCAATTACACTCCAATTTTTGTTTTACATATAATCCGCTGACATTCTGCATCTGCTCCAGAAGGAAAAGGATCAAGCTTACAGGATGCATTTCTGTACACAGAGAGTGAAAATGGCTGCAGAGCAATCAGACGAGGCTTAGGGTTTTATTCAGTTTTATAAGGTCGAGGCTAACTCCAGCTCAGCTGCCAGAGTGCCGTCAGTTCCAGTGAAGTTACAAAAATGCTGAATCTTGTCCATGAACTTTAAGTAACACAAAGGTACCATCAAAAAATGGACCCAAGTAGAAGAAAGACAGCATTAAGCCCTACTTAATTCTTTCCCATTATGATGACTGATACAAATAGATTAATGGGCTACTCATTATATAGGGAGTTACAGTAACGTTGGAATTTGTAAGACACTGCACATGCTTTGCAAGCCTCCTGGTTATATACTGGATTTTTTTTTTGCCCAGTGGATCAGAAGAGATTGCAGTGGTCTGTTTCCTAAATTTATATTTCTATTTTCATTAATATTCAGTATTTTCATTGCTCATTATGTGAGATATATATTATTTTCAGTTTGGGAAGACTCTGCAACGGCAGCAACGTAAGTGATTCCCGCTGTGGGTCATTAAGTTTTAGGTTGGGATATTATTTTCTCGAATGTTGTTGCTATGAAAGGGTTCTGGAGACACAGGGTACCTCCTCTAAAGAAAACGCTATTTGTTTACAAAAGACCAGAACAAGTAGTTCCATGAGGAGTGTGGCTAGCGAAATTTGGTTTCCCGGGGATTTGCACCTCGTGGTTCATTTCAAACTCCTATTGAGCTTCTTCCGAAGTCTAGGTCACTTCGAAGAGCACTCACTGCGGTCACAGCTCGGCTGGGAGCCCGCAGGACTCCGTCCTGGTGGGTCACGCAGCATTCCCGTTTGGTTCAGGCCCCAGTTCCTGTACCACTGATACGACAATTCTGAGTAAGACCAATAATATTATTGTCTTGGTTTGTGTTGACCCGTTGCACACGCGGTCAGAGTCTGGAGAAGAACTGCTGGGCAAAGCAGGTCAGCTGCAGCTGGAAATTAATTTCATGCTAAGCCAAAGTTTTGATAGATTCCGGAGTCAGAAATCATAAGCTGAGAGAGGCTATGTGCATTCAGCGCAGGCATCTCTGGTTATTTATGGTGCCATGAGCTAATTTTCTAAGAGTAGTTTTGACAGAAAAGGCCGTTTTCATGAAGTCAAACTTTTCTACAAAAATCCATAACAAAAGAATTTCTAGAGGAAAATAATATCTTTAAAATATTTTGTTCAGCAGAATGTTAATATTTCATTTGAATATTAACTGTTTTTTTTTTTTTCCTTCCATTTCTATTTTATTTCCCATTCAATATAATAGGGGAAGCAGGGATATGCAAAGCTCTAATTAGCACCTGGATTTGTAGTCTTTTACAATTTTCTACTAATGCTCTCTGCCATCAGCCACAGGAGGCTTTTTATCTGAGAGATTTACAGATTCTTATACTTACACCTGGAATAGACTCTGATCCTCAAGAACTGGTTTATTTGAAGAAATTAAAAATAGGTATTTTTTGTAAAAGAGAAATGGTACGGATACTACTCTTGAATTCACAAAGAAAACTCGGAGCACATCGGTGTACGAGATGTGGGTGGATCTAGGGCAGGCTTATGGATTTCCATATCAAACCAATATACACACTAGAGAATAGATCTTTCTACTAAAAAGCCTTGCAAATTGATCTCCTGAGAAATTTGCACAGGACCTTATTCTTATGCATATTTAAAAAAAAAAAAAACCAAACACACTCTTAAAGATGAATCAAAGGAAAAATGGTATCCAGAAAAACAAGCCTCTGGCCCGTTGCACCTCAAATGGCAGTGCAATAACCAGCGCCGGCCGAAGCGGTCAAGAGGACAAGAGAGCAAGAGCGGCTGGAGAGGAATGCTGACGAGGAATTTGCTTGTAGCTGTTATCGAAGCAGAGTTATGGGTAGTTTTAATTACGATTTTGCATGCACGTGTACAGTATACACGTACACGAAAACACCAGAGTTTATGAGAAAATCCCACCTATCGTGTGTGGATGTTGTCCCCGACAGACAGCAGAGCGAGAGCGATCAGGCAGAGCTGCCTGCAGAGGACCGTACGCATACCCCGTACCTTTGATTGCTTTTTTGTCACAGGGAGTATTGAAAGTGAATTGTAATAGGTACTATTAGCGTTCTTGTATTGATGAACTACAAAAGCAGATATGCAACCCACGAGGTAGCCAAGAATCCAATGTTCTCATGGTGGGGTTCTTTAGCCTTTTAACGAGATTTTTTTACTTCAAAGGGAGATCAACTTACAGAAACTTTGAGAAAGGGAGGTTAGAAATTAGGTGTTTTAGTGGGATTTATGGCTCTGGAATGCCATTAAGAGATGTATATGAAGAGGCAGGTCTTTGAAAATTCAGAAAGAGAGGAATGTAATTTTTGAGCGGTAGCTTAAGTTCCATATAAAAAAGTAACAGACATTATGAGTCTAAATTTCATTGACTTTCAGTGAGATATGACACTTCTAAAGGTCTATATCACTTGTAAATGGGATTTCTTGGCCTAAATGATGCAGGCCTAGTAAGGTTGAACATAAAATCTGGAAGTATCTTTAAAAAAATCTTGCCCTTAGTCACTTGGGTGGCTTGGAAAATTTAATATTTGATGTATCAGAGAGTATTAAAAAAAAAACAGTTTGGGCAAAATAGATTTAATATGCCTGCATTCAAGCAGTGCTCCTCCTATAACTTAAACTGCAGGCAGCAGTATAAAACCAGAGATTAAAAAGACCCACTGTGCTATTCTGATCATTGCTTTGCAGCTGCACAATTCTTCCCCAGAACAAATTTTCTAGGTAACAAAGCTGTGGAGAAATGAACATTTCTGCTGCTGAACAGAGATGAACATTTCCAATATTGGCATCTCCGGTTCCTTGCCAGAGCACAGTGAAAATCCAAAGTGGAATTAGGCTTGAAAATACCCTAACAACAAAATTTGGTTAACGACAGAATATTGTTCTTGGGGCCTCAAAATGTTATTCTTCTAAATGCTGCCAGCAAAAGGCATCCAGAGAATGGATATTAGGTTAAATGAGTCTTAGAAAAGACACGCAATGAAAGAAGGATAGGATAACTCTCTTTTCAGATGGAATAATTAGGCTGATAAGAAATACGTGATTTAGGCACAGCTGCTGATGAAAAATGAATATAGAAGTGTGCATGAGAAGCAATTGCTAAGGAAGGATTTAGAAATTATTCTATGTCAAACATGTGAGCACTGTTTGGTCCTGCCAGAGTCTCGCTCTTGCCCAACAGGCTTTCCCCGAGCACCTTGATGTTTCCAGATCTCTAAAACTGCCTAATCCTTTCATTACATGACTTTATCTTCAGCCTACTCTCCAGATTGGGAAACTATATTACACTTTTCCCATCAACCTCAAAAGAGACCCAAAATTGCTTATTAAACTCATAACATATCCTTTATTGTTTCATATTATACACAAAAAGCTGACACTTAGGATTTCTGTTAAATATTCATAAATAAATCTACTGATTACAAAGAAGATCAGCAATAACCAACTTTAAAATTCCATCTTTCAGTCGAGGCAAAATGATGCAGGGATCTTAAACTCTTGTGGAAAAGCGGAACAATGCTGTTCTATACAGTTTGTCTTTTGATGTGATCGCTGCAGATAAATTCATCCCCAGATAATTTTATCCACTAAGGTGATTAGCCTATGGAGAGTCTATGATGTGTTTACTGAACAGAGTAACATAGTTTATGGTAATGCTCTTGTCATGCTTTATGAATGTGTGAGGTGGTTTTTATGAAGTAGTTAGATAAGGGGTGGTGAAAGTAATGTGATCCATAAAAAATGTACAGTGATGAAGAGCGAGGATTGCAGAGATCCTATAGACAGGCTGATATAGAGAATTATAACCAGTGCAGAAGCTGCATTAATCTTCCAAAGAATAGCAATAAATAAAATAACAAGGAGGAGTGGGACTAAAAGAATTTGGCCAATGTATAAAACTGAGATGTTAGGGTGGGAGCAAAGTGTAGATGTTTTAAATGGGATCTCTTACAGATGGGTTGTCTTGCTATAGTGGCAGTAATGTTTTCGCCAATGGGGTTGGCCACGTGTTACAAAATCCATGAAAAGGAAAACAAAGGACCGTAAGTTACAGCATATGTAATGAAAATGTCACTGTATAGGTGCTGTGTGCCATGAGCAGCAGCAGTAAATTCTATACTCTACTGCAGCTAAGCAATGTCAAGCAATCATTTCTCAGTCATTTTTCAGTGGACAAGTGTGCACATTATCCCACCCCATATATTCCTCCAGTCATTCACACGGTGACCACCAGCAGCTGGTCCTACATTTGGGTAGAAAACGATACCTTTGCCAGGAACTGACTGTACAACGGCACAGAAGGACAGAGGATGGAACCAGAGCAACAGAAGCAAATCAGTTGGTTTTGCATGGAAAGCGTTTTACACCGCATACATTATCCATAGCAGAAGAACCTGGTAGTCTCCAGCCTAAGGAATTTATAGCACACTCATTACTGAACCTTATTTAGCTTCAAGCGCAGTCAAACGCTTCAGTAAATGTTACAAACTGGGTATGTGAACAGCAATATTTTAATTTA
The DNA here is from genome assembly GCA_035590195.1 of Aviceda cuculoides. Lineage (NCBI taxonomy): Eukaryota > Metazoa > Chordata > Aves > Accipitriformes > Accipitridae > Aviceda > Aviceda cuculoides. The sequence goes on along the minus strand of JAVJGG010000037.1, from coordinate 18,152,443 downwards.
CAGACTACTATAACCGTACTGTTATAAATCAATGAGTTAAAAAAATTCTCTCTCGAAATAACCTATTTCATCCAGACCTATGCACGATTAAGCTGGTTTACTACTGGTCAGGACCAAACTACATCTGAGGAAGGGGGAGGGAAGCAGAGGATGACTTGGGATTCAGACGCTACTGTTCTCAAAACGCAACTCTTCGCTGCGGCCCTCCTACGGGAAGCCTTAGCGGAAGGTGGTTGCCTCGTCCTCGCCAGAAGTTTAAGGGAGAGGACAGTGGCAATAATTTCTTTCACACTAACATTTGGTTCCTCTTATTTTCTTCTTTTTGTTTTGTTTCGCTGACATTCATTTCAAACAACACAAATCTGATCGATTTTCTCTTTTTCCAAACTACTTTAAGCCATTTTCCCACAGTCGCTATCCTGAGCTGCCTTTTTTTTCGCATGAGTCTCCATGTTTTGATGTCTCTCTCCTCCCTGTTTCTGTCGATGAGCAATATTTTATTTCCTGTCACCTTGATTTGCTCTGTCTTTCTGCTCCAGCTCTCACCATACAATTCTAAACCTGATATATTCTGGTCCCCCCCCGCCCTCTCTCTCTCTCTTTACCTTTTTGTAACTGCATTGAATGTTTCTGTCTTTGACAATTTCTTTCTTTTCTCTCTTGAAGCTCCTGGTGAACAACACAATGCAGTACTACTTCCTAATAATTGATCATCTGGCTCCTGTTCAGGTTTGTACTGCTTCTTTGAATACATGTGCAATTCAGTTCACTCTGTTCCCTTATAATATGAATAAAAAGGGCTGCATACTTGAGTGGAAATACATGAAGTCTAGTGAGCAAATAATTTCCTACTTTGAAAGCAATGTGTGATACATTACAGCATTGGCTTGAAATTCATATTAATTTATTTTTTATTAGTTAAACAGTAGCAGTGTGCAGGGAGTTCTGCAGTTAGGAGAGGCAAAGAGGCCAGGCAGAAAATGCATTTTTCTCTCTCCTATTTACCCTTGGTAATGATCAGTATTCATCCAAATACTATATCTGAGAATTTGGAATTGTCTTTTTTTAATTAAAAATTGCTTTTTAAACAATTTTTTTTTTTTACTAAAACCTTTCTGGTGAAAAACATTGACATTTCATTGGCAAACATCAAGAAATTCCAATTCAAAACAATATTCCTATGTGTCGGGGGGTTTATAATTCATATAACTCAACTACTTTTAGCTAATGATTTCCAGTTTCCTTCCTATGTAGTACTACAGCCAAGAAACTATGCCGTATTCACATCCTTATCAAAAAGCAGAAATTCTCTTGAAAGCTGAAGTCCAGTCAGAGAAAGAAATAGGAAATTATTTGAAGTATGTCTCTTATGGCCACAAAGGAGCCATTTTACGTTAAAAAAAATCTAAAAAATTAACTTTTAGTCCAAAATAAACCAAGCAACATATTTCAAGGCAATCATGCGAAATGAAAAAGGATATATGCCCGTGTCCTTATGCATGTACTGCAGCTTCCGAAGGAAAAGCAGCTAGTCTGCTAGGCTGCGGATGCCGTGCTAATTGCAGCACTGCACGCAAATGGTTCTCCTGCCCCCAGTTCTCAGACTTGTCCTGATGCACGTCCAGCTTTGCCCACTTCTGAGCTGGTTGGAAAAACACCATTACATTCAACCCCAAATGTTTTGCTCCAAATAGCTCAGGTTTAACTGCCAACCTATGGGGTTCATGTACATCTAGGGTGTGCAGCGCCAGGTCAGCCCCGCCGGAGAAACCACCCTAATGCTCCGAACCCTTAGTTCAGCTACCTGAATTTCCAATCTTGAAAGTTTTGGAGAATGTTGAATATAAACTGGTCTCTCATTACAAATAAAAAAAATGAGAAATGCCTGCAAACTAGAAATAGGGCACCTCTGCCAAGTCTTTCTAATAGAGTGTTGGAAATTAGAAGCAGAAGAGGTCATCTTGCCCAGTCCTTTCCCAGTATCAAAATGTTTCCCTCCACACACTCATGAGCATCTTGCTCAATTTATTTTCACATTATTTAAGCAATTGGGCTTCTGCTGGTGCAACAGGGGATCCTTTGAAGATACCATTCTAGCATTTAATGTGATCTACCATTGGGCTGAACGGCAAAAAAATGTTCTGTGTTTTCTTTTGCTCAGTTTTCCTCATTAACCCTAATTGTAATGCTATGACCAACTGAACACAACTATTCCCTGTTCTATGTTTACAGATGTCAGATATGTTTTAGATGGTCATCACATCCCCCATCATCATTATCACCACTTAGACAAGCTGTGCATCTGCTGCTTCTCTTCATCTTTCTTCATAAGCTCGCCTCCGTCACCTTGATTATGTCTACAGCTCTTCCCTGCATCATTGACATCACTGGCACTGATGTTTCCAAAATTCCACTATATAACAATAACATTATTATTAACAGTGATAAAAATTCTGTGCTCTTAAGTTGCTGAGTGTTATTATATCCATTTCAGAGAGGAAATCTGCCCTATTTTCCCAACCCAGCATTTATCTCTAGTCTGCTCTTCAGTACTGTTAACTAAAACATAAACAACCAACACAAGTTAATCAAGTTTCAAGAATATTTGAGCGTCATTGTATAAACTACCAGATACACGGGCATTTATCTATTACTGCTTAGGCACGTAGGCACTGTGGAGATAGACAAGGAATGAAAAACAAGGGATAGATAGAAATAGAGACAGATGCTATGTAATAGAAAATCTAGCCAACAGTCTGAGAGTGGAAGAGGAATGCCATATCTAATTGAAATGGCGCTCTGTGCTTTCCAGCAGTGTTCTCAACAAGGAAAGAGACTATTACCTCCTGCTCTTTGAGAAAATGCCATCACTTTCCTATTTTTTTTCATCCCCACTGTAGCAGCTAGCAATTTTCCAGCATTAATACTTGAATACTTCTTTTCCCCAGATATATTAGTTCACATTTTTATAGTTCCACTCACATTATTTCCTGGGCCTTCAATTTTTTCTGATCCATTTTACTATGAGTCTTGGACTTCAGTGACATCTGTCATAACACATATTTTAATATCACTGGTAAATGGGCAGAGTCCCTGTTTCCTACAAGCCACGACCTGTATAAAGCAGTCCCCAAATATTTATTTTAAAACTTGAAAGATGAAAGTGATTTCTTTGGCAGAAAACTAAACTAGCACTTGCAAGACCTCTATGGCCCAAAATGGAGTAAGGGGAACAGAGTTTTAAGCCCAACCTGCTAAGATATCCAGCACTGTAAAGATGTGGGTTTCCCTCTTTTTCCAGAGGGATTCTTCTCCTTACTGCTATCAAACTGCATACTAACAAAGAGGGAATTTAACCCTGCAGCCAGGGAAACTACTGCCTTTCCACTGAACAAAAAAAAATGTGATATCAGAAATACCTCTAAGGCAGGCTTGGTTGACAAACAGGTGTTTTCTCTGTAAGACAGTTTTCTTATTGATCTGTGCTAACATCTTGCAGAAGTGAACAATCTCATTGCCATGTCAAAGGCTAACCATCTGTGAACAAGTAATGCAGCCAGAAAATCCATGTTGCTACAATAATAGCTTTAGGGCGTGGGTCTTACTTCAATCATCACAAAAAGAAATCCACAGAAAATATCTAAAAAATTCTTTTTCTGATAAATTAGTGTATCTAGAGAAATACTTTTACTTACACAAATTTCATATAAATAGATTAGAATAATTTACACACTCTATCAAGCAGGTAAGTTACTGCAATAATTGGAAGGTTCATTTATTCCATTTCCTCCTTTGATATTGCAATCACCTTCTCAGAGTCTCATGCATCACAGCCCTTCTCTTATTTAGAAAGCATAATTCTCTCTGTGGGACAAATCACCTCTTCAATATCTGAATATGTATGTTAAGACTTTCAGGAACAGATACTTCTTTTCACAACACTAAACACTATTCGGCCATACTGGAACCTGAATTTTAGACTTTAAACTAATTAAAGACCATTATGAGGGCTGATACGCAAGCACAGGATCATACTGAGAGACAGACTAGTGAATTAATGGTGCTGGAACAGAAATCTAATGGCAGAACTTTCTCAGACCAGGAGATGGTCTTGTGAGAAATTTTCTAGCTCAGTGTGATAGCACTAGCTCCTAAATAATTGTCATGTCAGAAGATGCTGGGGCTGCTGGGCACAAGTTTTGAGTGAGGGATTTAATAATCTGACTGGTCTCCTGAAAACATGAACCAGGAGCTTCCGTACATCAACGTCATGAATTATTATTATTATTATTATTATTACTACTACTACCACCACCACCATTAGCCTTTGAGAAGTTACTGGACATCATCCATTCCATATCTAAGTGTTACATGAATAGTTTTATCATTGAAAATCTAAGGTTCTGGTTAGTTCTGGAAGGCTTAAACTTTGTCCTCCTGCTCACTGGTTATGCTCAGGGTACAGCCTCACGGAGTACCACCAGTGTGGCACCCAGAAACAACTGTGGTTCCCATCCTCCTGGTGATGACCTGCAAGGAGCAAAGATGAGCTCATGGTCTCTTCCACCCAAGCAAGACTGGTGAGAGCACTTGAGCACAGTTGAATACTAAGATGTTTGGCGTAACTAGCAACTACCGAAGTGCAAATTTCTGTACTTTCCCATTTACATCTAAGATAATGGTGTCAGTGCAGAGGGCATAGAGCAAAAAGCACATTGGCTTGTAGCATTTGAGCTCCTGGTCCTGAGCTGCAGCAGAGCCAGAGTCAGGGAGGGAATCGTTAACCCCAAGACTTTTCAGCTCAGTGCACAGCAGAAGAGAAAGCTGGGCTGGGAAGAGGCACAATGGGACACAGCTGCCCCAAATTTCCCATTCTCCTTTCCTGCTTTGCTCATTCATGTTTTCATTGCAGCAATCAAAAAGCTATCATCCCCAGCCAACGTATGTAAGCTGTGAGGTCTATTCAATTTGTGCATAAATATTCCACTGCTTGCCGCTTTCCAAACAGACCAAGTCTCTCGGGCATTTGTGGTCTCCTCCCCACTATGACCATTTTGTTGACTTGTTGTAGCTGAAAATTTGCCCGATCTTGAAGTATTGATTCCAATTCTTTTTAAACTAGGTTGGATAAAGAAAGTATTGTAGAGACTGACAATAGAAAAAACTACTGCAGAGAGGTACAATAGAAAATAGAAAATACAGCCCTGTCAGTAATTCAGCGAACTCATGGTTCTCTTTTCTTGGGCTCTTTCAACCCAAAACCTCAAAAGCAACCAATTGGCACTTCTTGATGTATATTTGCATAGTTGTTTACTTTTCAAAGTAATTAGCTTTTAAAGTATTACCAGGGAGCTGAACAAATGTACCATATAGTTCCAAAAACAATACAAGCGAAACTGTTTGCATTTGAATGAATTTACTTTGCTGGTACCATGCATGTATCAGCCGAGTGAACACTTAATGTTGAACATTAATTATACAAACAAAAGAAATGGCACAAAGCTGTTGTCTCTGTTAGCTTTCTTCCAAGATTAATCCTTGTTTATGTTAGAGGGTTTGTGTCCTAAATAAATTATTAACTGTGACTGCTTCAAAAGGGATGATATTTAAGATGATTGAAAATATGCACTGGTCAATGCCTTAGACAAACAAACTCTTAGCTGTTGATGCTCACTCACTGACCCTCGGTCAGTAAGAAATTCTTTTATCATGCTGTGAATTTCATCAGATGGTCATCAGCATGATGGACTGATGATAGCTCTGCTCCCTTCTGGCCAGTTATGTAACATATGGGCTTTCCAGTCAACTGCTCTTGGTTTTATGGCTTTGTTTCTGATCCTCGCGAGAAAGAGTAAGCACTTGGGCGCCAGAACAAAGCAAAAAAAAAAAGTGTAAAACTGCACTGAAACTTCTTGAACAAATGCAGGTTTAGTTAAAGTGAATGTTTAAGCTAAACTCCCCAGATACTTTGGGGTGTTGATTAAAAAAAAAAATTAAAAAAAAAAAGAGAGAGAGAAAAGTCATTTTGGCAAAAGACAATGATGGCAATCATCTTTGCAAAAGGTGCAAGACTGCAAAAGTCAATAGCAAGAGATGAAATAAAATCTCCTGCTTCAGCCACATTCCCTTGGGTAAGAATGAAACAGTGTCCTGAGAAAACTCCAGGGACTTCACAACTAGCAGACACCATCTCATCAAGATTATTTTCTGAGAAGTATCATCCATTGCTCTTTGTACCAGTCCCATAAGATAGCAAGGTCTAGTTACTGGCTGCCACCCTGCAGGTTTTTGAAAGCCCTCCATAGAACTAGGCTCCTCATGGAACATTATGGAATGTTCCCTCATGGAAGATGCTCAGCTATGATGGTGAATGCCAATAGAAGCCATTAGAAAAGGGACAGGATTCTGACTTGGACAATTGCATTGCGCTTAAATTCTTCACAATAGTGTTGTGCATTTCTTACTCTTTTGCATGAGGTGGAACAGCTTTTATGAATCTTACTGGCAAAAGGACCTGACATATCCTGGTGTGATTTTTCTTAAATTAACGCAGTTAAATAAAGAAAATGCCTTCTCTCTTATTTGTAGACATCTGAGATTTTTAGTATGGAAGCCATTGCTACAGAAGTGTAAAAATAAGGGCTTACACTTCATTCAAAATTCACAAAGAAAAAATATATCCTGGAAGAAACAACACACATATCTTCAAGGGAATGTTCATAATTCTGTGTTCAAAAAGCTTTGGAACATACATTTAGTATCTCAGGAACAGTAAGTGACAATTATAAGGACATCTGGTACACATGACAGTCCTCTGAACAGCTGATCTGACATATAACAGCAATTCTGCAGCTCTCAGCCTGCATAGAATGTTAGCACTTAACTCCTGTGAACAAGACAGTTCTCCACTGACCCTGCTAGCTAAAAGAATAACTAAATCCAATTTTTCCACAGTAATTGCTGATTTTGAGTGTCTAGTTGGAGATGTGCTAAGAGACCTGAGTGCTAGAAAAGCTTAAAGATAAATATGCTGAAAACCAGGCACCTTTCAGAAACTTCAATTTTGGCCCCAAAACAGAGTCCTCCAAAATCACTTGCTATTCTCAAAGGTGTTTGCCTTAGGTCTGACTTTATTCATAAAGAAGGCAATAAACATTTGTTAACAAAAGTCAGTAAAATAGCAATATAAAGTGAATAGAAGAGGGCAAAAAAAGTCAACCCCAACTTTTTGAAGCAACCCCCAAAGCCCCATATGAGATTAAGTTTGCCCAACTGCAAAAAATAAATATTAAACTGGTGGTGGCTGATATTAAAGTACAAAATCTGAATGTTTCTAACCAAAATAAGAGTGAATTTCTGGCAAATTCTATTATTAGGTGTTCTGAACAGGAGGTGTGGTTTGAAATGACATGTAATCAGGATACTCCTAAATGTGAGGGAAATACGAATTTTCACTGTGTCTTCTAGTAGCAAACCCAGGAGTTATGACAGACTATGCTGTTGAAGGTTCAAACAAATGACAGAGACTTTCTCACACAAAGCACATGAACTGTAAGTTTTCCATGAGTTCACGAAGTGGTTGGACAGGCAAAAGGGAGAAAACTCTTTTAAGCATTACTAAATACAATCCCTGAGTCACAAGCTACAAAAAACTGGGAAAGTCTAGGGGGAAACTCTCCATATTTATTTATCACTCCTGTACTCTGCCTTAGCATGTGCTGTGACTGCTACTGAAGACAAGACACTGGATTCCTCGCCTCACCCACTGTGGTTCGTTTTATATTCCCAGAGATGGTCCCAATGTCCCAGAGGTCATTCTTCTAGTCATCTGAAAATAATATCCCACTGCAAAGTATCACCAAGTTATTTAGGACACGTATTCCTAACATAAATCATATATTGGGAATTTCATATCCCGCTGCAGGGCTTGCATTTCCATTATTTCTGTTCTTATCCAGAGACAATCTCCTTCATGCTTCCATCTCCTGTGTTCTCCTTCTACCCAAACCGCATCAGTTTTGACATGCTCTCTCAAAAGAAGACTTGTGCTATGAAATGCCATCAGAAGTACACACTCAAAGTTTTATTTATTTCATTCATCATCTGACAGCCTGCCTTGCAGAGCCTTGTCCAGAGTCACTGCTACAGGACAGAACAAGGACAAAAATGTCAAAGTTGTCATGCACATTCCCTAATTCTTTGATTTCTGTTACCAGCCACGCCTTCTCCAAAACTTCTCTGTGCTTAGGCTTCAAGCTACAGATGAATCTCCCATGCATCAGAGTGCCCCAGGTTCACTGCTAAATGGCCCTTAAAAGTGTACAAACCGGGAACTTAAGTACTGCCAGACTAGATCAGAACAATTGTCCATCACCTGTTCTGCGCTCGTTCTGACAGATGAAACACAAAGGGCTTCAAAGGAACATTAAAGAAGCCCATAAACGGGACAATGATGATACCGCCTGCTTACATACTTATATTCTGGGGAATAAGAGCTCCTATTCCTTCAGAAGCATTTTTAATCCTCGGCAAATTCATGATGTACAAATGATCTAGCAAAATATCCATATTATTTTATGTCCCTTGTACTGCTGGTATGCCATGCATTTCACATACAGTACACATGGTATTAATAAATATTTTAGACCTGGTTCCCTACATCGGTTTCATAAATCACTTGAGAGGCTGCACTCATTCATTAAGAGAGCTGCAAATATAACTGTTATTCTGTGTTCCATTTCACGTGCCTTCATCAGTTTTTCTCTACTGTATGTGGTCACCAACACACCAATTTTTGCCAATGTAAAGTTATTTCCTTGTCTCTCAAACCTATTATGTGGCTCCTCTTCTAGTTTCACTGGTGCTTTGGATTCAATGATAGGAGGGATGTCAATCCACCAGTAGACACACCTTAAATTCTCATAATGACGTTCCAGAATTCAGTATTCGATCCAGTATTTCCCAGCTCATTTTTAGCTTAGTGTGTCGGAGTAAGCATTTTAGTAGTCACCAGTCTGGGCACACCTGTTTCACTATGACACTGTTTTTCCCAATAATCAATGCTTTCATAATGAATCATCCTCTGCAATTTCGCCAGAGAGGTGATTTTTCCCTCAGCACTACAAGAGCAGTAGGTGGCCCCAGGTGACTCACCCCTGGGACTACTCTAGCTCTGCTTTCTAATAATTCTTGGTCTTTTTCCCTATTTTCTTCCTATCCTCTTGGGCTTGAACTCTTGTTATGCTATTCTGCAGTGTCTGCCAGCCCCCAGAAAAAAATTCACCACATGTTCCCTGGGGTGCTTTTGTCTCTGTGCGGTTTACATCTTGACAACATCACCTTCCCTAGTTCTTCGCTGATATGATCCTTCACAGATCCATTATTCATTTTCAGAGCACAATGTTGCCAACCAGATCACACACTGGATCATGTTAACTCTAGTGCGCAGTGAGCAGATGTTCTGCTCAGGAGATGAATTAGGTCTTTGAATTGAGTAGTTAGGATTTAATTAGAGCCCGGTGCTGTGAGGAACATCCACAAGGACTAGCTTTAGCCCAAAGACGATCGTTTAAGTGGCACTTTAAATGCCCATCTCCCTCCATTGATTATAAAGGCAGAATCATGCCCCAAGGTTAAAATTAGCCTTTGTGATTTTCCTTCCGTGTGCACATTTTTTGTTTTACTTGTCCTGCTTTTATCAACACTGAAAATCATCTGCCCTTACACTACCCATTCCCCTAGTTTTCTTAGTCCCTGTGAAACTCTTTGTCATGCTCTCCATCACCCAAGACTGTCAGCTGTATCAGTCATTCTAAGTCAAGTCTCTCCATGTGCTTCATAATATATTTTTTTTATGCCATACTTTTCCAGACTTGACAGATCATTGCCCAAACCTTTAGTAAATTTAATTTTGTGCTAATTAATTAACTAACATTAAAAAGAATATAAAACTATAATAAATATTTCTGTGTACCTCTGGAAATACTCGAAAGTAGGGTTAGCACATTAAAGGCATTACTGAAGATAATTCCATTCTTTGCACATATACACCCCCACATGTACACATGCTGTTACATGAGCATTATTTCACTTTACTTTGTCTTGGCTATATGAAGATAAGAAGGCCTTAGTTTTAAGACTGGTCTGCATGTGGTGTGAAGGAATTTTGTATTACAGCAGGGACTGCAAACTACACACACTTTTTAGTGGTGATTGTGCATGTCAGCCTGTAAAAACTCTGGACGTGCACGCACGGGTGGGCAATTGTGCACATCAGCATCCATCCAGGTCTGCACCCATCAGTGCTGAGCACGTCTGACTGTGGTTTGTGTGCAGATATAAAGAGTTTTCCACGTTTTACTCATAGAGCCTATTACAGAAAATCTGTGTTCATTAGCGATGAGCAGTACATTTTTCTATATTTTTTCAGAGTATTAAAATACATTCTGTAACATATTTTTAGCTCACTTCATTAAACACACGCACAAACATGCTCACATATCTATAATTCCACTAGGCTACTCTTACAGTTTTGCTAAGCAATATTAAACACTGTGTACTGCATATTTTGTGTTGTACTATTACTGCCATGAGCTTCACAAACTTAACTGTCAGAGCGACAATATTTCAGGCAGAGTTGTGAATTGAGGCCGTAGTTGGAAGGCTATCTATTATATCTGAAGTGGTGGAGGGCAGATATTCGATGTCAGGGGGTTGGTATGGAAGTGTTAGAATTTTATTCATGGAAAGCCAATTCTGCTGAATACCATCCATCCATGCCTACAAGGTATTATATGTCACTAAGGGATATGTCAAGGTCTTTCCACCACACTGCTTGATTCTTGATGCCAGTCATCAAAGAGCAATTGAAGAAAAGGCAAAACACTATCACCTTTGTGTATGGTTTTTAAAACATACTTTAGACTGTGGACAGGAGATGTTGATTCCCTTTCCCAGATACGGTAACAGGTTAATGCCCTTATGTTTGGGCCTTTTCACAAACTAGTTCCTGTCCACTTTGATTTTTCCTTTGATTGCAGCAGGCCACATGCATATTAGTTTAACTGAACAGCAACACCGATAAATATCTGTAGCACTCGACTCACCTTCAAATTCTCAGTCTCAAGCTAGGTGTTGCATATGGACTGAGGAGGTATTTCTTCATTCCTATACCTAGCTACCAAAGTAATTATTTGGCGTCTAAACATAATTCACAGGTAAAAGAGAAGGGAAAAGCTGTCTCTGATAATACAGTAGAATCAATAGCAATAATTAACTAATCAGACGGTAATAACATATTGGACTGGAGAAAGAAAAAAAGCTGAAGTTCAGATTCAGTAGCATCAGGAATTGGAAGAAAATAGATGTTTCCGTCTCTGACTCAGCTCTCACTCTGAGTTTCCCCAGCTATTCTGAGCATGTGTAGCAAAATCCACTAAAGTACCTTTCTAAGATGCTTCTCAGGAATTAAGGTGGCTGAAAAGAAACCTAACTCATCAAGACAGCTCATAGTGGTAAAGTTGACAGGAGATTTGGTCCCTGTGTGTCACACAAAATCTCAAGGTGAAATCTTGGTCCCACTGAAGAAATTGGCAAATGTGGACAGGATTCACTCTGTCTGCTCAATTATTTAAACTGAAAACTGTCTTATTTATGGAGTGTGGACTGCACGAAATTAATCTGCCTTCATTTTATCTGTGCAGCCTTTTCCCAGACACTGGCAAAGGATTCCAACCTCTAAATGCAAGAGGGTAAGTGGAATTTGAAAGTTCATTTTGTGGAATTGTTTCTTTCTCCCCTGTTCTGGGCTGTAAATGATTCAATCACTAGGACACCATCAAAAAGTCCCTGATGTTTAACCACCACGCTCACAGGAATCCAGGTCTTTCCTTAGTTAATTTTGTCATACAGAAGTATCTTTCCATATGTGTTAAACTTCCAAGACGGGATGGGTTTATTGTTTTCATTTTCTAGCAAAATAGTTCAAGGAAGAGAAAAGAAGGGTGAAATAAAACATTCAAAAGAATATGCGACACCAGATCACTGTGTCTGGCTGTTGAAGCTGAAGGGATCCAGCCAAAAAACCTACTCTAATAAAAGCAGTGTTGCATCCCTTCACTGCTTCTAAAGCACCCCCCAAAATGATGTGAATCAGTGCTTCTTGAAAACTTCAGTAAACCCACAGTATTCTCATGACCCTTGCAGAAGCTTCCGTTTTAATATGAAGTGTTAACTGCAATATAAAATATCAATTGAATTATGCCCGGATAGTTTTTGCTTGAGTAAAATAGACAATGAGGCTTTACTCTTAGTTACATTAATATTTAATCTGGAGTAAATTTGGTGCCTACTCTAACTATAAGCAAAGGTAAAATGAATAAATCAATGCTGTATTGCTATTAAGGGATGCCTCTTTCCACAACTTGTGGGTTACTTTTACGTGATGGATTTCTACTCTCCATCAGTAAAATGTTACACAGGAACAACGGAAACAGTACCAGGGTTGATTTATGAACCTCTAATAATTTGATTTCAAAAGTATAAATTATTGTCCAAACCTATGGAAATGATTATAGAAGTAAATACATTATTTTCATTGAAGTATGATAAAACTTTTTCTCCCTCTCTCGTTATATTGTCAACATACCAATGTGTAGTACAGTGGTTTGGTTTTCAGCATAAACCAGTACAATTTCCACGTAAATCAGTCTTTTAAACATCTTTGTGTCTTAGTATGATGCCAAACTGTGAATTTAAATGGTTGCCTATGTCGTATTTATTTGTACAGAAAGTATTTCAAGTAACTAACTAGAACAATAATAGTAATACAAATTTAGCAAATACTCAAGCTGCTGAGTAAGCCGTTGTATCAGAGGACAAATCTACCAAGTAACTAATGAAGAAAATTTTGCCCTATTTCTTCCATCTGCAGACCCTTTTGTCTCTCCATATTTATCAGGTGACTATGCGAGTTGGCATCTTGTTATTGAAGGAAGTTTTGAATTAGTCATGACAATAATACCACTGAGATCCAATAACTAATGAGTGATATTACTTACAGCTGGAACAAAGTAAAAATCAGGAGTTAACCAGGCAGCAAGAGTTCAGTCCCTGATGAGGTACATGTTCTCAGAAAAGGCATTTCAGGAGTTCAGGTAACCACTTAATACGCTTGGATGTTTTCTTTCTAGTCCTCCAGCTTTACTATGGAATAGCTTAAACATTACAGACAATTATGTACAAAACATGGTCCAAGAGTGTCCTAAGTCTATCCATACAGCATCCAAACTCCTTCACAACTTCCTTCAACAGCCCTTACAAAACTACTGAAAGTATGGGTGAAAAGAGTGAATGCTATCTGTATATCATAACATTTGCTTTTTTGACTCTGCTGAAAATATTGCAGAAAATTGAAATACTTCCAAACAGAACATGGTTTTCCTAAGAAAATTTATAGGCATCAGGTATAAAATGTTGAAACCACTTGGTCGTGCATGATGTATTTACATATTTGGACAAAATTATACAACCATAATTCCCAAAGCTTTTTGAGTAACACATCATGAACAACCAGGAAACTTTCTCATTTGACCCCTAACATCTAGTTTTCATCAGAAATAATGTTAAGTAATCATCTAGTTTTGACCTTGTACGCTCGTACTCATCCCTACCTGCAGAGCTCCATCACATCTCTAACGGCTACAAGTGGTGACCACCGCTGGGGAAGAGCATTTTTAGCAGTGTGCATCCCACGCTACCCCAGCACTAACTGCTTTATGAACAATTGTATCACCTCTTCCTAGTGATCTACTGTGGCCATCATAGCGCCAAGTAACTCCCTGCTCTATGCTTAAATTTATTGTATTTTCTTAAAGGAGCGGTTGTTTGGCTGGCCGGAGACAGTTTTCTACCTGGATGAGTTAATAAAGTAACAGTGCATCGATTTATTTGAGAAAGGTTATTGCCACAGCAAGATTGACTGGAAGTTATTTGGCAGCTTGTTTTATTTTGGAAAGAAAACAGAATTTCAGAAAGGACTTGGTTCTTAGATCGTGTGGCTGAAATTTTCCCCTTTTTACGACAAGTGTTGGGCAGTAATGCAAAATGTTGAAAAAGTGAATGTTTTTTCAGTTGGTTTCACTGCTTTCCAGCTCAAGCAAATTACGATTAAAGCTCATCGAGAACATATCCAAAAAATAGTCTTTATTATAACAAAATAATAATTATATCTTAACTAAGAGAAACAAGAACCTTGATAATAGCTTCTGTAGGGCTCGCCCCATTTATTTTTTTCAGTCCAGATGAAGAGCCCTGTCTCACTAAAGGTGACTGACGCCCTGCATCGCCTGGAAGGTTTCCTACAAACTTCAGATTTCCCTGCAAGACCTCCTCCTGCCTGGGCTGGGACCCTCTTTAGCTCTTAGTGTTTCCCAGCACGGGCGAGCTGCTTCCCTGCCGAGCGGGCCCCCTGCTTCCCTAGTCCCATAAACTCCCTTACGAGTAGCTTCTGAAATGGTCCAGGGGAGCAAGAGATGTTGCCTCTTCCCCAAAATACAGAGATGTTTAATGGCAACATGCACGCAGCTAATACAATCCTATACCCAGGAACTTCTTGAGATTATTCTGTAATTTCACTAATTAGCTATTTTAGATTCATCAACGTAATTTTCATGGTGTCAGTCACTGTAGAGCCTGTTCATCAAATAAAATCAGAATGAGCCCTTTTGTTGGTGGGGTTGGGGGTTTTTTTGCAGATGGAGCACGTTTAGTCATCATTCTTCCCATCACAGGTGGCAATCCCATTTTCTTAGTGACTATGCCTCTTATTATTTATCTGCTGCTTTCTTGCTGTTCCTCTAATTCTTTTTTAATCTTTGCGCTATCCTACAATTGTTCCTGAATACTGATGTCTCCTGGAGTCCTTGTCCCTTGAAAAGCCAGATAATGCAGCAAGTAGCTGCTATAAATGCAAAATAAAATACTTAACTACATAACCATTTGAGAAATACCAGCTCTGCTAAAGCTGAGGAAACTCGTTTCAAGTCACCAAATAGCAATTATTATGATGACTTCATGCAACAGTAGGCTCTATTATGTTTGTTCAAAAGACCGAGCAATAGAAGATAATGAAAGGGTCATCAATTAATGCTAAATGATATTATCTATTTTCACCTATAAAATCAGAGACTGAGTGTAACTTCACTCCTACAGTAGTCTTTGAAAAAAACAAATAAAGTAGAATGAGAGAAATGTTATGTATTGACTTTGAAGCGGGGCATATTCTGTACCTAAGTGGAGATTATAATGCCTTTTAAGGATGTATTTGCACATATTCAGAGTGAATATCTCTAAAATCTGTGTACATGTGTATAAATGCATACCAATTTTTAAACATATATACGCATAAAGGTTCAGCTAGCTTAGAATTTCAAATTCAATTGTATTTTCCTCAGGAGTCCCTGACTATCCTGCAAGATATGTGCGGTTAGCAGGTAGCTCGAGGTACGTTAGAACGACTGCTCTGCCTTTACCTGCTGTTGTTATCAGAAAACAAGAGGAAACTGAGTGATGTTTTCTACTCTCCATCTAAAACCACCACAGGCACGAGTAAGTGTTTTAAACCATCTTTGCTTGAATAACTTTCTTAATGTCATCTGGTATATTCTCACATTCACTAGCTATTTGCAAGTTAGGTAAAAAATTGAATATATAAATAATTTTCTACAATAAAATATCACATTTTGGTGACAATCCTGGTTCACCCAATGAATACTAATTTCACATACATCCAGATAGTAGAAATGGTGATCTATTATGTTAATTAACTTTATAAGATTTAATAACTGATTGGATTATTTTTCTGTTCTCTACCATATGAAAATGCCAAAATCAGAATCCTGAAATGGATCCATAACTAATGTGGGTCACCACAGCTATTCTTGCTTGATGTATCTACTTGATACAGCTTCAATGATTTAAAATCTGGTCCACAAAACTAACATTGCCATGAACTAGTTGTAGCATCTCCTGCAAAATGATTCCCTTTTCTAACACAGTTTGGTGTTTCTCTTCTTTATTAGTGTCTTGTAGGTCTTTGATCTAGCATGTCAATATATATAAAACTTATGCAGCTTATTTGGTTGTCATGTATTATCTACATGACATTATCAACATTGTCAAGCATCTGCTGCCTGGCAGTAGCATTCTGCGCATTAGACCATGCAAAGCTTTGGACTGCAAGGGGATCTTTGAGCTCAGGTGTAAACATTTATATCGTAACCATTCAAACCACTGTGAAATGAATCCCTCTTTCTGTGCCATAACAGAGAAGGGAACTTTTTTTTTTTTTTTTTTTTTTTGTGGTGCAACTGTTTAGCATCTGTCCTGAATACTTCTAATTTTCCTGGTTTGGACTGCTATGGAAAATCCAGATTAAGCACAAATTAATGCACTCATTCTTTGGCACAGGTAGCGATTTCTCTTTTCTCAGTCTGTTGCACAGTCCTGTGTCATGATTCCTTATCCTTGGTCTTCAAATCCCTTGTTTCTTTGTTTGATCAAAGCCCAACTGTGTCATCTACAAATTAGTTGTGACAATTATATGCATCAAATAATGTTTTTCAAAGGTATTTTGGATTCAGAAAGCAACAAGTTTTAGTGATGCAAAGACTTTGTCTGCTTCACTGTTTCAGTCTAATCTTTGATCTTGCTGTTCCGTGTATACACCATTATACAGTTATCACCCATGTGTCCCTGAATTCTCATGTATTTATTCTACTCCTCACTCCTTCACTCATGCAAACACTTATTTGCACAGGTTCCTTTTGTAGATGCAGTAACTGCTTTGTGCAACTGCGGTAAGCAATCTTCCATATCATCTCATTTTATGTTTAGAAATGATCGATAGTAGAGAAATTGTATCCATCCCCTGCCTGCATGTCTGTGGCTAATGCGCAGACACACACATCTCACAGCCTTACAGACCTCATTACGCATAATTACAAAGCATATTCCCTTGTATTACAATAAATATAGAAGGCAATCCATATTCATGTTGTTATGGTATCAGGCAGGGTGGATAAAATCCTGCAGCCCCACCAAGGTCATAAAGTCAATGGGATTTCTACTCAGTAAGAACTGAAAGAAAGACATCAGGAATTTGTCTGATATCATTAGGAGGTCCTTTCTGTATTACAAGTAAGGTGCATTATATTACCCGCTGTTTTCAATCGCAGAATATTTTACAGTTTGTCATATTACACTGCATGCTGTTTAGAAGTTCTTATTTAGCAGCTCTTACCACTTTCAGGTAGAAGCAACTGGACTCAGATCATGTGAAAATCTTTGAGGTGTGTTAAGGAGATAAAGAATTTGAGGGTTTTTTGGAAAAAATGAATCTGACATCTCTGCTTACCACATAGGCAAATGATTACTTTTATTCCTGTTTCCAGAGGCAGAGCTCCAAAAGTGTATGAACTGCTTAAGAGTAAGCTGTTACTTATCACAGCCTTTGCATATGTTGGAATGGTAAAATCAGAGTGGTGCCGAAGAAAGTCCGTGCACACCATGTGGGGAGGAACACAGATGCGCATACACAGAGCCATACTACTACTGAAACTCTTCAGTTAGCAGGAAAATTCATCCCGCAGTCCTAAATCGCCCCTGAAATTTGGATACAGCAGGTTTCAGATGAATATTTTATATTACATCTTAAAGGCTTTTCACTACAAGAAGTAAAATAATTGTTATTAAATTCTCAGCAGATTACAAGGCATCTCCAGAACACAGTGCAAAGGAGAGACTGGGCCTTTGTGGTGCGCAACTTACTGAGCACTGGGGAAGTGGATTTTGCTTTTTGAAGGATATTTGCCTCCAGCATAATACCAATAATGGAAATAATATCAGATCATATAAAGCTGAAGCTTTTATTCTCTATAGAACTAAGGAATGATGAGAGAAGTACTCTGGGAATTTTACCCTTTAGATTAAATATTTGAGTCATGAATGTCTGAGACAATCAGTTTCAGTTCTGAAATTACCTTGCTATCTCAAGCATAGGAAGAATAAAAGACACTTTCTGTATTACAATCAAGACATGGAAAATCTTATTTTCAACAAGAATTTACGCTTAACGCAAGAGAAGAAATTTTTTTTTAATAGTGCTTAGCCTTGACACCAGCTTTTCCAGCATCAGCTAAACTTCCCCCTGCGTGTCCAAGGAACGACCTGGTTCCCCCCTCGCCCACCGCCACCAGTTAAACAGAGAACCGCACCATTACATTGGAAAGCCGTTCGGGAAACCTGCTCCCGCCTGCGCTGGATCGCTATTCACGGCACGCCGCCAGCCTTTGCCACGCTCTTGCAGTTCAGCGGCACAAATCATATCGCTCCTTTAAACCGCCCCCCCACCTGCTCGCTGTGGCAACCAGCCCCAGTCCCAGGACCAGCCGCCGCGGCGGACACGTAGCAGGGAGGCAGTTGCAACCTTTGGGGTACATCGCAGGGACAACGCGTCTCCCGAATGTACGTATAGTGCCGTAGTGTAATATGGTGTCATAATATGCTTGAGAAATGTGCGGTACCTATTTATTTATGGGCCAAATAGTTTACAAGCTTTCAAGCTTTTCGGGTACCTGAACCTGTACTGACGTTTTCCTGAGTATAGACTGACTGAAAATGAGAGTTTTATCAGTAGTTTCTACAGACATAGATTCAGGGCCTACATTTCCTCTTTTCTCTTTTTTTTTTTTTTTTCCCTGAGGTTGTCCATGCACAGATGATACATTTGGCAGAGTAGCTGATACACTGCATTTTTTCAAATTATCTATGATCCCTTCTGCATCCTTCACATGCTTTTCTGTAGCAGCACGCGTGCACGGTACTGGTCACAGGACAGTCACGTTTGAGTTTCTGCTCTGTCTGGCTACAGAAAAACCTCCTCACCTAACACCATCCAAACCCCAGCCTGGCACCTAACGAATCACAACCATCTCCCTAGCCGGGATGGGTTGGGAAGGACCCCACCTGGGATCCAGAGATTTCCTCTCCCTCTTGGAAAGCGTCAGGTTGGCCATCGGCGTCCTGGGCAGCTCTCGGAGCCAGCAGGCACGCAGGGGACGTGTCCATCCGTGGCCCCTGGGAACCACGGCGAGGCTTTCGGAAGCGGGTAGGAGCTCTCAGGGCGCAGGATTAGCGATAAGCAGAGCGCCTTCGGTAAGGTTTCAGCTGGGGTAGAGTTAGTTTTCCTCCTAGTAGCTGGTACGGTGCTGTATTTTGAAATTAGTATGAGAATAAGGTTGACAACACACTGATGTCCCACTTTTTGTAATCTCTATTATTATTATTATTATTATATTTCAATTATTAAACTGTTCTTATCTCGACCCACAAGTTTTACTTTTTTTCTGATTCTCCTCCCCATCCCACCAGGGGCAGGGAGGGGGAGTGAGTCAGCGGCTGCGTGGTGCTTAGTTGCTGGCTGGGGTTAAACCACGACAGGGACACGTTTTTTTCTGCCGTGTTGGAAGCTCGACATAATTAGAGAGTAAAATCTTTCTCTTTGTATTTTATAGCAGTCTTTCAGGCTAGCAGACAGATGAGCTGCAGATGTCCTAAACAGTTTACCAAAGGCTTGTTCCCAGAAAATTATACAAATAAGCACAGTCCACATACATTTTTTCTTTGTTCTAGCAGTGTTACTCCTGTAAGTTAGAATTTTCTCCACCTTGTAAATTTGATTTATAAAGCTTTTGTGAAGTTCCTGAAGGGTTTCCGTTGTCTAAACCAAATGGATTATAGATGTAGAATTGATCACGACAGTGGGATTACAAATGTTTGCAAAACTAATACTATTTATTCTCAGAGATGCTTTACCAAGTAGATACAGTAGCATGAGACGTGTGTGTGTGTGCATGTGTATTCAGAGGAGTGCAACGTATGTATTTTCTTCACTGTAAAGAACATGTTAGATACTAGTTCTAAAGAAGTGACATGATCTCTATGTAAATAATTTTTTTATAAAACGATTGGCATTTTGAGTAAAAATGGAATAGGACAGAAGGGATTTCACAGGTTGAGAGGGGAGAACTCAGTTCATTTCTCCAGTTCATTGACTTCTGCCTCAGTAAATATGCTTATTCAACAGAGTTTACAAGGCTCAGCACTGAAAAAGCTGGGTGAAATCCTGTGACCTATATTACACAAGAGAATGGAATACATAATTCTAGTGACACTTTCTGACCTTAAAAATCTTTGAGTCAATGGAATAACTGTAAAAAAAGGAGAAGTTTCATATATCTTTGAAATGCTGAGTCCATGAACCTTGAAAGGATTAATTCCATGTATTCTCTTTTTTAGCTTATTTCCTTTTTTCCATTGTTCAGATGTTAAAGACGTTCATACATATAGGAGAAAAAGTCTAGAATCTGATGTAATTATATCTCTGCCTAATTCACTGGGGTCAATATATAATACAAACCCTCCCTTCAAAATATCATAAATTGCACTCATTAAAATGATAAAGCAGTGGGCATTTTTTATGAAAAAGGGAAAGGTATATTATGAAATTTGGTGCAGTAATTGGGAAAAAACTTCTTTTCCATAGTCACGCCCGAGTTACACGTATGAAATGTTGGTGTTGGCACATACTGGTGTCAAAGGGAGACAGTTTCATAGCTCAGCTCCAAGTACAACGGACTGAGTTTCTCTTGGCCTAAAACAGGCCAACAAAAATACTCCAGTGGCCTTCAGAGCTGGAAGGGGATGACTGGGCTTGTGAGGCCGAAGGCGCACTGTACGTGGCGCTACCCAAGCTGCTTTCTTCAGGGTCGCGAGGGAGAATCCACGGCTATAAAGAAACTACAGAAAAATGAACATGAACATTATTTGTATAAATTATTCTTCTTCAGAAGAACTGTTTGCCTCACACCAGAGGTATGGGTGGGCTCGACAATCAAAGATGAAAGATTGCAAAATAGGAAGAGCAGAGAATTAGAGTCAAAGAAGCAATAAAATATGTATCAACTGGGGACAACTGAGCTATTTTATGCTGAGGCTGAAGGTGTGGAGTTTTCTCCAAAGGCTGTACAAGGGAAAAGAAATTCCATTCATACAATTAAGCAAACTCCAAGAAAGAGAACCTTAAATCTAGTGGAACCTGAACAGAGACTAATATGGCTTGACAGAAAACATCTAAGTGATTAGAGGGCTAACCAAGTGCTCTTTAGAGGTGTAATGATCTTTGGTAGGAAGGCCAAAGACCTTCATACAGCACTTCTTTTCTACTAGTAGTCTATCGGAAATACGTAAATAGAGTAAAATGTAAACTTGACTTAAATATAGACCTCAAGTCCTGAATAAATAAATAAACTGGACCAATCCTAGTACAGCTGGTGGAAATAAAATAAGCTTTCTGGCTTTAAGTTGAGCATTTATTTATTTATTTAGTAAGAGAAAGCAAGCTGCAGGTAACAATTTGACCACTTCTAGGTTTCAGCATATGGTTAAATTATTTCCCAGAACTGGGGCACAGTTTAAGTTGGGTTTTGGGTAATTAGTTGTGTACCAAGGGAGTAGCTGCAAAATTTGATCCAAATCTGTACTGTTAGGTGCTGCCAGGACTTTCAAGAGATCTCTGATTTGGAGTTCTGCCATTTTGCTAATAAAAGTTAATTACCGAGAACTATACTGCGTTTACTGCTGGCGAGCAATGCATACGTACAGGTTCAAAAACTTAATATGAGAAGTTTCTAGAATAGGCCAAGTACTGGTGGTGTGAGGGGGAAACAGCCCCCCAGAATATTTCAGCTTTTTCCTCATTCCTTCTGAGTTTGCTTTCCATATACATTTATTACTTATGGATTTACTTGCACAACTTTGAGCTGAAAGCTCTTGCTACCTTACAGAACTGTCCCTTATCATCTTGTGTTTTCTTGATTCTTGTAGAGGTGCTGTGTGACAGAGCCAATTGTTCAATACAACATGAAGTCTGTTTCTCTGGACCACCTTCCTCCTATATACTCCCATGTACGTGCTACTGTAGATGCAGTTAAAAGAAAAGGGAGGCAGGAGTAGCAGTGCTTTTGGTTTTCTCAACATTTAATTATATTTCTAAACTGGATGAAAAGCCAGTGAATATTTCCCCAGATATTTTCCTCCAGTTTTAGGCTCAGATCTTCTCAAAGGCATGCCACAGGGGAAAAAAAAAAAAAAAAAAAAAGTTTGTCCTGGTTTCATCTGGCATAGAGTTAATTTTCATCCCAGTAGCTGGTATAGTGTTATGTTCTGCATTTAGTATGAGAATGATGTTGATAACACACTGATGTTTTCAGTTGGTACTAAGTAGTGTTTGTACCAAGTCAAGGATTTTTCAGCTTCTCACGCCCAGCCAGCAGGAAGGCTGGAGGGGCACAAG
>JAVJGG010000037.1:18116189-18129932 GCA_035590195.1 Aviceda cuculoides | reverse complement strand
GCGTGCACAGCTTTTGTTTTACTTATTAAACTGTCTTTATCTCAACCCATGAGTTTTCTCACTTTTACTCTTTCGATTCTCTCCCCCATCCCACCAGCGGGGAGTGAGCAAGCGGCTGCGTGGGGCTGAGCTGCCGGCTGGGGTTAAACCATGACCTGGAGGTAACGAGAAAGCTGATCACTGCCTCTGGGAAGGTAGAAGCCCTGAATCCTGGACACTGCTTCCAGAAGTACCGGCACATTTTATCCAGTCACTTGAGTCATGCTGTTAAACCAAAGCATTTAGGTATTCCCAGAAGTGGATAGCTGGATAAGCTTTCAGAGTTGCAATTTCAGGCACAGG
The DNA here is from genome assembly GCA_035590195.1 of Aviceda cuculoides. Taxonomy (NCBI): domain Eukaryota; kingdom Metazoa; phylum Chordata; class Aves; order Accipitriformes; family Accipitridae; genus Aviceda; species Aviceda cuculoides. The sequence goes on along the minus strand of JAVJGG010000037.1, from coordinate 18,129,590 downwards.
AATCTGAATTTTGCCCAAGCCTTACACTGATGCTCAAGTCCTGTATTGGATTTGTCTTGCTCGTTCCTACTCCAGGACCTGAGAGGCAATTGCTTGTCAGAAGCACTGAAGCAGAGTGGTGGGAGGGCAAAGAAACTCTAATAGCACTACAAATCAATAAAGACTTTTCTTATATTACAAGTTTGTTGCAGCACAAAGCTCTGCAATCAGATGCTGCACGTATCATTGTTTTTTAAAATTTGGAGGCATGGGGACTCTATTGGTGAGCAGAGCACTGGGAGATTTTGTGCCAAGGTAGCTATTCTAGGGGAAAGAAAGTTGTATTTCCCAGGGCACCACCAGGTTCTTGCAAGCAGCAGCAACAAGGCCATCTCAACAATGTCCTTGGGTGGGAAAAAAAAAAAAACCCCAACAAACTATCATGGTTACACTGTATTTCAGGGCTCACTCTGCTGCGTTTCCTTCGGGCTCTACTGCGAAGATCATCTTGCTGCCAGCATGTCACAAATACCCATGCTTCAGGGAAGGTGAAGTTTCCTTTCCCTCTCCTCACTAAGTTGAAACCAAAACCTACAGGGACAAGAGGTGGTGCCCCCAGACAGAAAGGATGACAAGTTCACAAAAACCTGGAGGAGGAGGAACCTCATGGTGAAGAGATGCCAATCGATGCCTGGAAGGAGCTGCAAAAGGCGATGAGACGCTCCTTCTCTCCCGTTCTCGCTCTCAAACACTCACTACCCGGCGTACGCCACCCATGGCAACCTGCCATCATTGAAATCCATTTGCCTTTACAGTAGTTTAAATATCATTTACAACTACACAAGATGTCGTGCCAGCCTTCTGTGAGTTTTTGTGCTGCTGTGAGTGCAAGTCGGCACGATTCTGCAGGGTGAAGAGGAGCTGCCCCCCGGCAACCCCTCGTGGGTGCCCCGTGGACTTCTTGGGTCCACGTGGAAATAGAGATATATGACTTCAAAGGGCTTCCAGTTCTGTTACACAAAACCCACAAAAGCTCAAAATTATCCTGTTCCGAACCATTGTTGTGTCATCCTATTTAAGGCAGAAGTATTATCTCTCACTTTGCTCTCCTGCCGAAGCAATCTCTCTCTGTTAAGTGCGCAGGGTGTATCACAGGATTCGCCTTAGGGCAGAGACTGTAGCGACTACATTTCCTAGCTAATGAGCATCTGAGAAAAGGTTGTACAAGGAAGAGAAAAATAAGTAGCAGCAACGCTTTTAGTTAAATATCAGTCATTTGATCGATCTTATTCCAGTTTGATGTGAACATAAAAACATCAAGGTCCACGCTGTAACTTACTGAGCTATGAGTAGCTGATACGATCTGGGGTGGATCACGCCTCTCCCACTGACAACAGGGACCTGTGACTTCTGAACAACCAGCTCAAGCACCTGACAACCTGATAGACATTTTATAAAAGTACATTTATTACGGGGTACATCCTAACTGACACAAATTTACTCGGCTGATTTTTGCCAGCTAAGGATCTTGCCTTGGAATGATGACAGCAGGCCAGGCTGGAGGAACATAACAAGAAATAAATAGTTGGTGTAAGTTCTGCTGTTGTCTTGAAGTGCCTCGATTGAGTTTAATGATGATTGTTTACAGCAGAGAGTGCAATACCGGTCATGAAGTGGGAGAGCAAGTGAGCAGATGACAGGGAGAGAAAGGGATATGCATTTCCCTTTCCCAGAGTGTGTTACTGAAACTACTGTATTCATTCTCCAGACTTCCTTCCTTTGAGATACCTCCTTATATTGATCTGATGATACTAGGATGCTATCTAGTCCAGTATTTATAGAAATAAGCTGGCAGGACTATACTAATATTAGCATTTAGGAGAATTTATCTGGTTGAGTTAGCTTTGGACACATGTGCATTCTATTGAAAAAGCACACGAGGGGATCTTCAACAAGAAATAATCATTGCAATGAGCACAATGCTGAAAGCAAGCCCTGTTGATTGCTGGATGCTGACCAACGCATTAGCGATCCCAACAACTATGTGCTTTGCGTGGATATTAAACATATCTATTGCTCATATCTTCTTCACGGTTTGCTTAACACTGACCTTCTGATTTCAGCTACTCATAATAACCAGAAGTAATTTGCCAAAGGTAACAATGGTAACAAGTAACGACTGTACTTAGGACTAACTCCCGTATTGCCACAATAATATAACTGTATTAGCGTCTGATGGCAGGGAAGATTTCATGTCCCAGCACAGTGAGATAAATGTTACTAAGTGTTAGACTACTGTGAAAGATTCAACAAAACATAATTACCATGATTATAGGCTATAAAAAGTAACATTACAAAAGAGCTCACTTAATACAAAGGAGAAGAGGAACAAAAAATAGATTTCTGTCTAGAGGTCCCTTTTACACGATTACAGCATATTTCAGCAGTCGATACAAAAAGCCAGGTTGTTGTATCTGTGAAAGCAGAGAGGATTGGGTTTTTCATTAAACCAATAGTATCTCCTCACTTCCCTCCCTCCGGTTCTACTGGTTTTGTTCTGATGAGAGTTATTTTGATGGGCCATGACCAATTTGTCACCCCACAAAAGCATTAAGACAACATATCTTTCACATAAGGTATTTTGCATGACCCACAGTGGCACACAGAAGGAAAGGGACTTTGAAAGAGTCCAAAGCAAACACAGAAGTAGTGGGAAAACCACATGAATATAAACTTTCCACCATGGACTATATAGAAATACTCCTTCTTTTGGGAGATGTGGACTTGACTTTCATTAGATTTTCTATAAGCAGACCAGTGGACTGGCCCCGTGCATACATTGTACACAATATACTGTACATATACAGTGCCACTTTGGGATAACATTTATCCCAGAATATGCACATAAGTCTGTTACTTGAGTGAGCGTCCACTCTTCCTCTCCACGTGTCATCTACATCAGGTCTATATTGCAGCTTTTGGCCTACTCATGAATAAATTTTGGGGACTTTTTGCTGTTCAGCATGAGTGAGTGTTTACCAAAATCTCAAAGATTGCCAGCCATTCTTCTCCTGTTACATTGTGCTGATATTTTCTATCTCTTCCCAGTGGAAAAGTAACCATACAAAAGTGTTCCTTACTAGCAATGCAGCTTGTTAATTTTTTTTTTTTGGTCTCATCAGACGTTCTTCTTATCAATTATATTTTTCCTCACTGCTACGGTCCTGAGTTGCAGTCAGCTCAGACTCTGCTTTGCCCAGAATTATAAACATGACCCAGAAATTCCTTACAAAGAAAAAATGATTGCCAAAATAATTTAAAGTTTTAACTAATGATTCTTTGGAATAACTTGTATACAGGTGTCGTGCTTTAACCCCAGCCAGCAACTAAGCGCCACGCAGCCGCTCACTCACCAGGACAACAGGTCACCATATTCTTCTTCTGGGTAACCTGCTATTTTTCTGCTATGGGAAAGCTTTTCTTAGCTAGATCGATAACATTCTGCCCTGCCATTTTGAGAAATTGAAGCACAAAAAAAAAGTTTTGAAAAACATTTTGAGCCCTTTTCTGTGCTTCAGAGAACTCAGATCTCTACGTGTACTGTAAAGAGCATAGCTCTGTTGTGCCATTCACCAGCTGAATGCAAGCAGTTTGGATTCAGTGGTGATACATTAAAAGAATGCATGCAAAAGATATGGTATTGTTGAAGGGAAAAGATTCATAGAAGCAACCGAGTCTGTTTTCTGTGTCATGAAAGGCAGAGGAGAAGGATGGAGTGTTTTTAAAGTCAGAGGCAACCTAAGGTGTGCCCGGGACATGCGAGTTTATTTGAAGCTCTGTTCTTGCTGGAGCTTTGATGGAGCAAGGCACAGAGTGATGCTCTCAGTAGCGCTTGCCTGCATCTTTAGCTACCTAAATAATGTAGGTAATCTTAGTCACCATCATCAAAACATCACATTGTATTTACATGCACTGAAGGTAACATTTCTATTCAATTCCTGCCAGGTATTGAGCAAAAAAGAAAAGCAGAAATGAAACCAGCATTTACTATCTTTGCCTATAGCACGTTCTCCGAGGGGTATTTACACAGCATGAGGAATGTCCCAAAAAATAGCCTCATTAGTGGTCTCCCACCTCCTCTGGCTGCAGTTTAAGGAAAGACTTCAATCAGGACACGATCACAAAGTGACGAAGAATACAAAGCCAGAAGTTGTTCAGAAACCCACAGCACATTCATTAATAGTCCTGGGAAAGACGTGCATTCCTCCAGCAGCTCTTCGGGCAGACACACGTATTGATCTCTGCAAGCTGCCTCCTTCCGAGAGGCTGCACAGCAGTCCCGGTCACATCTTCCCCATGTCCTCCTCTCTTCTGGAAATAACTACGCTCCTAAGAGCGAGACATCCTGCTTTTACCCTCTTCCACCTTCAGACCCCTCCACATTTCTCTTTTTGCATCTGTGCTGAAAATCTAGTTACAGCAGCTTCCACATCACCTTCCCACTCTTCCTTCCAAACTGGCAAACCACCAGCACCTCTTTTTTTGTCCCAAATTATAGGCACCGACAGGGAAAGCAGAGAGTCGGCAGTGGGTGTTGGGCAGGGGGCCAGTTTCGGCGGGTTTGGGGTCGCTGAGCTCAGCGGTGCCGTCACCCACTCCTTCGTGCGGGGAGCAAGCTGGTGAGGACCCACCAGTATATTGCTGGGCTAGGAAAGGGGTGTCGTACTGCAGGCAGGACTTCGTTCCCTCTGCTGTTGCTCAGGTGATAGGCCTGCCCGCATCACGGCTTTGCAACTTTTGTTTTAGGCCTAATTATTTATTATTTTGCAACTCAGCCGCAAGCACTGGGACACGGCATGGTGGGAATCTTTTACATGTACGGAAGCATTAGAACTTCAGCTTTGCTTAGGATCGCTTCACGTGATTTGCCAATCACTTAACATGACTAGTGATCAAATTGGAGGTAAAAGGTTCCTGGTGAAAGCAGTAAAAATCAACGAAAGAAGCCTTTACAGTCATTCCAATTATTTTCCAAATTCATTTCACAGGTGACAAATTAATACTTAAGCATATTGGGGGAGTATGTGCCCTTTATTTAAACAGCAATATAGATATCAATTAAAGGACAAATTAGTTATACCTTTTGACTTATCTGCAAAGAAGAGAATTGCTACAGTATTAAAGAGTTTTTAACTAGTGGGTAGTCTGGTAATTAGGGAGCTGTCAGAGCTTGTTATGTTATCTTGCAGCAGTTGGTGTTCAAAATACTTCTTGCCACTCATGATCTGAGTGGGATGTTGTTAATATGCAGCTACAGTCTACAAGAGTTCAAAGGGTAGAATTTAATTACGATACTGTAAATTCATAATTTTCAATTACTATGACACTAGGGAACTGCCCTTGAGAAAGGCCAGATAAAAGACATTTTGGCATTTACAAATGTATGAATAAATAGGAAGGCAAAGAGAAATAATATTTGCTGGATTGTTACATTTACAAGTTCTGCGGTTGCTTTTTTAATTTATTTTTGCTGTACTAGATTGCAAAACATTTTCCCATGTCAACAGTTACAAAACATCATTTGCAAATATTATCTCACTCCAGGCAGCGGTTTCAAGGCCATCAAAAATAATACTTTGATCTGCAGTGTATTGTAAGCCCACGCACAGCTGATGGTCACAAGAGTTATGTACAGAAGATAACTACCTATTCTAGGAAAACCATTATTTGGAATCAAACACCCAGCTACCTTGCAAGTCTCCTTTATTGTTGAATTCACAAGACCACCTAGGCCAGTGATATGCAAATATTTGAATAGGCCTTTCTCTGCCTTCCAGTTTGATCACCAGTCACCACTGACCTCACCACCAAACTCAGCAGTATAGAAATGATCCAGCCTCACCACCAGCCGAATTCCACCTGGAGGCTGTGGACCACACTGGAAATGATGGATCAAAGTATCCTCCTTCCTTGCTGATGCTCCCTTACTGACAACAGTTGATTGAATATACCCAACGCTAGCACACAAGATGACTTTTGTATGAAAGACCATATATTCATTAGAAGGGGTACGAGGGATTACCTTGAAGTCAGCGTTGAGAAGGAAAGCAGAAAACTAGAGGAAGAAAGATTGCCTAGATAAAATAATTAAGTTAAAAAGACAAGTGACTTTTGCCCTATGGGCAGTACTTTAGACCTGTTTAGGAGGGACAACACTGAACATGGGCCCCATGTAGGCTGTCTCACAGGAGAGCGTCACCCCTGTGCTACCCCTAACAGCACAGCCTGTTATATATCACCTATATACCAAGTACACCAAGGGCGTATGGTCAACCCGGTTTTCTCCCTGCCGTTTTTCGGAAGCGCCAACGCAAACGTTCACTCCAGGGCAGCGCAGCTCAATACAGAAACTTACCGGCAGACCCCTGCCTCGTGCCCGCGGGAGCGGTGGGAAGCATCGCTCCTCGCCCTCATCCGCACGCGGAGCCGCGCGCCGCGGAGGGCTCGCTTGCCACCTTTGCCTGCAGCAGGAAGGTTTCCAGCTTCCCTTGTCCTGGGAGTTACCGGAGACAGTTGTGAAACAATCCTTAGCAGAGGGGTAACAAGAAAATCCCCCGCATAAAAGGGAAATAGGAAACACTCCATGACCCTGGGACATTTCTTTTATCATCGAGGAGCACCAGTGACTTGCGCTTTAGACTTACGGTCAAGTTACTGCGGCTTAACGAGTTACACCAGGTTAGCAGAAGTGCACTAACCGTCTAGGTGCATGCTCTTTGCCTGCAGCAAGTGCAAGCTAATGCAGCTTCTCTTACACCTTAGGGCATTTAGGAGAAATTGGGTTACCTTGTGTTCACCACAAAGACTGTAGACAATTACAGGGATTCAACTGGCCGGGCATGTTGTTACTACAGCTTACGAATTTACAGGGGAGCCTTCGACGGCTGCATCAGCTGCTGGATTTCAGTTTCAGTGGGAAAACCACGTACCACCTGCAGAACCTGACCCTCCAGATCTGCTGCAGGTCTGCGCTCCTGATATTTGTGCAGTTCTGAATACCAGAGCTACTAGTTTCACAGCTCCCAGTAAAACTGAGCAAGATCAAACTCACAGAAAACTCCGTGTTCCTCTCTGAAACTGCAGTGATTTTATTTTATGATGGTCTTTATGCCAAGTTTCAAACAACCACTATCTGGGGGACTGCAGCAAAAATCATATTTGTGGGCGTTTCCTACCAAACCCATAAAATAAAAATAAACGCTCCAAGACCAAATATCTAAAGAAATCTTTTATTCAAGATGAATAAATAGCTGTAATTGAATCCCGTGAAACAGACCGTCATTGGTGGGGAAGGGATAAATAGCTGTAATCAAAAGCTTACGTAGTGTGAGACTCTGCAGTGGGAAACTCTGCTATTAAAATATTTTTTCTGATGTATTTTTAAAACATTTATAATTTATATAAAAACACTAGGCAGTACCTTTAAAGTTATTTAGCATGAAAGTCCAATAAAAAGCTCCTTAGGTTTTAATAGCATGATACAATAGGTCTCACAGTATGTATAGTTACCCAACTCATATTCAGTAGGGTAGGGAACAAAAGCACAATACTTAGTGCTCTCTATCAAATCAAGAAAAAAAGTCATTTCACCACTTAGAGTGATTTACATGTGTGGCAAATCAGTCCAGAATGCAGGTGCCTTATCCAAGATGGGAGAGGAAGCACAGAAGGTCAGAAACACTATCACAAGCACTAAATAGAAAGCAGTTCCATTCAGTTTTCACAAATATGAGATGCTGAAGGAAATCCCAACTGAAGCATGTCCTTCAAGCAACACACACGTAGCACTATCCTAATTTTCTCAGTTATTCAGCAGTGGAGATTGTGTCAGCTTGTTAATAAGGCAATCAGCGTGTGAGACACCAACACATAGAAGTAGGAAAACAACTTGTTTTCAAGTTGTAGGTGCACAGAAATAATTTATTTGGGGTCTTTAATTTCCAATTCTGAGCTCTGACTAGTCCCTTGCTTTGTTTTTTTGCAGAATGAGAAACAAAACTAAGGCAAAAGCTCTACCCTCAGGTCCCACTGTACAATCTCTCACTAGAAGTCAGTGGGAGTCTATAGACACGGCCAAGGGCAGTTTTCATCTCTGTGCCTGTGATTAGTGATTTAAGAAGGTAAGAAGAGTGAAGAAAAGAAAAACAGAAACAAAACTTATTTTATGTAGGACAGCTGCTTTTTCATGCTCTGGGCGACTCCGTACCATGACTTTTAACTTTGACACAGACCTAGCTTTGAAAAGGCATGCAGTAAAAAGAAGTCGATCCACTTTTCATTATTTGTTTTATTATCAGTCAAGACTGGTGCCAACACCACCAACAAAATCTAAGCCACTTTCCCCCTGCTACTGCTTCTAACACCTGCACGTGGTGCAAGACCTGCATCTCCCAGCACTCAGGGAGGGGACGTACTGCGACGTTTTGCAGGGACAAACCTGCAGACCTGTTGAAAACTATATTGGCACATGGGGAAGAACAGCATCATACCAACGGGCAGGGTATGTAGGCTGTATGAACCAAGGCCTTGGCAGTGCCACGCGTGCACAAACCTGTTTCACAACCCGCCTGTCAGCCAGTGGCATCGCAACATTATTCAGATTGTTTTGATTTGTCCAGTGCAAAGAAACTAATTATACTGGATAGAGTGAGAGGGGAGCATTTTTTTCTAAACTCTTATAGTCTTTTTTTTTTTTCTAGACTGACTCCCAGAAACATAATTTAAAAGTGTTTCAAAGTGGTCTTTCCATAACCTGAAGTGTTGATAGGTTATTTAATAGACCCCCACACTAATCGAGACAAGCGTCAGGCATAGGCTGAGGAGAAATCTAACAGTCGTCAATAAACAACTGAGGCACCACCATCAGCTCAGTTAATGGTCAGGGGATGACAGAGAGCATTATGGCAGCTTGGTAGGGATCATGATAGGGAATTAACTACCACTGTTCATACTCATTGACAAATTAAAAAAAATATATAATCACAGAATAAACTCCTAAGCTGCAAGAACACAACTCTGCTCTGTGATCCCGGGGGAAACAAAGGTTGAATCTGCTCCCAGATCAGAGCAGATGAAGCAACTTTGGTCATCTTTGACCATCAAACTCCTGCCCTGGTGCCTGTATCGCTGGCACCGAGCCGAGCGCTGCCGCAAAACCAGCTGCTTGCAAGGCCCTGCCACTAGGCAGATCCATTGAGAGCACTTTGCCCAGCTGCAGACTGAAATTGCTCGATGCAAACTTAACTGGTCCTTGGTCTGTCTCAGGATCTTCCTGCTGAAGGGCAGCAATCCGGAGAGGAGGGCTCACAGCTCACCCGTGTGAATAATCCGCCAAATGCAAGTAAGCAAAACACAGAGTATACAGGTGAGGTGAACTGGTGACCCATGGTGAACTGGTGTCAGATGAAAGGGAGTTTGCCAGGACTTCCTTTCTGATGTTTGTGCACTTGTGCTGGCTGAATCGCTATGAAAAAGGCAAGTAGTAACTCTGTAAGTGAAGGTGTTCAAAGAACAAATAGGTCTTTTTAATTTTCAATCCTAATATTGCCCCCCTACTTCACTTTAGAGGTAACACCAGAGGAGCTAAGTGCATTACACTGTAAATACACCAAAATGGAAATTTCTCTCTGTAATGGAATACAAATGCCAACTTCTCCATTGATTTACTTTCCACGTAGCCTCAGGAATACTGTAAGGGCTGTAAATCAGTGAAGAATACCATCCTTTGAGTCTAAATCTCCTCAGCCATTCAGAAGTCATGTTAATATGCTCCTACGGCTGTAATGTACACGAAGCGATGGTCACTCGGAGCTGTTACAATCAATGATATTGAAAGAGAGAGCTGTGGTTAGCTACCGTATCGATCATGTTAAAGAGTGATAAACAATTACAACTATCAGCCCAGTATCATTGCACAGGACACTAAACAAAAGATTCTCATAGCTTTAGGGCTGCATTTCTTGTAGTGGATTATATCTTTGTTCAAATTATCAAGTTTTATAAAATCTGGGGGGTTTTATTCTCCCTAAATGATAAAAGCACCAGGATCTGGAGGACAAACATCCTTTAAACCAATAAGGTGAAGCTGCACTCAGAGAAGTGGCTGTAAAAAACCACCTTGCCAACTTGCAAATTTTCTTCTTCTCAGTAACTGTCATCATCTTTGAGCTGGACACCGAGTTGTTTTTTTCTTTTACCTACAGCACTGTAGGCTTGACTCTCCTGAGAGCTCACGCCTGAGGCAAACCTGGTGATAGAGGGACAGAAACACAGCTCCAGGGACTGGAAACTATGACCTGAGTTAATTTGACAAAGCCAGGACTGGAGGTGAAACCAGCGCACTTCCATGGGTGCCTTTCATATGCAACACTGCCAGAATAGAGCACACATTTCAAAATTTTTCTAAGTGAAACAAATACAATTTCAAGTACCTGTAGGAAACAGAGCCACTAAAAACATGCACTTCATTTTCTCACAGACATGTTTTCCATGCTAATTTATACCCTTGAACACTTAGGAATTTCCACATCTTAGCAAAAGGCAGATGATATCCACTTCAGTATAGAGATGGAAAAAACAATGTTGGTTTGTGCCCTTGTAGGCTATATACCAACATATAGGAAGAGAAGAGAAAGAAATTTTCTCCTGCTAGTTCCTTTAAGCTGCATTCTATTTCTGCTTTTCACATTACAAAAGATAGGTCTGCAAATTTGACTTACCCAGTCCTGATATAACACTCCACCAGTATCTTAACTGGTTAACAGGATTGCTGTCCAGGACCTGTTCTTTCTGATTCCCTGTGCTGATGTTCAGCTGTGTAAGCTGGATGGATCTTCCAGACACTCTAGTCATGAGATACATTTTCCATAATGTCTTTCAAGCCAGAACAATTGGAGAAAAATGGCTTTCTGTAGTTGATACAGAACAACCAAATCATCCTTTATTTATTTATTTTTTTAAAAAAAACATAAAAATTATCAGCTATGGGAGCAAACCAAGTGAAGGCACTGGCAGAAGCACCGAAAGTGATAAATCTAGAAATAAAATGGGTGCCACTGCCCCTGAAAACAGCTCTCCCACTATCAGCAGCCATTGATATGTGTGCTCAAATCCTGTCCCTGGTTAAGTTTCATCTGCAAGACTATGCTGTAAAACACTTTAAACTAAATTCACAGGATCTCTTTCCTTTTTGAGCCAAGCGCAGGTCAGCCACAATCCTGACCCTTTTAATACTTTGCTTCATGAATGAAGTCAACTACCAGCACATCGTGAATTTGCCTTCTGACGAACCCCCCCATCAGACCATGAGCAAAATAAAGAAAACTCCGAGCTGCAACGGCTGCCCGTTACTTTAGTGATCTTTGTAGGGTCTCCTGTGCCAAAGCATCTCTGTAAGCATTTTCCTGAGAAGTTTTAAAGCAGGTACTTCTCCATCAGTAATTCTTTGCATGTGATTCATTGGAGCTACTGGTGCCAGGGTAGGGCTGGGGGAGAAAGACTGGGGCTTCTTAAAATGTAAGAGTCCTTTCTTCCATAGTAATAAAGGTACTGCAGGCTGAATAAAGAAATAGGTATTAGGCCTCTTAGGCTCCCACATTTCAAAGTAGCCATGTAGCATGTATATTTGCCCGTCAGGGGGTAAGCACTGTGTGGGAGCCTTGTGCTCAAATCTTATTAAGTAACCTGTGGGATGCATGCCAAAAGCCCGTGCACCTCTTTACATAAACTAGCATGAACATTTATTCACCATTTTCATTTTTCTGTGTCAATCAGCTTTGGGGGAAGAAAAAAAAAAAAGAGGTAAATTGTTGGTCTCCACAATGCCTCAGTACAGGAACACTGAACTACTACATTGTTGTCTCCAGCATCTTTCTACACAATTTTTGATAAGATTGTTAGCTAATCTATTTACACAGTGTTAAGCGTCTATCTGCATATGAATCAAATGAAAAGATTGACAAAAAAAGGAAAAAAAAAAAAAAAGTCCAAATTCCCTCTATACTGCAGTGTAGAAACCAACAAACAGAAAAATGCACTAACCCAAAAGAAAACAACTCCTGAAACATTTTGGAAGGCATACTGATTTTCATAAACTCATTAAAACAATTCCCAATTAGGCACAAAATAGAAGATTCAAGATTCATATTATAAAGAAAGAAAGAGAGTCTCCATCCTCACAGCTGATTGATGTTGTGCTTTGCAAAGCTTTAAAAATAAAACTCCACACCAGCCTCCCTCACCCCCATTTTAAAATATTGCTTTCGAAAGCAGTCAAGAATACCTCCTGGAAGAGCCAAATCAAACTATATCTTGTCCTTGAGGATATTAGCTGAGAAACGATTTTTTGCAAGCTACCCTGTAAGGCATACATTGATCTGATGACAGCTTTTGAATCTTTAGATAGAATTGAACTTTGGCCTTTTTTTCATAATGCCAGCATGCCTGTCTCTATGCAAGCCCTCCGAGTCACAATTTTTTTGCCAAACACAGAAAAATAAATCTATGAATAATTCTTTTGCCATTTCATTTCACTATTCCCACTTCTCATGCAAGTTGGTGGGCCTGCTCCCAATTTTTTTTCTTGCCATGCTATAAGCTAACACATAATTTATAAAGAAAGAGATAAAAGTAATTAGACTTATTGGGTTTTTCAAGTTGCTGGATTTTTAATTTTTTTAAAGGAAATTAAAATCTTTTTTTCTTTTTCTTTTCTCCTATTTTCTTATCCTAAGACAAATGTCAGCATTTTCCTCATGTTTCAGTGTGGGCACATGGAGTGATTCAAAACCGCATGGAGAAATGAAGCAAGGGAGAATGTATTGTCTAATAAAAGCTTATTTTAACTTACAAGATAGCAAAGGGTGGGATACTTAGAAAAAAGAAAATAAAAATAATTGAATGCTTGAGCAAGGAAACTTCATGTCCTCTAGCCACCTGTAAGATCAAAGTCTGCTGTGAGCACCCCGCTTGCCACTTCCGTAGAGTTTATGTCCTGCAAGCGAGAACTTCTCCATAGCTCCCCTATGGCTCCCAGCAGCTTCCACTAGCTGGGGTTTTAGTATCTAATGAAATCTAACAAGGTCTTAAAAATAATAATTCACTACTGGGATATCAATTTGATGCCAGCAAGGAAGACGAGATAAAATAACTCTTAAATATGTAGATGTCGTGGTTTAACCTCAACCAGCAACTAAACACCACACAGCCGCTCACTGACTTCCCTCACAGTGGGACGGGGGAGAGAATCAGAAGGCTAAAAGTGAGAAAACTCGTGGGCTGAGATGAAGACAGTTTAATAGGTAAAACAAAAGCTGTGCACGCAAGCAAAGCAAACCAAGGAATTAATTCCCTGCTTCCCATGGG
>JAVJGG010000037.1:18096066-18116028 GCA_035590195.1 Aviceda cuculoides | reverse complement strand
CAGTTGGGGTCAGCTGTCCTGGCTGTGTCCCCTCCCAACTCCTTGTGCCCCCCAGCCTCCTCACTGGTGGGGTGGGGGGAGAAGCAGCAAAGCCCTTGACTCTGTGTGAGCACTGCTCAGCAATAACTGAAACATCCCTGTTTTAGCAACACTGTTTTCAGCACAAATCCAGAACATGGCCCCATTCTAGCTACTATGAAGAAAATTAACTCTATCCCAGCCAAAACCAGCACAGTAGATAATTCCCAAAGTATAGAAAACTTCAGTGCTCAGCCCCTCCATCAAAGCCTGCTGAAGTCAATTAGAAGACTTCACTTTGGTTGAGGTCTATAACTTAGCATGTGGTGAAGGCTCAAAGAAAATGGTGAAGTTGGCTAAAAACCTGCTTTTTCTCCCATTCTCCATCACCTTTGTAGTCAGGTACCAAAATCAAAGAGATCTCTGCTAAGAAACTAAAAATACAGCCCAGAAGAAGGTGTTTCCTCAATCTTACACCTCTCAGGCAGATTCTCCAGGACTTTACCAGTGAAATCCAGAAGGATATATCTGGAATCCATACGGCATTGAGCAGTTTAAGTAAAAGAATATCTATGGCACAATTTCTCTTAAATACATCTCACATCTGTCAAATGTGCATTGCAATCAATACTTTTATGACTGCAACTGCAAGTTGCTAAAGAAACACAGCAGCTATCTCTTAAACTGATATCAGCTAGATATAATGGGATATCGGAATTAACGTTAGCTCAGTCAAGCATGACAGCTTGGCGTAATGACTAAGTGTCAACTACTTTGAAAGTTTACATCTCTTTTAATTACCACGATTACCCAACTGACTGGTTTTCTGCTCATATGCCTCCTGGAGGCTACGAACGAGCAACAAACTGTAAGACGTACATACGTCAGCAAAGTTTCCCACTGAACTGTAAGGATCAGATGTTGATCCTTATCAAACTGCTGTTCCCTGCTAAGAAGCACATTGCAGAAAACCTTACCACTGTTTGGGCTGGGGAGATATATCCTATTTTTGTTCTCTTACTCAATGTAACTGCTTTTCTAGACAGCGCTAGTTGTGGAAACTTAGTAGACGAAGGAGTTTTCTTATGCAAGGCCTCTTCTGTATCCCACCAAGTTCAGGGTGGTTGAAAGCCTGCTTGGTTTATTTCTAATTAAGGCTTCCCTCTTTTGTCTCCAGCCTAATACAGCTCTTCAAACCAAATCCTGTGGGTTACGTGTTACGCACAAGGAGTATTTTTAACCCTGTGTACATGGACAGTCTGGAAATACAAACCTAATTTTTAATGAGTTCTGCTTTCAGCTAAAACACCTTTCACTTTGTCACCTCAAAACTACCAAAAGCAGAAATTCTGAGTGAAGGAGTATCAAATAAGCACACACCTATACAAAACCTATTTAACTGGTCATTCCTGTACCAGACCTGTATAAGACAAACTGGGACCACTGGCACTCACTGAGGGCTGTTTCCAGGGAGGACTACGGAGAACCTCTGACCGGCGAGTGCCGAATTAGACCTTTCCTGAGGGACAGCAGTTTGCAGTAGGATTCAGTCAGGGAGGGACATCTCTTCACCACCTCTCCTGTCCATAAACGTACTTTTGCTTTCCTAGCCTTCACCCCCCACTTCTGTGGATTGAAACCCAAGTGTACTCCCCTTTAATACATTTCTGAAGCAACTATTGCAAGAGCTGCAAGGAGATGTTTTCATAATGAGGGTAATTATGATTGCATTTTAATGTACTGCAATACAGAGCCATGGTTCAGTAGCTTTACTTTAGAGCAAGTGTTAAAATAGAGAGCTTTAGATCTATCATGAAATACCTTTGTAACCAACCTTTGGTGCTGCATGCCAGGTTTTTCTCATACTAAACACTAATGAGGTATGCTCTGGCCAGCCTGCCTGCCACAAGTGGATGAGGCTCTTCTAATGAGTCTATAGCTAAAAAAAAAGGAAATAACTATCAAGTCACTTTGGCCTCTTTTTATATACAGTGCCATCTAATAACTCTAATTGTGACAGAACATTGCCTCCTAGAGACTAATATCACTACATTAAAAAAAAAAATCAAATCAGAGTGCAGCAAAGGACAGGGGAGCTCATAGAAAAAATAAGATTAGCCATAGATACGGCCAACTATCAGAACCATAATAGTGTTATAAATCCCACTACTTTCAATATATCTGACATAGCATACACAGATAGAAAGTAGCAGTAAAATACCACATAAAAGTTCATTATTTTCCTTGGCATACACCACTTGTATAGTTTTGTGAGAAGGGAAGGAAAAGGGCAAGAGGATGTTTAAGGGATGGTGAAGGAGCAGTCACCCATCTTTTTGCAATGAGAAAAATCCCCATTTTGGGCATAGCACAAGAAGCCTCTCACAGGAGCGGTGAAGCCACTAGTAGCAACCCTCAGGTACTACTGGCAGCTGCTCGAAAGCCTCTGAGCTCAGCCAAGTCCTGAAAATCCTTCTCCAGCCTGTCAAGGCCCAGAAAAGGCAGCTGAGCCTTGTTAGCAAATTGGCCAGGAAGAACAGGTAAACTTCAGTTATCCCCAAAAGCCAATTAAGAGGACTTAGAAGGTGAGTCTGGCTGGTCAGTAGCAGAAAAGAGATTGGCAGCCTTGGCTTGGGAGGTAGGAGCCAAGGTAGCCGGGATAATTACCGAGGTTGCGCGAGTACGTGATGCTCTTTGGGTCTCAGTTACGAGCAGACAGGCAAGCAAGACGCGACACAGCAGGAGGCTTGGGCTGGTAATGCTGTTAATCGGAGACTGCAAATGAACCCAAGCCTGAGCAGAGCTCTCTGCATCGCCCGGGCCCTGTACGAAGCGTGTTGCTTCTGCTGTGCTGGCTTGACCCCTCCAGCAATCCTGCTATTAGACAGTGGAAACATTAGACCTGTCGCTGTGCCTCCTGCCCAGGCCTGCGCTTTCGCTGAGAAGCAGCTTTTATGCATAAATAAGTAAGCGTGGGGAATCTGGGATTGAAGTCTCCACGAGTGGGATGAAACTTCAAAGCAAAAGTTGCGAAAAACCCAACCTGGATGCAGTTTAACTACTGGCATCAGAGCTGGCAGGGGCAGCTAATGGAGCAAGGGAGAGAAAAGAGCACAATGCATAAATTGTGAGGCCAGGGGTCAGTCGGAGCGGAACAGGTAAGAAATCTCCTTTATTCCCATTCTCGCCTATTGTGATTTCCCCTGCAGAAAGAGCGAGCTTTCCAAGAGAAGAAGCCATCAATGCAAGCTGAATTTTATGTTGGCTACAAAACAACTCTCTTATTAACCCTTCTTCCAGGAATCACCGCCAGGTTCTTCCTGCACAATGCAACATCTCTCCCAAACAAGACAGTCTCCTCCTTCATGAAAATTGCACTGCTGTTCAGTGACATTTACCAAGGCAAGAGCCTGGCAGCTTCCATCATTTCCCACAGGAGCCCCAATCTCACCCCAATCACTTTCCTAAGAAAGCCTTCCTATTTCTCCATCTCTCAAGGCAGCAAGAGGCGACTGCAGTGAGGACAGCATAGGTACAACAAACCTGTAAAGAAAGGGGCTATACAACTCGGAAATGTTAAGTATTATTAACGTATTAGAGCTAACACAGTAGCCGTTCTTGCTATTAAATGCTTTAGTAATACACTAATCTCACCGTCCACAGAATTCCTAACATCTCCCCAGAGAAGCTGAGATTACTGCATCAGCCATATGAAGGAAAATGTTGCTTTTCCATTGTGATTCTACCCACATCTTCTAGCACTGCCTTATTAAAATAACTTGCCCCTGACTTTCACAGCATTCTGAAGGTGGCAACATTTTTAGACATGACATCCTTCTCCAACAGGGAGTGCAGTTACAGGAGCCTTCTAATGGCTTTTGCAAAGCAATAACTCTGCAACTTGGAAAAAAAAAAAAAACCCAAATATGAAAAAGCTGCCTTTATTAAGATCCTCTTTTTCATTAATGTTTTTATTTTAGACCTGGATATCATCCTGTGGATATTGATGGTAGAGAACTGGGTACTATGGCACTGAAAGCATTTTCTCCTGGTGATTTATCTTACTGTAAATACCCTTCATTTACTTCATTGAAGAATGAAAAAAAAAAAAAAAGAGTTAAAAAGAACATTTTGATGTATGCTTTTTTTCCAAGCTCAGGTGTAAGGTGTCTCTGGCAAGGGTAATCTGTCAGTATTTAGAGACAGAATAAACTCCATCAGAAACCTAGATGTTTCTGCTTCAGCGTGATAGGGAATTCTACCAAGAAACACTTGGGAGCCCTATCCAAAAGGCGACTTCTGGAGATCAGAAAGAGATGTTGGTTTGGAAGTCTCACTGCTAGCAAAGCTGCTCTCTGTGCAAGCTGTGCAGGCAGGCTCTCCAGCAGACCCACCACCGCTGACAAAGTTCCCCAGTGGCCTCCCTGCACCTTCCTCAAGCACTCCTGCTGTGATTTGGTTTTGTTAAACTACATCAAAGTTTTGAATCTCCTCACAAGTCATAAAAACGTAAACACATTCACAGTAAAAGCACTCACCAGCTATCTCGGAAGTGGTAGATATCAACCTCAAGGAGTTATTTTTCCTTACATCCATAAAACTTTCTTCTTAAGTAGCTTGGGAATATAATTTACAAAGAAAATCTGATTCAATTCCCTTTAACTTCAGGTTTGTCCTTGAATCTTCCAGGAGGAAGATTTTCTTTTAGCAATTTTACAATTTCAAATCACCAGCACTGCTTTCAGAGCTGCTCAAATACAACCCCTCTTTTGGCAAGAATCCTTTGCAGGTGAGTTTAAATGTCTCAAGCGTCAGCAAATGAGCTACAAAAGGACATCCTACCAGCCTCTTGATTTCACTTAAGCAAGGACAACAGATTCTCTATTTTTTCATTTTTCAGTTAATATGGTATTTGCAGGTATCAACTGTATTTAGAACTGGGTTTTTTATGAACATTTGTTCAATAAAGGCATTTTCCCCCAGTCCCAAGATTGGTATCTGTCTCCCCAACACTGCAGCTCAAATATTTTTTTGGCAAAAACAGTTACAGCTGAACTTATGCTTTTGACAGAAATTTACCAAGAATATCAACACATCAAAGATCTCCATTTGAATTCAATGAAGCTATCATTCTTTTCTCTGCTTTTAATGACAGAATTCCTTTAGAAACATATCCTAAGGAAACTTCTGCAGTATTGTGACTAAATTTTCATACCACTTGTAATTCATTATCAACGTGGAAGTCTGGGGAGAGCAGTATCCACTCATCTCACATAAAGGCTGTTGGGGACTAACGGACAATGCCGAGAGAAGACAGATTTAAGGGTGAAGTAGAATTATACTAAAAGGGCCACAATTTCTTCCCACTCATCCCAACCACTAACAGAGCACATCCAGACAGAGTATGGCCCCAACTAGAGAAACACTCAGCTGTCACAATGTGTATAATGGGTAGAAATTGCTGTTTTCTCAGTGCTCTAATTGAAATCAAGGCTGGAGCAGACGGGGTTTGTGAGTCTGAGACCCGCCATCGGCTCCCTGGTACCCCTCCTCTGCACTGAGCAGATTTCCAATCTGGGCCCATATACACTGTGCTTAGCAGGGTGCTTCAAGTCGCTTAATTAGGGAGATGCATTACAAAAGCTGCTCTCATACCAAAGAAATCATTTACTAGCATAAAGTATAGAAACAATTCAATTGTTTTCTGTATTTCCATGTCCAACATACTCTGTAGGGCTAAGGGGCACCCTTATACCTTCTTAAGAAAGAATAACAACAATGGAAATTA
The DNA here is from genome assembly GCA_035590195.1 of Aviceda cuculoides. Classification (NCBI taxonomy): domain Eukaryota; kingdom Metazoa; phylum Chordata; class Aves; order Accipitriformes; family Accipitridae; genus Aviceda; species Aviceda cuculoides. The sequence goes on along the minus strand of JAVJGG010000037.1, from coordinate 18,110,222 downwards.
TTAAAAAAGGGCCTGAGACACCAAAAACTCAGCAATTAGAAGAGACTAATATCATATTCATGCTTTCATGTATCAGATGCTCCCAAACTGTTCTTGCCGTATGCCTACATTCATTACAACGTGTAAAACTGTGAGTGATAGTCCCACATCAAAAATCAGTCTCTGCTCCTCTACCTCAACCTTGTCATGCTGCTTGGCTCCAAAGTTGGTCGCTTCTCTTAATATAATCCTTATCTTTAATGCTTCCCTCCTTTCCCCATCCCTCCACTTAAAAAGCGCTTTGTACTGCAAAATGTTGTGGTAAAGGATTATAGGAAGACGGGAAAACCTCACTGCAGTAATCTCTCCTCATATCCAAGAGCCAATTTAGAAACTCAAGGTGTCAAAAATCTCCCAAGTCGCGCCTTCCTCCCATATGTTTTTAAATGTTCCCTCCCCAAAGGGGACCCTTCTGAGATGCCGCATCCCTGGCACGAGCACGCCACTGCCAAACCCAGCTGCTGGGGCTCCACATTTTAATTAGCCGGGAGGGGAGGGGAGAGCGCAGAGCAGCGACGGCAGCGAGCCCGGCGAGCGGGGCTGGTTGCGCAGTGGGGTACGATGCCAAAGTCTGCCTTCGGGAGTGACCCGGGACCTTTCTCATCTCAACCGAGGCAAACAGAAAGCACCAGGATTCCCCTCAGACGCTCTGGGAATGCCAACTGGCAGAAAGAGAGCTCATCTAGGCTAATTACCGAAAGAGTAGGACAAGCAAATGAGTCACAGCGACGGAAATCTCAGCAAACGATGGTTGTCCTTTCATCACATTAAAACCTGGTATTTCCTTTGGGAAAAATCAAAACCATTTCCCTTCCTTTAACATTAATAAAAATCGCGTCAGAAACACCAGCACAGACTTACAGAAATGTGACTAAGTTTCAGAAACGTGGCTTTTTTCAAAAGCTATTCAAACACTCTAAATAATCTTTAATCAGTGGAACGATTTGCATTTGATTTTTTTGTGTGAATTGTTTAAAGACGAGAGAGGCTTTTAAAGCAACTTTTAGGTTCATTCCAGGCCTATGATACCTCTTCAAAGTTCAGAGCAGTGGTTATGCATTCAAGTGCTGCATTACTGAGAAATGTACATCAGTTGGAAAATCAAAATGTTATCATATAGACATATGGACATTATCTGGAAATGAAGATCAAGTAAAAATTTTCAATGTGTACAATAAATATTAGGGGAGGATATTATTGTAAATGAACTGGAGAGTTAAATAGCACTACCACAGTGGAGAAAAAGTTAGTTATTACTATTCCAAGACTGAGTAGGTGGAATTTCAAGGCAGTGGGTGGGCTGAGGTCCTTCCCATTGAATTCAGTGACAGACTTCAAGAGGAGCAAATTCAGACCAACAATATGATTGCCTTGAAAAGCAGCAAGTTACCTGCCTTGAGAGTTAAAAGATCAGAAGCTCCGAGGGATCATTTTTCTGCAAAATCCTTGAAAGCGCAACTGCAAGATTGTGCTTTCCCCTGCACGTGTAAGGAAACTGCATCACTAAAAACTAGAGACCATTTCTGTGCCAAAATTAAGTCAAGTTGAGATTTACCAATGTGCAAATGTCTGCTCCTGGAGGAAAGATGGGCTGTGCAGTTGCAGAGACCACTTCAAAATTGTGGCCCTTTGTAGAGAACACACAGTTTAAGCACTTTGCTCAGGCACCCAAATGACTCGGGAGCTTCACCTCGTGGTGGAAAGAAATTGGCACCTCCTGAAGGTGGTTCTGCTCATCAGAGGTCAGGCTCCTAACTCACAGCATCCAAACTGGGTGCCTAAAGTTTTGCATTGATGTTTCTCATCCATAGGGTATTTTACTGCGCTAACAGGGTGTGCTGACCTCTATTAAAAAAACACAGGAGTTTTCATCAAGCGCAGGTAATGCTCCAACAAGTATTTTGATACACTTATAGCTGCAGAAAAAGAATGAGCTAAGAATGTAATAGGCATCGTATAATTATACAGATCGTATCAAGATACTCAGTTGTCTATCAGATTGACTAATTGTTTCTCTGAATGTGACAAATTTCTACTCGGATGAAAAAAGTAAAGTTTTCCAATAGAACTGCAGTAATCCATTAAAACCCATAGCATGTGAAGGTTTGAAATGTACCTAACACACAATATCAAGGGTATTTCAGGTCTCACTTCATGTCACATCAAGTCATTATTTTTTCTTATCGATGCATTACATTCCTGGGGTTGGGATGGCAGAAGTTGCAGGGAGGTCTCCGAGGTGCAGGTCTGGGTAAAACAGAGCATCAGGTCATGAGATATTTATCAAGTGATAATGTGAATGACCGAAAAAGAGATGAGGTGGGGACAAAGGCTTCTCCGGCTGGGAAGTTATCGAACAGTTGGAGGCCAGGAACAGGTCGCTCAGTGGCAGCTGGCTGTCCCTGACTCCCCCCGAAATTAATCACTGCAGATGAATGCATAAAAAGACACCACCTCAATCTGTTTCCCACTGAAGCTGGTGGGAAAATTCCCACGTCTCATTCCTATTCACCCTCCAATCTGTGCCGTGAGGCCCAGATGTGCTCACAGCAGTCCTCTTGTTGCGATAGAATAAGCGTGCTGGCACCAGCGGATTTGCCGAGCGGTGCCTGTGGGGAAAATCCGCAGAACCCATGTCCCACCACTGCGGACTCTCCCTTTGCTCCCTCTGGACTGTGCAGAATGATCACCCAGTGTTTGAGCCTTTGCAGTGTCAAACTTTGAGGTTTGCCCAGTCCCGTGGTGCAAACGGGCAGCAGCACGAGCAGCTCACCTCGAGGAATTTGCTTCTATCCCGCCAGATACAAAGCCTGATTTATAGTATATACACCGAAGATGATGGAGTTGTGACTGCACAAAAAAGCTTACCACCAGCTTTTCCTGGTGTTCAGCAAAAACATTTGGAGCCCTAAAACTCTGTTAACACTGGAGCAAATCTAAGCTGATACTGTTTTCAGTAGGCATTTTAAAACCCAAGAATTTCTTACAAACAATACAAGAGCACTCTGTGATTTCAGAATGAGTACATGAGCAAGCACCAGGAGTAGCCCTTGCAAATATGCCTTGGTTTAGAAACAGTCATTCTATGAATATTTTTGTTGATAAAACCATACTGTAGTAACGTTCATAGAAAATTAACACAAGTGGAACACAGAATAGCCAAAATAAATTAATTTCCAAGTGTGATGGCATGAATATTCCCAAGAGACACTAAGCAATTGAACTAACCCTAGTTATAATAGCACTCTCCATGTTTTCAACATCAGCATTATGCTTGGAAGAAAAATTCTTCTACCTCCAGCAGAACAACAGCTGTGTAAAGGGCTGATAAGGAATCCCAGTTAGATATCTTTCTACACTGGTAAACGTACGTCTTGCAATTGCGGCATAAATACCGATCCTTTGTGAAACTGTAGCAAATTCCTACTCTAGGATGTATGTTCACATCACAAAGCTGATATAAGTACCTTTACAGTCTAAATAGGACAATGCTGCTTATTTTGTGAAAAAGAACACTTATCAACGTGCAGCTATGTGCTTGCGGGCTACCAGCAGCTAATATAACCCGTGTGCTGGCGTTTCTATGGTATAGACTTCACATCTACTGTGCCAGCTTTTTAAAGAAAGATGGTTGTAAAGACGACACCTGACAACAGCATGGTCATCCATGGAAAAGAGCTGTGGGGAAAAGCGGGATGGGATGATAGAGCTGATAGGGCTCTGCTGGAGGTTTGCCCACCTCTTGCCCCGATCTCTCCATAACCTCACCACTTTTCTACCTCCCACCCCCACTACATCAAAAAAAAGTACATTTAAGAGCAAGAAAGTTTTCTGGATGCGCAAGCCACGTTGGAAAGGGAGCTGCCCAACAGCAGCAACATGCTATTTGGAGGCATAAGTTATGTGGATACTTTTTCTCAAGGAAGAGTATTGTTAAAGGGGGTGAATGTTAGTTTTCCTGCTAATAGGAGAGAAATGAGTTGAATTAAGTAAGTTTTAAAATAGCCGCTATATTTGATTATCAGATAAAAATCTGATTTTGGTAGGGACGATTTTTCCTTGTACATGTAGCAGTAATACCCAGCACTTAGTGAAGTCAGGGAGGCTTTGCCATTGCCTCAATAGGCCAGGGTTTCTCTCTGTGTATACAGCAGACCATAAACATTTCATAAATGATTGCAATCAAATCCAAATAAATATATTTAATAGACCAATCTTCTCAGGATTGATTCTCAAGAAGCTCTATAAAATGATATGTGCTTGTACATATAAAATAAAGTTAAAAAAGGGCTTTTTTGCTTCATGGTTTAAATTACTGAGTTCTCCAGACTGGTTCCTTTGATTTTAATCTAAGAGGCTGAATTTGCAGATTGCCTAAAGAGAAATGAATATTCGTCAGCTGTCCCACTAACATTTTTCTAATATATTGCTTCTCCTTTTAGCAAAGCTGCTAAGATTTGCGTATAGTTTTTATCTCCTGTTGTAAAACCAAGTTTGTTTTGAATGACAAATAATTCATTACAGAATTCATTTTTTACCTTTCCATGCCTCAGCCATCGTTTCAATGGTTTCAGGGCATTGTTCTAGCCAAAGTATCAAATCCACTCTTCTATTTATTCCACCATGCAGTTTTGTGTTTTTCTCTGGCAAGCTTCCAGCTGAATTAATTTGACATTCACTGATCAATCAAACTGTCTCATTACCACCTTCTGCCCGCCTTGTCATCACGGTCCACTGTTGACAAGAGTAAGAAATGAACATCCGCAAGGTCACCTTCAGAAAATCTTTTATTTAATTGTAGTAGACCTACTGCTAAGCCCCGAGGTTATCTGCAGTTTTCCTGTATGTCTCTCCCTTTTCTTTTTACACACGTAGTGAATTATTTTACATAGGCTCATGCAGTTCACAGATGGAGTGACTCCAGCAGAGTTATTTAAGCAGTGGCCTTAGTAAGTACGCTGAGTATTCGCATAAGGAGGATTGTTTTATTTCAAAAACCGCATGAATGACAGGCCAAGTGGATCATTGAGAGAAAAGTATTCAGAAATGGGTACTGAGGAAAACTGACAAAATGTCAGGATGGTATTATTAATATTCATTACGCAAGTGTTCACAAGCAAATCACTTTCCTCGTTAAATAGTAAATTATTCTAATTAATTACTATTTATGAATGCCAATTGATATCATGAAATTTGCCCAAAAGACTAGCATGCCTCCCCAGAACAGGTACTCTGCCAGAGGAGTTCCAATTTCTGTTTACATTCGTCTCAATTGACACATCTAGCAATAGTTATGAAATTCTTATGGAATTAAAACCTATGTGTCCTGTGCAGAAGTTAGAGCATTTAGAAGGAGATACCTGCTCTTCTTAGGCATTCTACAACATTTTGTCATGGAGAAATTCTGGTTCACGTTTTACATGAATGATTAGTGCATTGGTACACATTACTGGAAAGTGAACTGAAGGCCTTTATATATTCTCCTGAGACAACTATAACACAGTTTTGGTTATCTTTAGATACACATATTAATGGATTCTGGCTTGGGAACTTTCTAACGTTTATTACCACCTAGGATCACATATGACACTGATCCTTATACACCATCTGGCTTCCAAAGCAGCACAGTTATACCAGAATATGGATCTGATATTTCAGACTGGTTTTGTCTGAAAAACATACAATATTCCTCAGGCTTATTGCAACATTTGGGCTGCTGTGGTGGAAAAGCAACTATGGTCTGATAGATAGAACCCATTTATTTCAATAAATTGCTTCTCATGTTGAATAGTATATCTTATTTTTCTCCCGTTTCTTAGAATTTTTTAATGAGAAACATCTGACAAATAATTCCAGCAGTAATTTCTATGTTGCATAAAATGCCTTCTCCATTAATAAAACTTTTCTCTGTGTTAGCTATACATGTTGATTGGAGTTCTGCGTGCGTACACACACCAGCAAACACGTCTCAATGTTGCAAATGTGCAGATTATTAATCAATGACACGGTCACGAGCATAACATGGAAACTCCATCACTGCCACAAGCTTGGTAAGGACACTTTTACAAGAGAGAAGCTGTACAAGGAATAGGGTGGACGTTTCAACAAGTCAAAGTCGTAAGACACCTTGGGACCAATTTACAAGGTACTTAGAAACCAAAGGGTATCATTATCTTTAAGAGGAAAGCTCACTTTGCAATAAAACACAAGCCATCAAACTGGAGATGGGAGAGTTAAAGGAGTTATTAAAAGGGTAGGAAGGAGTTTGCCAGCAAGCCTTTTGGTGTACTTCCTGAACACAAAGGGGAATCAAGGTATCGCCGCTCCAGTCCCAGAGGAGAAGCTGCTGACTTACAAAGAATTTGTAGAAACATATGGTTAGGTCTACACAAGGTGTATCTGAAACAGAATTAATAATCTGCAGAACTCTGAGACCAGCAGAGACAAAGCTGAAAGAAAGGAAAAATCAGGCCAAAAAAGGGTAATTTTGTTAAGATTTATAATACTGATAAGTACATTATTAATTAAATCTTGAATAAATGCATTGGGGTCTCTCCTGTTACATGCAGGTGGGAAAAAAATTTTTTTTCCTTGACATTCAGGCTAATGCCTGTTGCAACACCTATGTTCTGTTCTCCTGGATCTAAAAAAGGGTTAAAAAAAAGATGTTTTGTCTTACTTGAAATGAGGAATTTTATATGTTTAGTTTTCCACCTGATCACACAATCAAATGCAACCTCCTCTCCCTGCCCCTATGTTTGCAAATTTATAACAATTTCATAGGAACTGTGCCAAAATAAGCTGCTGAATTCATCATGCTGCAGCGAGTCCATAGGATACATCTATCAGAAACAATATTAATATCACAGCCTAAACAAGGGGCACCCATTAAGTCCTTTCCACCACACTCCCACACCGTTCCATGGACCACCACTGTCTGACTACTGTGTGCCGCTGCCAGACAGCAGGGGCACTTCTGGGAAACAGAACTAACATAGTGAGGAAGAAAAACAACTCTCTGGACCCCATTTTTAATAACATCTAATGCTGTTTTTAATCACAGTTTACGGTTCATGGAAATTTGGAGGCTTGCAGCTTTTCTGCACACAGATTCCTCTTGGCCAACTGATCAGGCTGTTGCCAGAACAGAAAAAGCTTGTGAGGACATCAGTCCCACAGGACATGGAAATAAACTTATGAATCCTTTGCTTTTTGCCCACGGAATCCTTAAATCCTTTTGCCCATGGAATACTTAAAATAGGCTTACACATTAAAGAAAAGAAGACTTGAGCATCTTAACAAAGTATTGCATTATTTTCATGGTACCATTCTGAAAATGTGCTGCAGCTTTGAGAAGTAGTGACTCTCACTTCATTTTTAAACTGCTATTAGTTTGGATGGGCTTGGTTGTGATATCTCCTGATTTTGGGCAGTGGGATAGGCATTTATCAAGGCACGATAGAGCAAGGAGAGACAGACAGAGGTATTACTCTGAAATATGAGCCAGGACCTTGCTCTGACTCGACGTACAACTCCGCAGAAAAGCACAAAAGACATCACATTTCCAAAGTAGAAGTCATGGTGATTACGTAGCTCATGAGAAATTACTGATTTATTCCAAGGAAGCTCTAATCAATGGCGCAAAGTGCTGCTAATAACACCAGGGTGCACTTCCATGCAACATTACAATTTGCAGCCCCCACTTCCACAATTTTCTTGTGTATTCTCAGAGCTGCTGCCACTCCAGGTAGGTGTTGCTGTGCGGTCTGCCAAAGACGTTTAAAAGGCCTGTTTGCCCTCGGCAAAGAAAAGTCTCTCCAGCCCTGGATTATAGGTTACAAGCCTCTGGCTCTCAGCCCTGCACCCTGAGCACTAAGCTCAAACTCATTAATTCAAGCAGAAGTGCAAGAGTACAACCATGTTTCCACTGGGTGCCAAGAGAGATATTTGTTGACATCAAGGGAATGCTTGAATTTTGTTTCCTACAGTTAAAGCTATAATAAACTGAGAATCCTTTATTTTCCTTCTTATTTACAGCACAGAGTTGCAAGACAGATGGTAAGAACCCATATAGTATAAAGAAAAGGGTAGCTTTAATTGGCATTTCTGTTAAAAGGATTACCGTTTGATAAAGGCTTGTATTTTCCCCTGCTAAAGGGAGGAAATTAGATCTCTGATGGAGGTTTAGGATTGTGACTGAAGAAAGTATATATTTCATCCTTGGGATGGATGGTTTATTTACAGCTGGCTGTGCAGCATTAGTTTATCAATTACCTCTCAAAATGTGATTTACCTATCTGGAGAAAAAACATTGTTTTTATTGTCTCTAATGATCAGCTCTTACAGTTCTTGTTATTCCCAGCTGCAATAAAATAGTTCTAGTGACAGAAGTTTCAATGTATTCTGTGAAAGTTTTACTGCTGTCAGAATAGAGTCAGCACACAGCTTCTCTCCATCCTTCATTTTGTGTGATATTTCTTTTAGATTGCACTTGTATTCATAATGATAAAAGAAGAAATGCTGGGTTTTTTTTAACAGATTAATCTATGTATCTTTAAAATTTATATATTTATATTAAAAAGGAAACAAGTAAGAAACTGCCAAGACCACTGAATTTGTCTTTCTGAAATTGAAGACAATCTGTCATCTACAGCCCAGATAGGAAAAATCTACAAAACACCCTTTAGACATACAATTGGATGCAAAACAGATCCCAAACTGTTTCTATCACTGAAATCTGTTAAGGATTCAGAAATCTCTCAGCAGCAACTGATCATACACAAATCTCAGGCATCGCCTGAAATCTTTCCATGATGTGATTCGAGGAGGATCAGATCTGATCCTGAGTCACCATATTTCCTTCCATTTGCTCCTCAAAGTCCTGAACTCAACCTGCTACAGTTTTAACATCATCAGTAAGCAATCACACTTACTGAAGGACACGTTTTCTTACCTACCTATGATAAACAAAAAGATATTTTAGAGAATTTCCTCCATCCCCCTTGACTGGTGACAACCCCATCCCCACAAAGGCAAAGGCTGACTCTTACCCTTTCCCCTGTGTTGACAGCAGGTTGCATTTTTATTTCACTCACCTGTAGAGCTACAGGGAAACAGCTGGGATGTGACTATTCTGAATGAGCTCAAGAATATTAGGATTCAACATACTAATGCCACAAGCCCCACTTGCTTACCATAAAGGGAAGAGTGAGCAAGATCTTGTTCTTATCAGTGCTTTTAACAGAGCCAAATGGAGCCAAATTTTGCACTGAACAGTTTCTGGATAGAAGGGGTAAGCTTTTGCCTTTCCCTCGTTGAACTCTTCTATCTTTTTTTGGTTTTGTGGGAAATAACAACATCTTGGCGTAGTCAAGCGCCAATAGGATTTCTGAAAGCGTGACCATGTCAATAACTTTTGAAGTGTGGTGCTTTCTATCTGGAAATGATTTCTTACCATCTTCCCTATTTTCTCCTTCTTTTGCTGCATACCGTTCAAGTGTTGGTAAATTAAGTCCTTGATACGGCAAAGGTTGTAAGCATGTGATTAACATTAAAATGGCCTGTCAGCAGTCTCAAAGTGGATTTCATCATGGGACTACTGAGGTGCTTAATGTTCAGCATGAATTAATTGCTCTGCCAGTTAGAAGGTCTGTTTGCCATGTTGTGCCTATATTACCGCTGTAAGTTAAATTACCACAGTCTATAAAACACCTTGTAGTCCATTTCTTCTGGATGAAAGGAGCTATGCAGAATAAATTGCAGTTTCTGAAACACAAACACCCACCTGAAATGATTAGGGAAAAAATATAGGAAAACGGTTGTAGATATATTTCTGTTCCGCTTCGGTATCACAAAATTCAATGTATTCTCTTTGTATCAGATAATTCCATCTTGCTAATTTTCAAGTTTCACAATCACCAGTTACAAGGAAAATGTCAAAATAACAGGAAGGCAAAGCATCAGGGGTATCATTTATCTATCAATAAGCTGTATCTATTCATAACTAAATCTAAAATACAGCTCAGATATTCTATGTCAGAAATCAAGGTAAGAAATCTTTCAAATAAGCATATTCCTACTCCATGAGAAACTTGCTTCAGACTAATTTTAGAACATGTTAGCTGTACATTAGAAGAAAGTGACAGAGCAAATATGTGTATGCGAATATGGTCTTCAATACCACATTTCAAGAGGCAGGAAAGCATGTCAAACTCTTCCATCTATTTTGGCTAGTCTACAGGGAAATAGCATTAGTAAGTGGCATAAAATCATTCCGTTTTGAGCTGTAGCCTGACCCCTTGTTTTCAATTGTGTCAGAACTGAGAGCGTAAAGGGACGATGGGAAAGGATGGCACCCCAGAGGCAGATAGATCACACGTTTTTTTCTATCAATCAAAAGTCTTTGTGCTCAGGTGGACCGAACTCAAGAACGCGGCTCAAATTAGAATTGCTGTCATAAATTTATTTTCAGTGTTTGATATATCAACTACACTTTCACACAACAATTAAGACTTTTCCACTGATGTGAATGTGATACTTTGTTGTTTGGATCATGCAAAATGCCTTAGAATTAAGCAGAAAAAAATTGACTCTGACCTTGCAGACTGGTTATTAATGGGCTCTAAGGCGTTCTGAGGTGGCCACCATATACATCCCATAATGTATTGCAACCTCGCTAAGAAATAAATTCAGGTGGAGTCAAAATATTTTCAGATGCCAAATAGTACAAGACTAGTGTTTGATTGATGCCATACTACAGTTAATTAAACTGTCATCATCAGTTTTACAAGAAAATTCAGAAACAGTTTTACTTGGCAATTTGGGAACAATTATGTTAAAATGATTTGCTCTCTACAATTCAGGACAACAAAAGGAATTGGCTGAAAATGCAGTTTTCTTCAAACGTACTTAAAGGAAGCACCCAAATAATTGCAAAAGCCCTCTGTGACACAAAGTTTGCAGCGATACTGACAGGACCCACAGTGCTGAAGTTAACAAGATCATGAACGGGTCAAAGGGACTCTTTCCTTGGTGTCTGTGGACCTTCCCTTGGGTGCCCCCCAGGCACCCACCCAAATGTACTCCCACGCCTGGGACGGCAACTCGCGCCTCGAAGCGCAATCCACAATTAGAAAGTCCAATTGCAGAATCGACGGTCAAAATGTGGCTGCAGGTGGGGTGAGAAATGCAGGGGTACGGGCAAGGGGAGGAGGATATTTATGGCTGATATTTGAAAATAGATGGAGAGTTATTGCAGTAGAGATACACACGCAGGTTCTTCCAGATGGCCGGGGCTGCAAAGAGGAGGAAATTCAAACACCAGCAGCTGTGGGTTTCTATGGGAATTGAGATGAATTTTCTAGTAAAATAAAGGGATGGGTCCGTGACTGAGGTATGTAAACCTTAATCTGCTGGACATTTTCATAGACAACTACTTGATATTCAGTCTTTTGGTCTGTAATGTCTAACCTATTTCCCTGAGCATTAAACTGAATAGAGATAAAATGAGATTACATTTGTGCAGTGACATGCCTGATGACGGCTAGGTGGAAATTTGTCATTAATTTCTCCTTTTGATTATGTGTAATGAAGAATATATACATGTAATATGTAGATAGATACATACATACATACGAATCTTCCCACCTGGTCCGTGGGAGCTCTGCAAACTTGTAAATATCATTTAGTGATATTTAACAAACCAGCCGGTGTTTGACAAAAATAAACAGCACCAGTGTGAAAGAAAGCAAGCATTTTCATTAAACAACATCTTATGAAATCAGTTATATTTAACTTCCTTAAAACAGCAAAAATTCCAGTGCCTTGGCACACAAACTGTGGTGTTTTGCTTGGCACACTATATAGGTTATGTCTTGTGCAAGGAAGAAAACTTTGGTTCTTCATTTAAGAATTATAAATCGTTTAGCATGAATTGATTTTTTTAATATGTAATTATATGTATAACATACACGCAAACATGTATTTGTGATTATATAAATATATTTATAAGCTTCAAAATACACACCTTTCAAATGTGCACATATATATGCACATACATGGGTAAACTTGACTTTCAAGCCTGTTCCCTAGCTACCACAGAAAAGGAATCCTGCTACATTTTCAAAGCTGGGCTTCTCATCACAGGCTTTTTTCCCCTTGGAGTCTTGTAAAAAGTCAGAAAAGCAATTTCAAAACACTGGGACTAGGTTTTCAGTCTTTAGCTGGGAAAAATCAGCATAACTCTGCATTCGCTACAATATAAAAAGTCACAAACAGTTTGGTCAATGTATGTAAAGTCTTAAAAAACTAGCTTTACTACACACTAATTTACGCAAGCTGAAATTATGGGATCTCTAAAGTTGAGGACTATATGGCTCCTGACCTGAACAGGGCTTTGGTATCACCAGTACTGTTGTTACTGCCATAGCACTGCTGACTTAGCTAGTGACAAAAAACTTACAAAAACACACATGCTGTAGTATTAATCCTGAACATCCTCATCATACTAACTGAATCCTGCAAATATATTATAACTGCTGAGTCACAGTAAGCCTCCTCAGCAAACTTCCCAGGAGTATGAAGTAAAGCAGAGACAAAAGCCGTAACCAACTTAATCACGAGTAAGTCAGACAGCAGGCGACGCGCTCAAACTCAGCCGCCAGCCTCCGTTGGCGTGCGTCTCGCGAGTGTCCTGCTGAGATCCAAATGGCAATAACCAGCCACGTGAAGTAATCGCTTCTCTATTTCGTATACTATTTCCACTACCGCTCTAGAGATTTCGGAAATTAGATTCAATTCCTTGGTTAGAAAACTCCCTTCCAGGCAGAAAGTGGGCTGGAAGGCAGGTTAAACTTCCCTTAAATTGTTTTTTTCTCTAGAAGTGCTACACTATTGTCATTATGCTAATAAAGTCCACGTAGGTCGTGTAATAGTCTCCCATTTTTTCATAAAACACATATAACAAAGAAGTACATTTCAGCAGTGATTGATTGACAGCTGTCAAGCAACACACAGGGCAATTCAACTACCAGGAATTGCTGTTGTTTATCTGGGCACCATAAAAACCTATTGCAAAAGCTGATGTTTGTGAAAGGGTTTTCTGAAGTAAAAGGCTAGCAAACAATTATTTTTGTCATTTCACTTGCTTTCCCCTACTTTCTACATACAAGTTAAAGTTAGCAAGGCAGCTCTGTTCTCTTCTAAAATTTAGGTAAAGAAAATTTAATACCAGTGTAGAGTATTGGCTGATTTCCTTGAGCCAAACCTTCTTGCTAAGCAATCATTACCAGAGTTTTAAATGCTAACTATGCTACACAATGTTCTCATGACTCTTTCTTGAAGTATTTAAGAAGTTTGGACACAGCTCTATAAATATCTGGCAAGAATCAGCATTTCACTAGCAAATCACTTCACACTACTGAATAATTTGCCATAAAGAAAGCATCAGATTTTTCCTCTTTGTGAATTATCCACAAGGAGATTATCATTGAAGCAAGTATATTTGCTGTGCACAGTTATTTACCATATGATTTCTGTAAATAATTAGTGTTCTTTAGTTTAATTGTAAGTGATCAGCTACAAGTTTACAATATCAGAAGTTGGAGTGGGGTATGGTTAGCATATGCTCAGCAGGGGCTAGATAATCTTCATGTCATGGTTATGTGAATTCTTCTTGTTCTTTTCTGCAAATTAAATATTTTTCTCTTCCCAGAATCCTAACATAGTCCAACACACTTTTCCATTTCCAGAAGTGCACGCTCTCTTTCTGGGGACTAGAAATGATTACACCATTTGGTCACAGTCCCCATCTGTGACCTTGGGCAAGTCCATCAGGAAATCACTTGCGTATTTAGGTTCCTAAATACATTTAAAGACTTGAGCCTTAGGGCAAGTCTGTATTATCGATAATACCCAACTCATTGATCCCCAAGCCGAGGCCAACTAGCAGCATGAGCTCTGCTAGTGCCTGCTGACATGGCCGTGCTGCTCCTGGGACTGAGTGTCCTGGTTTCAGCTGGGATAGAGTTAATTGTCTTCCTGGTAGCTGGTAGGGTGCTGTGTTTTGAGTTCAGTATGTGAAGAATGTTGATAACACCCTGATGTTTTCAGTTGTTGCT
>JAVJGG010000037.1:18049423-18095966 GCA_035590195.1 Aviceda cuculoides | reverse complement strand
ATCCCACTGGGGGGGGGGGGGAGTGAGTGAGCGGCTGCGTGGTGCTTAGTTGCTGGCTGGGGTTAAACCACGACACTGAGCCAGCTCACCACGCTGGACCGGGAATAGAGAAAGCTCCCCCGCTCCCTGCCTGTCCCCAAAAAGCAGAGAGGGGACGGGATTTCCTCCTGCAGAAGGCAGGTGCCAGGCGGGAGCGTAGCAGTGGGGTGCTGGAATGGAAAGCAAAGCATCACAAATCCCACTACTTTCTATTATTTATTAAATCGTTCTATTAAGCTGTTATAGCTTGTTATAAATTTGACTATAAAAATAAAGATGCACATGTATAAATCTGTAAACTAAAGCAGTATTTCATTACAAAAGATATCATTTACGTAAAAAATCCCCTCAGTTAACACTTTAAAGCATTCATCTAAATTTAATGTTTTATAAAATTGAGCAGGATCTCAACTAACCAAAACAAGTATAACACTACCACGATCAGTGCAGGAATGCTGATTTACTCCAGTTCAGCTTCTTCCTAATGATTTGGAGCTGTCGAACACGACACTCCCACACTCTCTAGTTGTCAAAAGCTCTGATCCAGAAAACATTTTGAGGACAGAAAGCAGAGAGAGGACTCCCAGCCGTGCTGGGGATCTGCCAAAACAAGTAGTAGTGTTGTGCAGCTGGGAAGACTAGGCTTAAAAGATTTAGCATTTGTTAGTTGCATTTCAGACTTTCTAAGAAATGAATAGTGTAAAGTTATTTTAAGAAAATGTATTCTAATGATGCCACATAAAGTTGGTACCACAGTCTCAGCCATAAAATTTTAAATGAACTAGAAGAAAAACATGGCATTACTTATTTTTTTCACCCTCAAAATAACAAGATCAGTTGTCACTCCAGCTTTTTACAAGACCTGCCTTTTCTGCTGTATCATAAGAGAGCAGCTAACAAAAATAAACATGCTAAAAGACCTTTTTTGCATTTCCTACTTAACAAAAGCTTCCACTGCAATTTAGCCATAGGAAGTCATCCAAACTCCCTCCGTTCTCTGTTCTTGAGAAAGATGCCAAGGTCATCAGGTGCCAAAAGATACACTTACAAAATGCCTACAGAGGTTGTGCTCCTAGGGAATTGGATGCCTGGCTTAATTACTGGGCTTGAAAATTGCTATCTCTATCTTAAGACGCTTTTATAACCTCAAAAATTTGGCCTTCAATTACTCCTGAAAATGAGATTTAGAGACATAACATACTGTTGGCATTTTATCTGGGATCTCAATACCAAAGAATGGACACCTATTATGGAATAATTAAGGAAAAGCCATGAATTATTCAGGAGAGCTGTGTTTTCCTTCCCAAAGGAAGCTGCTATATCCCAAACCTGGGCCTGCAGACAAGCAAGCGTGCGTCCCGCTGAGTTACAGCCACCCCAAGCTGCAGCAGAGCAATTGCTGCAACCGCTCCACCTCCCTCTTGGCACCCAGCTACAGGTTTGCAGAGGCTGCTGCTCCCAGGAGGGCGGCTCAGGGACTTGTACGCAAGAAGCAGGGTTTCTATCCAGTTCAGCCCCGTCTGGAATTGCCCTCTGGACGGACCTTTCTCCCCTCACTTTCCAGAGAGCCTAGAGGGAGTTACAATCTTTTACCTGGGGTTAGGTCTGCCCTGTACCAACCCAGGCTCTGTTGGACAGCCTACCACCAACCCCCGCAAGAAATAGTATCTGACACTCATTCCAGCTGCAGCCCTTCTGCCTTGATGTGTGTTTAGTTTCTAAAAAATCAGTTCAGCTGATCAGCAGATAAGCCTGGGCGTGGAGCCATTAGCCTCCCTGAAGTGACAGGAGCCACACAAATTCCTGTATGACGGGCACTGGAGGGGAGTCCAAAGTCGTGCCCCGCTGCTGCTCACATCGTCCTCACCCGAGCCATGCCAGGTCTTGTTCTGACAGCAATGGAAAGCATTTTCCCCACTCCCTTCCTCTGGCAAAGGCACACAAGAAGGTCCTAGAGCAGGCCTCCAAATAGAAGCTTTTTCCTCTGCTCACCTACAGGCTTGATAGCTTGTGCTGATATCTAATTAAATAATTAAGGTTAGTTGAGGTCAGGGCCTGGAACCTGAGCAATTAAACTGTTTGCTCCCCTGCTAAAACGAACCGCGTGCACGAGGCGGGCTGCCAAGTTTGGTATTTGTGAAATTTGACTCGGGAAAGGAGCCGCCGCGCACCCACCCCTCCCGGGCGTGCTGCTGAGAGCCGGCTGCGGCTGCCGGGCTGCGCCGCGGGGCCAGCCTCGGCGTGGGAAAGGAAGAAAGAAGTCCCGCTAACTTCTGTTTTAAGGATGACTTTTCCTGTCCTTATCGTGAACTTGAATAGCTGGTATTTAATTGTAAAGCCCAGCTCTTGAAATCAAGTGATTAGATACAGTATCTCGCCTTTGACAAGGGAGCCTTTGTGGGTTCAAAGATGAGCTTGAAAATGAAAGCTGATTAAAGCCTGAAGGGTCAAAGCCAAGGATGGAAATAAAAGTTACCTGACACAGACTTCTTTTTAAAGATCACACACATTTAATCCTATTGCATGATTTTTGACTTGCATAATTTAGCAGTGCAGGAGCAGAACATGTAGTTCATGGAGGGCGAAAGGTGACCTGGGCTGGGCGAAGCAGGGGGAGCAGGGACTCTGCGCGAGGGACGCCGGTGGAGGTCCCTGCTGTGGCAAGCTGCCCTCCCTGGCCCTCCAGATATTAATCGCTACCTGGCCTGTTATAAATATATAAACAGACAGATCAGTTCTGCTGTAAATAGCTACTAGCTGTGAGGATTGTTCTCATCAGTTTAAAAATTAATAGAATTTTATTGTGAGTATTTTTTTTTTGCAAAACCTCTTCATAATCTTCAGGAAAATGAAGATGAGCTGGTGAACATCCTAAATACTGCTATAAACAGAATACGAGTGTGCAGCTCACAGACATCATATGGTCACAGCTTGACAAAGACCTCGGCGCTTGGATCTGGATGGATCATGTTTCTTACTGCTTGGATTTTCTGTTGTTCCCAGGAATCTCTGTATTTTTGTGCTTGCTGTTAATTAATCCAAAATTGTTTTTAAGTGATCCAGAAAGTTATTCGAAATCAAAAAGTAAAATATCTCAGAAAGGTCTGTCCATCCCCACCTCTCAAAACACTGGAGAATTGCTAAGGGTAATCCTGTAAGTGGCTAGAGAGGTTGTACTCACAGGGTTTCATTCCTATTATTGCATTTTAGACTTTCTAAGATATAATAGATTAGAGGTCATTTAAATAATTATAGTTGACATGAAATCAAAATGACCTTGACAGTACATTCCCAGACACACAATTTTAAATAATTTTTTTTCAAATAAAAAGCCATAGTTATCAGCTCTAAAAGATTTATGTGACCCACTAACCTCTGCAGTGTCATACATTTTAACCAATTAGCTATGCTCTTTATTAATCAGAAAAAAATAACCCCCAAAACAAACAAACAAACAGAAAAACACCCACAGGATTTTTCTAAATAAAGCAATTGTTTAGAAAATGGTTTTGACAAATTTACAATAAGAACGTGCAGGGCTTCAGTGAAACGGGAGCACAGATGCCCACCATGGGAGCCTACCTCTTGGGAAAAACCAAGACTTGGAAAAACACTTTGAGAAACAGAGTTGCTACCTCCTGTTTTAAGGGCCTGCTCCAGCTCCAACCTGGAACCGCTCTGCTACGACAACAGTCCAGTCTTACTCCAGATCAACAGTCTGCACTGGGGGGAACGGAGGCAGAAAGAGCCTACCGAAGACATGGGGCTCTTCTTCATACCCTGTGAGGGCAGTTTTAGAGGGAGAAGAAAGGAAACGTGTTCCTTTCGTGCTTTATTTGACAAACAATGAAAGCAATCTGGTCATCAGGAAGCATTTTTGAAAGTAAAATCTGCTTTTGCATGGATGTCAGCTCTTGCGTTCCTGAAGACCATATCTAAGGTTAAAGCTCTTTCTTCTGCAATGCAACATTTCCTCAGGCCTATTTTCTTCCCAATTTGACTCCCAGTCCCCGGCTATCGATATGCTTGGTATAACATGGAGCCGTAACAAGGTCATGGACATGTCTCTGCATAAATCCTGCTGGTGAACTGCCTCCGTTGCTCGCTCAGGGAGTTCACAACAGATATGCAGTGAGCTGTGACCGTAAAAACCTGCTGATCATCCTTCCACTAGGTAGGAGGATTACAACAACTTTCAAGTCAAGACAAAGAAGTCTACGTAGAAAATCCATTAAAGTCAGATATACAGTTCCCTTTTTTATTCAAGCCCACCCAAGTTTTTACCCCTTGAGTACAGCATGATCTGTATGCCCAGAGGTAAATGTAGGGGAGAGTTAGAATGCTTTTTACCCTACAGTGCTTCTTGGGCCTAACACAGCAAGTTCTAATGTCCCTAATTCCTTCTTTTTTCATCCTCTATACACAACAAGAGAGGCCTTGATGCAGTAAAACACTTGAGAGGCTGTTTGATTTACTTAGGTACATGCTTGTAATCCCAAGGGAATAGCTGAGCAGAGCTAGATTTAAGAATATATTTAAGTATGGGACCAGAATGAGTAGGAATGCAGCTGTAGCAAAACGTAGTGAAAACATGGTTAAACCTATAAGGCAGGTGCATGTTAGCAAAATAGTAAACCGTGATGGTCAAGCTGTCATCTATACAGATGGTTTTCCTCAGCCAGAAATTTGCTTTATTCTGACACATAAAAAATTAAAACACCTTGGTAAAGAATCCTCTGGTTTACAAGACAAGGTATTCTGGAGAAGAATATAGATGTGTTGGCTGCTTCATTGACAGTCTATGCTTCAGATTTATTTTTTTAAGATACAATGTCTGGAGCCATATATCCCTAGTGATAAAAATCCCGGCAGTAATCCTGATGAAATCCTAAAGGGCTAAAAAGCAATGAAGAGGATTTCTAAAGGTAAGTTATAAATCCTTTTAAAGAATATCTTGGTTTAAAATAATTCAGGGGAAAAAAAAAAAACAAACCAAACCCCAAACCAAAACTAAACTCCCTAGCCTTAGTAATGAGCTAGTTCTACTTAAAAATCCTTTGGCAAGATCAAGGACACTTAGGAGGGCTGCCACTTCCTAAGGCAAGGAGATGACACTGAGCAGCAGCTTTTGCTGGTCACTAGGCCGTCGAGGCACCAGGCACCTGAGGCCAGGATAAGAGAAGGAGCGATCATTTGTTCAGCGCTGTCTGTAATCTCGCCTTCCAGAAAATATATTGAGTTCTCCCCATTAGGTCAATAAGAAGATAAGTCAAGATCATGAGAAAAAGTGATGCGTGCAGCTGCAGTAAATGGGGTCTTCAGAGAAAACACCGATGTTGAAATGGAAGCAAATAGCAGAGTGCAGGGCATTTGGCCGATTTCTTCTGTAACACGAGCAAGGCTTGCTTAAACCAATTTTTCTTGTACCACGGATGACTTCCACTTACTGCCCTACACGATGTTCAAGACCTGATTTTCAGGCTTTTTTTTCCACACAGCTATTTGTGCCACATAAATATCTGATCTATAATTTTAATGACTGTTTTGGAATGCTTGTGAGTTTTATCTGTAGTTTGGAGGTGAATGAAGGCACATCTTCACACCCAATGGTAGCGTGCATGTGGTGAAACTCACACTTCAGAATACAAGAGTTTCTGCTGAAAAACAGAAGATATGTATGCCAAAAAAACCCTGAAATAACTTCAGTAAGCCTTAAACACTGCAAATACTTAGTTCATTCCACAAACTAAATGGACCAACAGCATAGCTAATATTATTCCTCTGCTAGATTTATAATAGACCTGAATTTGGTGTGGAAACTGCTCATTGAATGAAATGAGGGTGGGGGGAATTAATTGGGGTCTTTGCACCTTGTGTCACCAAAGGCAGAACAGGAGCCGTGATTAATAATTTATTACATTCAATTATTAATTTATCAAAGAGGCTACATTCTTTAGTCACCTGGGTTTTAACAGGGATGAAATCGGATTCCACAGGAATCGATAAACCTGGTACATTTAAATAAATAACTATACACCTTCTGGAGATTTTTAAGCCTGTTTGTAGCCTTCTAGGGCAGAAGTACAACACTCGCTAAATTCTGCAGGCTGCAAAGGAATGATTACCGCTCTTTATCAGTGGCAACGGTACTGCTTTTTACACGGTGAGTAATTAGAAAAGTGCTGAAACACGCACTTGACAAGAGCCTGGGAGAGGCGGGGAAGTCTCTCAGGGACAGGCTTAGAAAAACGATCTTGATAAACCGGAGAGACGACGTGAAATCGGGAAAAACGAAATTCTCTGGAGACAATCGCAAAGCACCACGGCGCGGCAGGCGGATCAGACGTCCCAACACGAACCGGGGCACGGCTGGCTCTGGAGGTGGGGTGCCGAAAACGAGGGCAGGCTGGGGCAGGTTTTGGGGAGTCTGCGGGAGGGCAGGACCCGCGTGGCCGTCACCCACCGGCACCTGCGGAGCAGCAGCGGCTGGAGGATGCTCAGCTGGGCAGCCCCTGCCCTCCTCCTGGGGCCGCCTTCTGCTCTCCTTGAAAACCAGAAGTTTTCCTTGTGCGCTGGTAGCCCAAGCCCCCGATTGGATTTAGCTCGAAGTGTTTTATTGGGCAGATTTGAGTTTAACCTCTCAGCGAGGAGGTTTGGGGATAGCTCCAACCTCTGCGTGTGAATAACTTAATCCCTGAAAAACTTTTGCCTAACCCTAAACCTGATGTTAGCCTGAAAGCTCACTGCGCAAGGCGTGGAGCCCTTTCAAGGTGGAAAGCCACAGGCAAGACATGTTACAGGCAGCGGTACAAAACTACTGGTTGCGTGGGAAAGCAGGAGGTAAGAGGAGATCTCTGAGTGACCTTGCTACGGGATTCAGCCCAAGAGAAATTAAATCAACTGTGCAAGGGGCTACTGCAGGACTTCTTTGGGCCACCTGGCCAGTATCTAAACGGCATGGTCACTCTCTCCTCTGCAGTGTCACAGGCAGAGAAAGATACGTAAAGAAGGGATTTCCATCTGAAAGCAAATTGCCATTTATCCTCTTTATAACTGCAGCAATTCCTTATCGGGACATTCCTCATACAGCAATATATGGCACAATGGTTTTTTTAGAGATGGTTCTCAGTCACACCCTTGCCAATTCAAAATGAGAACGTAATGGTATGGTAAATTAATACTGTTTCTCAGCTGTGTCACATAAAAATTGTTCCATATTCATGTAATAGCTTATTACTGATATGATAAAATAATATGGACACTGAAAAGCCATTTGTTTCAGAAGTGCCTCGAACATTAAACCTTACAATAACTATACTGACTACTAAAACATACAGCAACACTTATAAAAATCTTGTATGGGGCATTGCAATCAGCTGCTGAATAGATTGCATATTAAACAGAAATAACGTCTGGCAAAATAAAAGTGCTTTTTGATGGAGTGGAAAGGCTTCCTAACTGCTCATGAATAACACGTATCACAGAAAACTAATTAATCAAGTAAGTCACCTACTTAAAAAGTGATTCAGAACTCATGTATCTCAGAACACATCTTAAGCAGGTAAAATCATTTATGTGTGTCAACCTTTTCCACCTCATCTGGGGAAACTTGTTCTACCAGAAGTCCTATCCAGGAGGAAACAATGACTTCAAAGGACTGTGAAGAACAGCTCATGAGGCATCTCTCTCGTTTCATTTGGCTTTGGATTAGGCTAGGCTTTGGGTCTTGATCATGTATGATCCAGACACAGTCTTTCTCTTAACCTTTAGTTGACTATTATCTACACATGAACTTAAGGAGTTGCTAATACATGAGGATAACTCCAAAGTCCTTGATCTGAACACACATCAGAGAGGAAAAATTGGCAAAATTAGAAGAAATTTAATTCTGGAAATCAAAACCTTGTTCACACAGAATTGACAATAGTCTCCATGTTTCTGAAAGAGCTATCAAGGTGAGGCTACAAGGCTATTGAGATCATACTTACAACACAGTGTGAACAGATACAGATTTATAACCCATACACATATTTATAACCCAGCCAGACCCAGTACACTCACCCAACTGTTATATGTACTCAAAAAAAGGGATTGCTCCAACCCGCACTTGAAATCTGACCTTACACCATACAGCTTATTAGTCAGCTGGAATTTTACTAGAGTATCTGTAAAGCACAGCTTCTTGCAGCATATGAAAATATTACACAGACAACAAGAAAATCTACTACTCACAGGAGTTTGTATTGGAAGATGTGGGGGACTTGTGGCTGTTAGTTAATAAAGGCTCATGGGAAAATCATTCATAAATACACAGCCTATTCCAAAGCATCACAAAATGAAGAGTCTGAGACATTTTAGCAAACCTCCAAACTACATTTTAAACTCTCAAGTTATAAAACAAATTGCTCCACATTGAGTCACTACTGAGAGGAAACTACCTTTAATGCTAGCAGAAAGAGAAGTGCATTGCAGAATTTCCTCACAACTGCAAAGTACCTTACTTAAATGATAATTATCTTCTATAAAGTGCTTTTACTCTTAGTCACTATTTAGCTTATCTATTCTGAGTCATATTAAGCTTGGTGTCTCAGCTGCAGAGAATTTCATTATACCATTTGTTAAAGCATCTTTAATAGGCCAATTTCAGCATCCATCTACTGTGTCTTACTAAATGGTTTTTATTTGCTAAATGATACAGTTTAGATGAAACACACTTCAACAAGAAATATGGTTGTACTACTACAGATGTCACACTAACAGCCAGAAGACTTTCTCTGAGATCACTGTGCCTGCCAGAGAAGTGAGTCTGCAATCAGTGAGCTCAATTTTGAATCCTTAGACTGGTAAAACTTCTACTAAATTGCTTGGAACTAGAACTGAAATTTGACATTAAAACACAACTTGGTGGTTTATTCAGAAGATATAAAAGTATTTCTTTGATGTTGTATTTTGTAAACTCTAATCTACACGCATAGGTTAAAAGGTCAAATAAATACTTCAAGGACTTTATTGGTTATTCTGTTTCAGCCATGGTATTTGCAGTAATGCTTTGTATGGGAGGGAGACATGAAAACAAAACAAATTTACCTTGCATTGCAAATAAAGAGTACAGCAAGCCTTGCTGGTGCTGTTACCTGTTCTAATTCTCAATAGGTCTCTTCATCTACTTTTCTGTAATCAAGCCATCTATATTTCCCAAATTACATACTTTAAGTGTCCTTGTAGAAAACTGATCAAGTCCAATTTATACTAGAACATTTTCAGTCATGTATATCTGTAGCTACAATGCAATAGTATAGGTAAAAGCCCAAGCTTCAGCCGTGGTTTTTTATAGTATTTCTTCAAACTTGTGTCCTGGCTTAGCCTGGACTACACAGGTCTTCTACGGGCAGGCTCCAATGCTGCATGAACTGATCTTCAAATTACACCGTGCTGATTTTGTAGTGGTTTTGGTTCCTACATCTATCTTCATTTTCCTTCCTTAATACCTGATACTTTCACACAACAAAATCCAGGAATTCAGGCCCTTTCAGTCTCTATTAGGTGAAGGAAAGAGAAATATCACTTCAGCTGACACCACTCAAGTGATGCTATCGGTTACATTAATGCCTAAAAAGGGTGTCTCCACCGAGAGCTGCCAACAAGCAAACACGCCTTGAATTCAGCTGTAACTTTCAGGCACTAAGTATAGATAATTTGGCCAACCTGGTTACTTACAATTTAATTCCCTAATTTGGCAGTACCCATCCCCATTTATCCAAACAAACATCTCTCTCTCTGCCTGCAGGAGTCTTTGCACAGGATCAAGGCAGGAAAGATGCTGGCGCATGAGCTGCCGGCCGCTGTTTCCTTACTTCTTTGGACTCGTGTGACTTTTCAACATCTCAGGCAGAGTCCTATGTCCTGATCATCACTAAACATCGCAGAAGTTTCCAACAATCAATATGTAAAGACAGAGTAGAGTTTGGGGTGAAAAATCCATAGATTTTTCCTGAAAATTGGAGAAAAGCCTACAAAGCAATCTGCATTTGCATGTCCTACTGCTTTCTTGGATGACATGTTTGCTCAGCGTGAGAAACCTCAACAGCAGAAGACAACATTTGCAGATGAAGTCAAGAAAGACGTACGGCTTTTTGTGGCTAACACCTGAGAAGATCTGATAAGCAGAGGTCAAGATTAAATACCCCCAGTGTCCCTCGCCCAGCTCGAGCCTTTCCATCCCTCGGAGGGGGAAGTGAGAAGTCCCCAAAGGTATCTTTAAAGAGGACTGGTGTGGAATCAATGAAAGAAGCAGCTGGAGGGGCAGAAACACAACAAAAGCCTGTAGCAGAGGACAAGTGCTGAGGCACTGGCACAGGTTGCCCAGAGAAGCTGTGGATGCCCCATCCCTGGAAGTGTTCCAGGCCAGGTTGGATGGGGCTTGGAGAAACCCGGGCTAGTGGAAGGTGTCCCTGCCCATGCCAGGGGGGTTGGAACTAGATGATCTTTAAAGTCCCTTCCAATCCAAACCATTCTGTGATTCTAAGCCCATTAGCCCTGTGTCCATTAATGGAGATGGAAATTCTGTAGGTTTGCAGCTAACACAAAAGCAAAGGTGGCTGCTCTCTGATAATCACCTGCCCTGGATTAATCACTGGAAAGCCAGCTCAGGTGAATGCCGCGCGGGGTTACAGCATCCTGAATTTTGTGCAAGTCTGTACAACCATCTCAACAGGGTGAGGTCAGCAGCGGCTAACGATGGCAGTCCTGGATAAAAACAGCCAAAGCAGCAGGTGATCTAGAAAGCAGATACCCTGCAATTAACTTCCCAGTGGACTTTGGTTTTGTGGTGGTTTTTTTTTTTTCCTCATTAATTAATTCCCTCAGGTAGTTAAAAGGAATAAGAACTGTATTTCTTGTATGTATATATGATAAGAAGTCAGGAAAAGTTTCCTTTTTTTCCCCCTAATGTTTCAGTGCATCACAGCATGTTTTGTAGTTGTTGGCCAAGGACTGACAGTTGCTTTTCATCAAGCACACTGATTTACTGACTTTTGATGCTGAACTAAATTATTAGCCCTAGCTATATCTTTGTACTGTTTTCTTCTGTATGCATTTTCTCTTTAATTAAAGTTGTTGGAGGTCATTGCACATTGTTGAAATCTCTGCAGGGAAAACAGTCTTACGCTGTTTTGGTGCAGTTTGGGTCTATGATTCCTTTCTTATTCTCAGTGAATTAATGTTTTCTTAAAGGACGGAATTATGAAATGGGACTTGCAAATGAGTGCAGTTTTTGTCAGATATCTTTGCAAAAATAACGTACCTTCTTTATCATTTAACCCAGCCAAGCATTTAAGCACATGCTTATCTTTAATAGCTCCACTGAAATCAATGAAACGACTCACATGACAGCAAGATACTGATCAGGAATTTACTCCAATGGATGCTTTATGTCCTATGATTAAAAATAATTCCTACTTGGGAGCTGGGAAAGCATTTGTTCAAGCCTGCTGTTTACTGGTTTCTTCCATGAATGTCCTCTTGATTAGAGCGGCATAAGCACCACAATCACCATATGAAGTATTTGGAAGATACCTATTTTCTAGATATCCAAGCAGTGCTTTTTCTTTTAAATTGGATGTGAATGCCAAGGCAACTTTATTCTCCTTTTATACTCAAATGCTCTGCTGCCACATATCTATAATGTTCTCTGGCAGGGCTCACGAGTGCCAGCAGTATAAAGTACACCTGCTGTGGCCGTCTCGGTGTTTTCTTTTCAGTTTTTGTTGTGATTAGAACACATTTTTCTGATTACTGCCTAGCATCCTTCAATGAATTTCATCTTACTAAACTGATCTGCTGGATTTTTAACTGCATCCAGCCAACAGCATAATCTCAGCAACACTTATTGTTCTCTTTACTTAGCTCCTGACTCCATCTCTATCACATGTGCTTCTTCCATTGTTATGCCTTTTTTTCAGTTAATAAGCTGCAAAAAATAATGCAACTAGGTTTTTGGTGTAGATGCAAAGGAAAAGGTCTCTGATGACAAAGGCTGCGCTCAAGACTGCCTCTTTTCCACAGCGGTTTCTGCTGTCTCCATTATCACTGGCAGGAGGGCAGAGAGAGCCGGGGCTCTGCCCTTCCCTGCCACATTCCCTTGGGAATGAGCCCACTGGCTTTAACCGAAGCACCAGGTCAAGCTCAGAATGCGCCGATCCTTTGGCAGAGCTCTTCAGGGCCAACCTGCATGGCAGATGAGCCTGAAGTTACTAATTTTAGCTATATGTTTTTATAATTCTAGCTAGTTTTCCAGAATACTGTTATGACAAATTTGTCACTGAATTTCCCTGAGAAGTTTTTAAGCCACCTCCAGGCTGCGAAACTGAAGAATAGCTCATATTTAGAAAATTACATTAATAAAATCCACGTATAAGGACTGACTCCATATTTTCATGTTATTTTGCTGCTGAGTGAGACAATCCGCCCAAGGTTCGCTCTCTGTGAAGAGCAGATCCAAATCCTGATTCTATTCTTTGACGGTGCTGAGAGCAGGAGCCCAGCTTGCATTTGGTGTGAATTCAGATAGTCTTTTATGACATTGTAATATGCAACTCAAAAGAACTCATCAACTTGATCTAATCTAAGCTTCTCTACAGAAAACTCAAATAAGCTTGAATTCTTGGATTAGTCAATGTTTGCAGCCACTTGAATTACATTTCATATATACATAAAGTGAGCACATGAATCTCAGCAGTTAAGTACTCTGCTGTCAATTTCCATTTTTTTCCTTAAGAAAAGAGTAAAACATATTTAAACTTAGCACTCTGAGAAGTAGTATCTGGCTGTGATCAGATACAATCAACTGAAAGGAAAGAAATAGCCATATTTGCATCCATAATCTTTTTTATCTTGACACTGAAGGCTAATTGTCATATCAGTAAATGCAGAATGAAATATAGTATATGTGCCTGAAGGTACCATATTTGCAAAATTGCTTAACAGCAGCTACTACTTGCTGTTTTGACAAAGATATACTCTTGCTGTCTGATAGCACATTTCTGTAGGAGATAATTTTGAGTAGTCCCTGTCAAATAAAGTTAGATTTAATGCAGCCACAATGCTAGTAATAAAGGGAAAGCATTGACATTTTCTTCTTTATAATTAGATGTTGCCACTGATATCCAGAGCGAAGACGCTGTTGTCCTGAATTGTGATCGTTGCTGGAATGCTCACTGTGTTTCCCGAAATCTGTATTGTCCCTGTGGGTATGGAGCACACGCACATGAGTGTTGTACTTCTGATCGAACTGTCATAAATCTATCAGAACGTGATAGAACTCCACCAGATGAACCTACCCGAACACACGGCAAATATATCCCTCACTGCCACTGGTTATTTGTATTCTATTCCACATTTTATGGGCAAGTATGTTATGCTCTAGGAAAGCAGGTTTTAACAGCCTAAAAATTATCAGGGGCTGAAATTTGCTTTCGTACACCATACTTTTCACACACCTGCTTTTTTTCTGCTTTTGTTTTTGTTCTCTTTGCGTAATCGTTTATCTGAATCAAGTCATCAGCTGACGCAATGAAAAACAGACACGTCATTACAGGAGCGCTGTGACAGCCTAATCGGGACCGGGGTCCCAGCGTGTGCCGGGCTGTAAGAACACAGACAGAAGGGAGGCTTCCTCCCCGGCAACGCTCGCTGCTGGATTTAATTCAGAACGGACCCCGGGAAGAAGAAAAGTAGGCAGAGTTCACATGCAGCGATAGCAGACCTCTGCGTTGCCCACCATCGGTGAGCATCTGCCCACGTCAAGTCCCGTGAGTACCGGAGAGGTCCGGCCTCGCCGCGGCTCCCGGGAGCTCGGGGCATTCCCGGAGAGGTGAACGCGCCTTGGTCAGGGCTGTGTCCGGGGTCTCCCCCAGCGGTCGTGTGGCCCCAGGCTGGTCTTATAAACTGAGAACAAGGAATTAAGGTCGGTACATGACTCTGTTCTTGAGTGAAAGCGCTGAAGCCTTTCCCAAGGCAGATACTTCCTACGGGTCGGTTTCTTGAACCAATCTGTAGTGTTATATCCAGCTTACACGTATCCCGCGTAAATAAAGCGAACGAGAGAGGTGGAAACAAAGGCAGACGGAAACAGAGAATATAAAATGCAGCTATAAATATTATAAATCTTGCAGCAACCAGGCGGTCTCATTTTATCCCAAAAGCTAGAGAGATGGAACTGATTAGCTCTCGCCGAGGGAAGGATATTGGTGTTTAATACCCTTTTGAGGCTGTTGAACTCAGTTATTGGATTCAAAGCAGGATACCTGATGGTACAGACAGCAGTGTGTAACTAGGTTTCCTTTCCTAACAACTGAAAGCCCACAAGAAAATTACCAGTTTGGGCTTAGAAATGAAGGTGCTCTTTTGCTGACTAAAAATCATTTATTTATGAAACAATTTTAAATTAGCTGCCGTTTGCAATACCAGGAAAAATTAGCACATTTCTGAAGCCAAACTGGAGTTATCTCTCTCTGCAGTGATGTTTAGAGTGGCTGTGCCATTTGTCATCTTCTGGGTTGAGTTTGTTTGGGTTTTGCAAATGACAACACACACTTTTAAGCAAGATTTAGCCCAAACAGATAATGTTAGAAGTGAAGATGGTTGGGTTTTCCCCTGAAAAAAAGTATCTCTGAAGGTGAAAAGAAAAAATAAATGTGAAAAATGAATGACCCAAGAAATGAAAAATTGAAAAGTGAGTAGTTAACACACAGAAAATTGCTTTTCTATGGTGAAGTCCATAAATTCTTTGGGCAAAAGAAGTGTTTATTTTTTAAAAGGTGAAGTGCTCATTTAATATTTTCCAAATGAAAAATTTGGATTTTTTTTTTGTCGTTGTTCAAATTAAAATCTGGTTTAGTAATTCTAAAAAATTTCAGAATATTAAAAAAAAAATCAAAGAAGCTTAAAGTCCTTAGAAATACAAAACATCATTTTACTCAACCAGAATTTTTTGGGTAACCTAAATTCACACTTTATTTTTTTTACTAAGAAAAAATATTTTGCTCCAGAATGATTAAAATAAAAAAATCACCACGCTAAACCAAAAGCCAAAACGCGAACAAAGCGCCAAACCCAAGCTAGCAAACAGACCTATCAATTATTTACATAGCTCTGAAGAGCTGTTTGCAAGCTCTCTATTATAACTTTTATTCATAGAATATGGTTGCTAGTAACCGGACATCGTACCTGGCTCCTGTTTTAAATAAGGCGACAAAGTGATTGTATAAATGACAACTGCTAAAGAGTTGGCAAAAGGCACCTGATGCAGAACATGAAACTTTGAGAAACAGAAATACAAACACTGGTAGTTGCAACCTACCAAAAATATGTTACTGTTTCCATATATTTTGATCCTGCAATGCCCTCCTAACTTCACTAGTATCTTGCATCCATTTTGGCTAAAACCTAGTATATAAGCAGACTTTTTGACATACAAAACATTAGCGCAATCATTTTCTGCTCATGGGCAATCCTCCAAAGGGAAACTGAAAATAATATAGCCTAATTACGACTCCAAATAAAACAATTTTATTACTGGATAAACTACTTTCATTCTTTGTTTGCTCTCAAATGATATGTGAAAATTAATACATGGCAAATTAACAGCATAAAATTTGGGAGTCAAGGATATTTTTTTTTTCCCCAAGTTTTCTTTGCCCTACCTGCAGTGAAGGAATACAATTTCTCTTCTAGCATCACAGGCAATGAAGAACAACAGATTATAGTTATGATAGAATTCATACAGCATTGGGCTTGCCTTACAGCATAATTCAATCCATCAGAAGTCTTCATACTTACAAATGGGTTTTAAATACTTCTCAAAACTGAAATTTGACTGTATTAGTACGCACCAAGCTTTATACCTCACTGGACACAATGCAGAGAACCATACCGAGTCATGAAGCGCTACAGTGCATGGCAATGCACGGCTTCTACTCCATTCCATCCTTACATTATGACATTGCTCTGCAGTACCAGGGCATAATTAGGTACTCGAGGTGCTATACTACCACATAACGAAGCCCAATTAAAACTCATTAACCTCTGACCTCCTGCACATATTTGATGGACAGGGAGCATCTCGGGGAAAAAGTTAAAAGGTGAACTTGAATGAGCTCAGTTCAATGGATGACGTTTTGAGGAGTTAAAGATACCTTAAATGAGAATTTACATCTGATGCATCAGTGCATGTTAACATATTGATTGATAAATGGAAACATTATATGAGATGGTCATGCTGGCTGAACATTTAGAGTGAATTATGCTGAAACATTTGCTTATTATATGCATACCATTATTTTATGTTAACAATAAAGTGCTGTAAAAGTTACATTAGTAATAAAATATGCACTAGAAATGTGCTTTATTGGCTTTATTTGTCTATGAATAAATGCCACCACATCCCTGCAAAAATGATATGGAAATAATATACCTACAGTGACAACTTGTAACTATCTTAAAGTAAAATTAATGTTTAAATCCAAGTATGGAAGTTGGTACAAACCAAGATTCATGTAGCGAGGTACATCTTACCACTATGCTTATGGAGAAATATGTCAAAAAAAAAAAATACATGTCAGTTATTAGGAAAGCAGGAGGGAGGACTATGCAGAAGGGGCAACACTCAACTGATACATGCCAGTGCTTAGATGCAGTTTAGACATTTGATGTTGCTTTGAGATTAATAGAACCATCACTCTATATTATATGCACCTACACATGCAGAATTACTCCACTGCAATGAGACACAGTGGCGTAGCTATTACAGAAATGTTAGATAGCTCCCAAGTACAATGATGCATTTATAGAAAGCTCCAGAGCAGAGGTAATTTTCCTTTGTGATTATACATTTTTTTTTGTCTCAACAAGTTACGTACTTTTTTCTTTTTTTTTTTTTTTTTCCCCAGCAATAAACATTTTATCGCCTCCTGGTGATCGGCCCATTTTCAGATGTGGCTGGTCTTCCTTCAGGAAAGACTGCTCTGAAAGAGGGGCCAGCATGGGGGTTCCCCACACTGCGGAGCCACAAGCTCCGAGCAAGCTTTCCTGGGAGACCAAGTATCCTGCTCTGCAAGCATTCCCCTACGCACGTCTTGCATATGCACAGGTGCCCCTGGGAAACGTCGATACTAATGTGTATGTACAACAAAGACACTCCGTGCATGTGCAGTAGATCTAGCACTTTCACACACCGCCGGCTTTCCAAATATTTCATGAAGTCCAGGACTTGCTTTATGGGTTAGTGATAAATAGACAGTGCATACACCGTACTGTCAACATTTAAAGGGTTAGTTTGACTTAGTGCATACCTGCAGTGCCCCTGACCTTGACACATGCCAGTAAGACATACAGGAATTCTGGAAAAAAGGACAACTATGTAGCTGTAAAAACATTTTGTATACAAGCCAAAATTTACTTAGAAAAATTTATAGGATTGAAAAGTAAAACAAGTAGAGAAAACTTCATATGTGTGGTACCTTGAAGTTTGACTCATGAGATATACAGAGGATAGGGTAGATAGTAGAATTTGGAAATTCATAATATCAGCAGTTCCAAATTAGCAGCAGGGTGCTGTGACTTTTTGCAAGAACTCTTGGGTTGAGCAACTTTACCTGACGCAGATTAGCTGGCTCAGGCATAGCTTAATGCTAATATTTTTTTTCTGAGCTACATAAGGAATCAGGACTCATGAAATAAAGAAAAGCAGTGCAAGAGTGGAATTGTTGTGCAATTACTGCAGCACATTAGGCTGTTAATATACTGAGTGCAAAGCTTCAGCTCTAATGCAGGCTGTCAATAGAGTGTATATTATCACAGCATCAAACATCTGGGAAGATACTGTGCTGTCCTGAAATTCTGGCTTTCTCTGGGATAACAAAGCCCTGACACTGTAGGGAAGCCCTATTTTGTTGACAAAAATAACCACCTTTGAGGGGACAGAAGAGAGACAGATCCTCACCCAGTGCAAAGCAGAGCAGCACTTTCATGTCACTGGGTTTCCTAAGGCTCCGGCCACCCCCTCAATGCAACCTTCACCGTTACTTCCCTGTGCAAATTACAGTTACAGAAGGCAGCAGAAACAGCATGTACCTTTTATAATCAAAGATCTCAACAGTTACAGAACATTGTGTAAAAGCCATTTCTTCAGTTCAGCAAGGACTAAGTGGCAACAAGGGAGAGGATGAAGCAGGGACAACGGCAATTAAAAGCAAAAGGGATTAAAAATATTCCCAAATGTCTCAAAAGTAGCAGGAAGAGAAGACCACTTAATTCTTAGCTAGTATTAGCTTTTTTACATGGAAACTGAGTGCAGACATATAAATGGGGTAGCACCCAGTATTTCTTTGTTATTCGCAGCATACAGTGGTGATGTGAATTGGGGGAGGGAGGGGGATCACACACCACTTAGCAGATAACAATTACCCCACGTACACACAGGCGCACACACATTTATCTCAGACACACACAAACAAGCCTGCTGGCACATATAATGTACTCCACAAACCCAATTTGTTTTCACTTCATTATTTTTGAATACATAGGGAGAGTTCTGGGAATGCATGATGTTGCTATGCCAAAATCTGCAGAAATACAAGTTCTTTTGGTACTAACAGGAGCCTTTATACCATTTTCATTCTAATTTTCTACTATAGCACTGCCAAACACCATTTAACTTTGCTCAGAATGTTGAAGCTTTTGTAGGCAAAGCCCCAGAATCACTTTTTTTTTTTTTTTCTCTTTACTCCTGTGAGCAGCCGCATAAATCCCAGATGTTCTCTATTCTGCATGAAGTAAATATTGAAATTGTGCTAGGAGATATTCAAATAGAGCTGACAGAGATGTGAGCCTGAGATCCAAACTATACTAAAACTTGAAACAGTTCTATCAGCAATTGCCCACTCTGGCAG
The DNA here is from genome assembly GCA_035590195.1 of Aviceda cuculoides. Taxonomy (NCBI): domain Eukaryota; kingdom Metazoa; phylum Chordata; class Aves; order Accipitriformes; family Accipitridae; genus Aviceda; species Aviceda cuculoides. The sequence goes on along the minus strand of JAVJGG010000037.1, from coordinate 18,076,980 downwards.
TGCTGCATATCTGCTGTCTACAATCAGGATAGAGTGCCATATATCTTCCTAATCACCTTTCTTTCAGTGACAAGTATGAGCAAGCTAAAGCTAAGGTCAAATGAAAGTACTAAACACTTTCAATACATCAGGAAAGTTACCCTCACTCAAAATACGAAGCTCAATATCTGGCAAGCTTGAGTGATGCAAAGCATTTTGGGTAGGAGGTCTGTCAAAATAACAGCGTGCAAATAACCAGATGTAAAATTCCTTGAGGTCTGTTGAAAGCTGGAGAAGATGGTTGGCTCCACTGAAGCACCATCTGCCAGCTCAGCTATCAGCGCATCAGACTCAGCCACAACGCAAGAGGCATTCGTTGCCGTTACCGTATATAAGTGGTCTTTGACAAGGAAACAGAGGTGCTGTCCCATGGGCATGTGTAAAAGCTTTTAGAGAAGTGCCATCAGTTAGTGCACCCTCGATGGAGGCCAGCCTGGAGGGACCCTGCTTCCAGCCGAGCCCAGCAGAGAGGATCCCTCATGGCTGGGCCACCACAGGCTTCATCTCCTGCAAAGATGGCGTGAAGAGCAATGTCCTACTTTGGGGCAGCTGCCACGACTTGGAGGCTTTCAGGGCAGAGAGACCTGTAGATGTTCCCCACCTTCATCTGCTCATCCCACCCCTGCCTCACCTGGGTGCCAAGGGACATCCTTAATTCCTGAGGAAAGGCGCGGAAGGCAGCTGTAGGGCAGACCGCAGTCTTTTGGTTGTGGTTCACGACGGAGCACGGGGGAGTTGAACACTCACATGCCAATGACCTGGAGTTAGGTAACTAAGTCCCTTCTTTCTTTAGGAAAGAACAAGGTTTTGGGAACTTTCCTCAGGAAAAGAAGAAATAATAATAATAAAAAAATAAAATAAAACCAACACCACCAAAAAAATCCCCAACTTAATCCCCTGCCTGAGCATCTCAACTAGATGACAGAATGACTTTAACTTGGAGCGAACGGGTTGGATGTAGAAAACACAACTTTTACCACGTACAGCAAGCACGAACAGGCACAGAGGTATCTGAATGAAAGTTCAATTCCGAACTTTGTGCTAGGCAGTGTGAGTAGTCAGTGATTATTTATAGCTACAGGCCAGTGCCTTCAGAGCATGGGAGAAGCACTAAGCAAGTTACCTTTCACCATGAAAGAGGCTCTGGGAATATTTCGGGAGGTTATGGGAAGAATATCTGTTGAGGGGTCAGGGCTCAGGGCAGGAGGCTGCCCAGTACAGTATGGATTATATTATTTTATTCTGCAACCCCAGAATGTTCTATTTCATCTACCTCAGAGGCTGTCAGTCAGTTCTTTAAGTACAGCCTGTCTCTAAGTGCATTTGTATGATTGTACAAAGGAGAAATGGCTTTTCCTTCCCCCGAACAAACTCCCTAAACTTACTGAATCCACAACACATTCTAAATTCTCGCAAACACAAGGAAACTACCCAAAAGCAAGGGAAGAGCAGCCCCAAACCCAGCAATGCATTACAAAGACTAGAGGCACATTTTTGTTCCCAGCAGCTCCAGTGAGCGCTTGGGTTGGGGTCTTTGCTGTGTGCTCCACCACTCCTCTGCTCATCCTTCTCATGCTCCATTCCCCCAACAAGGGCTTCTCAAAGCAGTTTCAGATTTTTAGCACCCCATGGCAGGCAGACTAAACTTTTCTTCCTGCGAGCCCCTCATCAGTCTGAAATGACATCTTGACTGATATATTCGTGGCTTCAATTTCTATCAGTAGCATCCTTTTCCATACAGCTTCCCCCAAAGATGTTAGTCAAGAACAAAAGTTATTCCCCTTCTAATCCTATTCCCATACCTGAGGAAAAAAAAAAAAAAAAACCAACCAAGGGATCTACTCTTAAGGTTTTCAAATTCTTCATTTGCTTACTTTCATCACCAAACACAAATCTTCCCATTGGAGAGTGCACACCTCATAGCATCAGCGAAGAAAAACTCCACCTGCTCTGAGTGCCCTCTCATCCAAAATGTGGAGTATCCACTGGGATATTCTCTACTGCACAGAAAATTGGTTTGCTTCCCCGCTACGTGAGGCTCAGCATACGGATTTGGTACCTGTGTCTGAGGGCTGTACCCCTGGCACGGCGCTCAGTTCGCCCAGCCTTCCAGCAGGTCACTTGCCACTGTCCCAGCGGCCGCGCGTTCCACACGTGCAGCCACAAAGACGCAGCTCCGTGGAGATCAGTTCAAAATTATTTCAGCCTAGAGTTCTATTTCCATTCTATTTCCAGCTTAGACCTGTTTCTAAATGCTTTCTAGGAAAGTGTTTGTGTGGTATCCCGCCACGGAGAATAAGCTAGTCGTAACAGGCTGCTGGGACTGCCAGGAAAGCTGGGCTCCAACCCGCGCTGTTACGCTGTGGTCTACAGTGGACACTTGCCACGGCGCTTTGGCAGGCGGAAAGACACATCCCACTGAACAAACACAAGGGGTTAGGAAGCCGCTCTGCCCCCGGGCTGCGGGGGTCCTGGTGTCCCAGCCCCACGTGCATTGCTCTGCTGACTTCAAGTAGGGCTCTCCCCACGTCTCTGCCGGGCAGACGGCGCGGAGGGAGCCGCGTTCCCGCGTGCGGGCGCAGGTTTTGTCAACGAATCGTCCCTTTCCCCCAGACGTGAAGAAGGCCAGAAGTACCCTGCTGTGTTACAGGATAATATAAATGTTGTTTTTGGACCTCGGTGCTTCAGTGGTCGTTTTCCAATTATATGAGGCTCGATTGTTCATACGAGAATTCCTTGTTGACTAATTGGCAAAAACATATACACAGCTAAGTAGCACACTGTGTCCTACTTTGATGAAATGTGCTACCATTCCATCCTAATTAGAAATACTCATTTGCTCTTTTAATTGCATACCTTTGCATATTTACAGCAATTAATACATTGTAAAAGTGGAACATACTAAGTCAGTCTAATATTTGCATTTCTGCTAGTTAAGTCTGTTAAGGCATCACTTCCACATTAGGCTTTAATTATGTGAGGAATGCAAAACACCTGATGCCACGCTGGAACCCAGAATCATTTTCTTTGGAGTCCTCTACCTGGTCACTGACCAAAGCAGTGTTTTCCTCATAAAAACTGGCTAAAGATCTACTTCCCAAGGAATTAATGTTATAATTGCAAGCATTTTTCTAACTGGGTATTGTGCCCTTGAAATACTGATACAATCTTAATTACAGAAGTATGAACAATACCATTATCATGAACTGCTTTCTGTTTTATGCCAATTATGCAAGTAATAAACAGCATTCAGCAAAAATAACACCTTTTAGCAGTGCTCAAGTCTTCTCTATATTTTTAGCAAGTTTGGGAGCTGCTTATTTTTGCTGCCTGAAAATATCCTGCCACAGTAAATACTGTAAGAATAAAATGGATAAACAGTTTATTTCTGACACTTGCTTATTGAACAGGCTGAATTCTTAGTTGATTCTGATCTGAGCTGCATTCTTCATTTCATTGAGACTATATCAGTTTACACCAGCTGGGATCTGGCTCACCTTTTAATGTTACAGGAAATGATCATGTTTGATCTGGAAATTCGGGAGGGTCCTTTCTCCCTTAAGAATTTATTAACCACCAAGTGGAGGTAATTCATGTATTTTGAAGTGTTCGGTGTACACACACACGTGCATGCATATGTAGATGTAAATCATACACTCTATTTTAAACTGTGATTTGTGTAGCAAATCAGGTAGGAGCAGGGAGGATTTACATTTAACAAGCTCAACACAAGAAACAATACGGGTTTTTTTATACCTCTGTCCGCACTCACCGCTTTCCAAAATCTTAGTAAATCCACTCATGACATTCTCATGAGATGGTAACCTCAAGATTACTCACAGTCCTCATTTCAGAAAACAAAAAGGCTGCTGACATCCCTGTCTGAAACATCTGGCTTTACACCTTACTCTGGATTAGGGTTTTATCTGGTGGCATTTTACGTGACCGCACCAGTGCCCGTAGAGCTCATCTGCCTGAGCTGAGTTGAAAGCCCTTTCCCTTGCTACGGCCTTTATTCTTCCTGGACTCGGAAAGAATAGTCCTTAATAGAATAGGTCCAGCTCACAGGATTTTTGGATGCTGTTTGTAACCTTAGGAAAATAAACAGCACGGCAGGAGAAGGGAGCAAATACAGCACTACAGGCAGCAAGGTGCTGAAAGAGTGTTTTGTACGGACTCTCCCACCCTGCAGATACTTGATGCTCCATGGCAGTGGTGGGGAAGAGGGGACACGAGCAAAGGGTAACCTAACTGTTTCTAAGAATTTTGGAAAGGAAGGTTATGCTGGAACCGTCTCCACCGTGGGGCTGGACAAGGCATTAGCCAAGCTGAAACCAGATGGCCAAGTCTGAGTTTCCTATGCCTTCTATCAAAATCACTGTCATTCTCCAAAAGCTATTTCTCACCCACATCTCTACATTTCACCTAGCCATAAACATTTTAGCCATAGTAACATCTTTAGTATTTTGATAGAGAGCAAGACTTGGTTAGCAAATTCTTCAGCTGTTGGATTCTGCAGAGAACATTCAAAATATCAGGCCTAGATGGGGCAGAAGTGAATCTTGCACCATTCCCTCCACCCAGAGTGTCAACCCCAACTCTGTCTTTTCAGATGCCTTTATGGCACCATATTTAAGTATGCAGTTGTATTTTCAGGCATTCATTCATTCAAAACTAAGACTGACATTTGTAAAAACACATACAGCTGGTGAACGAAAGAGCTGTCTTATTCTTCATAAGTAGAATTTCCAGATTTTAATGTCACAAGATAAAAAAAACTGTGGGTTTTTTTTTCTTTCACTGTAGGCAGAATTTTTTAAAAAAAGAGGATTTACAATTTCAAACTAAACAAGCAAATTATGTTTGCACTGCAACTTTCTTCCTTACCTATTTCAGATGTTTTCAGAGAAAAAGGGGAGGAGAAGGCTACATGAAGATGAAAGGGAAATTTACCCCATTGGGGAGCTTTCGAGAGCTGAGAGTACAAAGAAAACCTGATCAAAAACTTGTTACCAGAAACTGGAACGACTGTGTGTCTAGAGCGGGGAAGAAATGCAATACTCACAAGCGAAGAAATTTCAAGTACAAGAGAAAATGGTGCTGGATGTCCACTGGGAGATGGGATGATTTCCTCTGAGCTCACGGGAAATGACTGTATGGATATCTGAACGATGTGTCATATCGTGTGTTGAAACCACACAGACATTTATTGAGTTACATTCAGATATGGGTAGGGTTTAGTTTGTAAATAAACATCAGCAAATTAAATGACAGACTTGCTGCTAGAGACCCGATCTTAAACCAGAGACAAACCCCACCAACATGACTATGCAGATATCTGCATTTTTTTGATGTGAAATAGTTTGGAAGCGTAAGGCCTATTCAAAAGCAAAATTTAATTTAAAATTATGCCCTACAGGAAAACATATATTAAGCATTTGATTCTCTTGCTGCCTCATAAATTACTAAATGTTTTTTTAAAAAATTAGTATTTTTCTTCTCCAGCAGTGACACAAAAAGGATTTATGCTGCCAGATCCCAGCATTTTTAAGTGAGCCCATTAAGATCAGAAGCACATAGCCAGAAGGACAGGGCCAGGAAGGGTCTTAGAGGCTACTGAGGGGTAACCTAGCACAAGCACGAACATTTTATGGGGTTCACAAGGAACCAAGTTGGTTTCTGAGAGTCTGCACTCCCAGCCATATGCATGCAGTGGGCAAATGGCTCCTTAGATAACCTATACCTGCATGGAATTGAAGGGGTGGTGTGGGTGATACAGAAGGAAAGCATGCAGGACAGGGTAAATTTGTTCATTTAAATAAATTTGCCTCCTCCCCCAGGAAAACGTCTGATTTTCCTCCAACAGTTCTCTGATCTTCTGCAAAGCTCCCAGAGGCGACATCAGACAAACCTTATGAGCATTTTTGTAGGCAGATGCTCTCTGCAGAACATGCCAAAATGCCTGGGACTGAAGATAGCAGAGGTGTGCAAATGATGGTGGTACATCTCCTGCAGATGGGAGAGACCTCCTTACACCTCAAGGGAGGTGTAAGAACTCAGTCACGATGAGGAGAGTTAAGAAAACATAGTTAGAAAATTCCCCTCTTTAGGGTTATGCAACAACAACGCATAACAATACAATTAAGGTCTCAAATTTGCAAATTTGGTGGAAGTAGCTCTTTCATAAGGTGTGATTTCCTATTGATAAAACATTCCCAGTGCAACTGGAAAATCCTCTTACAAACTGAACAACAAGGCTGTGATTGACTGCCTGCACAGAAACGAGTTATAATGGGATTTGGCACCTCTGAGCTGGGAGGACATAGGGAGGCCAGCAATTGTTTGCATTTCTGGAGGGGTTATCCAGCTTCAGAAGTGTTCAGTGGCATGTTTCAATCAACAGCAGGGAAGTACAGCTATCTCCACTTTGAAGAAGTTTAATCTATGGCTACGATCCAAAAAGACCAAGTGTCCTCTGAATTCAAAGGCAGCCAATCTTCATAGACTTTAGAAGAGATTATCTAAAGATTATGTTGGTAATTAACTGAGGAAATGGAAAGTTGGTCTAAACCCTGTGGATCTGTCTCAAAGTGACATTGCTCTTTTCTTTCCTTAAAGGATGTGCGTTGGAGGCTGTGGACATACTTTGAAGAAGTGCACGGTGCAACATGGGTAAAGCAACCAGGGGAGTCTGAATACAGGTGTTTTTCTTAGCTATCTCTCTTTGCATTGTGCCAGACAAGTGGGTGGTTGACAATAGATAATTTCTCTTGTAAAATTAAAATTAAAACTAGCAATTACCCACCAATACCCAACAATCATCATGTCACTGTTAACACGTGTTACTGTCATTAGTAGCATTTACTCTAACTAGTCTTTATTATGCCACTAGTTTACTGCAATTACTCCCAATTAGACAGAGACTGTGAGCACCAGCTTTCATACCCAGTAAAGCCCCTGTCACATCCCAGATGAGTTGAAGGACCCCTCCGCTGCAACCTTGTTAAATAGATAGACTTCATTTTATATAGCTCTAGAGAGCTTCTTCAGACAAACACTTCATTCTTAAAACATTAATTTTTTTTTTTCCTTTTATTTGCATGGCAGTGCTTCACAGATCTCCTAAATCTTCAATTACTTAGTAACTATTTTTCTTTCTCATCTAACAACAGCATGGATCGTAACAAAAGAGTGCTGCATAGTTATGGAGATGCAACAGCCCTGCTATTTAGCATTTAGATGGTGCAACAGAAAGAGGGCCAATGTACCAGATAGGTGGAGGGGAGGTGGATGTGAGCAGCGACAGTTGGCTGGATGGAATGCCCCTTTTCATTTCTTTCACTGTGGTCCTTGCCAAAAACATTATGCCATTTCAGGCAGGCAGAGGAAACGTGCCTGCTTTCCACAGGTCTGCTCCAATCACTGCATCCTGCTCTACAGACATTTCTCAGGCTTCGAGTCATCGCTCTTTTGCGGAGTGAAGAACAGCTTGAGACAGCTACAACAGGGCAACAGAGCCCCATGCACCAGGCAAATCTCCCGTTGCAGACTGAGTCTGTAAAATAGACATGAACATTGACATCCCACAATTCATCTTCACATAACCCCAGACGATTACCAAATCCCTAGTTCCCCCACCACAAGCTTAGCCTCTTAACCCGGGATATTCACGGATGTCTGGGAAGTTTTGGAATCACTGTTCCATTTTAAATGATCCTTTCACTCTTTCCCACATGAATTATTGTTATTTGCATTAGTGAATGCACTCTATGCCAAATTTCCCACAGGCCTCTTTTCAAATTAGCCATCTGCAGCTGTGTGAAGTTTTACATGCACACAAAGTATGTGGAAGGATACCCAAAGTACTATCAAATCACATAGGTACTTATCCATCTCTTAACATATTGCATGCACGCATTGGCCATTCCAGGTAAATGCAGTGTGATTATGGACGGTGGAATAACATCCGAGCAACCCCCACACGTGATCACGCATTCCCGGACATCATTCTCCAGTCATCAGATTCAAAGAAGTGATAGCCACGTAACAAGAGAAACCTCCTAACTTGAAGCATCCTTCATTCTTTACCAAAAAGGTGGCGGTTTTCTATTATTTGCTCCTTAACAACAAAACATTTAAGGTCTTTACTGCCTACTGCAGAGCGTTAATTTTTAATGGGAGAAGCTACACGCTGCTTGATTTCTTTAGTACATGAAGCAGCCAACCAATTGTGCATCACCTATAACTCCAGAAAAGCAGTTTCAGCAAGGAGTCTTTACAGCTCAGAGCATCCCTGAGGGCTAAAGATGTCAAGCAGTTTAAATGCCAGTGAAATCAAGAAGACACCAGGCTCAGACGTGTTAGATAAAAAGGACAGGAAAATGGAGACCTCTACTGAGAACAAAAAACTTTGCGCTGCACTAAGAGACAAGGACCCACTTAAGACAAGTGTAAAGCACTCCCCTGGTGAAATGCAGAGAGGGATAAGCAGTACCAACGACAAAGCATATAGCAAATTTTATGATGAAAAATGAGTGAAAAATGGGCCAGGGGGCATGTGAAGGAGTCCATCTCTCCCTCTGCCCTAAGGCAGAATTAACTGTACCTGAGATGTTACTGACACATGCCTAGCCTACCCTGTCCAGTTTGAGGTCTGGTGATGGAGACCCTACAATGTCCCTAAGCAATTTGTTCCAAGACTTAACAATTAGGAAGTTTTTTCCAGTAATTCTCCAGAGCATTCAAACTCAGTGCAACTCTGCCCATTGCCAATCTTATGAAACTCCCAGACACGCAGGTACTACAGGACTTCCCACCCCTCAAAGCTAAAGCTCACTTGCTGAAATTGTTAGTTCACGTTGCCTTCAGGACTGCCTGTGCTTGGGCACCCTCCTTCCCTCCCTCCCGGCGCACGGGCCCTTCTCAGGAGGAGCCTGCGGATCCAGCCCCTGCAAGAAGCACGGCGCAGAGGTACCTGCACCTCAGCAGCTCGCTCTGAAAACGCACAACAACCCTCAAAATGTACCAGATCACATTCAAGAGATCAAGGTTTCAGGGGATAATCCAAGCTATATTTCTGCAAAGGCTCTTTTTTTTTTTTTTTTTTTTTTTAGCAGTAGCTTTTAGCAGTTTTTTCGACTTTCCAATGTGCTGTGCAGCAGGATTGAAAGTTAATATCCATTTAAGCCACTGCCAGAATAGGGATATTTCTGCTTTTGTATCTTTAAAAATATCTTCTGGAATGAAACCATGGATGCCAAGTTTCGAGGTTGAGTGAATTTTTATAGCAAAATTATAAATCCCTGAAACTGGAGGATAAAATGGAGAGTGTTTAATAAGCCTTAACTGAAACACTGCTATCAGATGCCCCTTTAATAATTTCGACAGAAATGTATCTTCCCTCACATTATCCTATCTGTGAGTACAGCATTCAGCACTGGCATCATTCTGCCGCTGGTCAGTATTTAAAGGCAGAGTATTTGAAATACACTGGAGAGAGCATAAGACCTAACAACAGCACAGTGGCTCTCCTGCAGGTGGAAATACGACAAAACACAAGCAGGGCAGGCGAATTTTCCCCTAGCCCGATTCCCCGCCGCTGTGGTCGCTGCGAATTTAGCACTGCCTTGGGGGACGAACCTTTTCCTGTCATGAACTGGGCGTTGGGTGCTCTAGACAAGCACGGACTGGGCTCCCGCAGCCTCGGTGCTCTGGCGGAGTCCTGGGGAGCACTGCTGAGGGTGCTCCCACCCGGTGGGCATCTCTCTAGTCCCACCAGGGAGACCTCAGGCTCTAATCAAGTAGATGTTGCAGTGAGAGAAGAGGGTACTAACACTGGTAGTAAGCAGGTAAGCTTTGAGTAGCACCCTGGGAGGAAGATGGGGAGTTTGTCTTTGTCACGCGCAGTTTAATCTCTTTTAAATGACACTCTTGCCTAGAGGAAATGGTTAGTGCCAGCTGGGACGTGCCAATCCGAAACCATGAAAGATGTGTTTTGTGATTTCACGTGCTGACTTCAGGAGTATTTATGGTTGGCTTCAGTCCACTTTCGCCCCAGAATTTACGGTGATGTAAGTTCATTTTGTAACAATACCATCACCCTTGGTCCTCTCATATGCGTTCCTACACTTCAAAGGTAAGCAGCAACAAAATGTGTCCTGATGACCAGAAGTAATGAAAAGGGACAGCAGCGCAGGGACCAACAAATGGCCGCAGCTCCAGCCAGCCCTCGGGGGAAGCCATAATTTGGTAGCTAAACAATGTCAGCAATAAATTCGCTCCTAAACTGGCACGTGGCTCTTTGCTGCTGCTCCATCTACAGTTATTTCAAACACTAGCCATTCTTCAGGATGCCTAGGGATACCATGGGATGCTACTCCACAACTGTTGAACAGAGAAATTAGTCTGCTCCCCCTGTAAGGTACTAAGAAATCTTCCCTGCAGAGGGATCTATCTTTTGGGGCGCGGGGGGCACTTCTCATGTTTTTCATGCTAGGTCAAACTATACTTTGTTCCACTATTTTGGTTTAGCTGAGCATCTGTAAGTACACCCTTTTATACCATTTATTCACACTAGTTTTTCTGTATTCCCTCTTTGCTCAAGCCATCTTCAGATCAATCCTCCCCAATTCTATAGAGGGGATATGCTTATTTGAGAAAAAAACCTCTACCTTTTTTGGTCTGTCCCCATTTTTAGCTTCTGGCCATGAGCAAACGAAAGCATATACTGACAGTAGTGTAATATGCAAGATAGAACTTCAGCCAAGGCTCCTTAATGGAAATGGCAACTGCTATTGATTTCCTAAACACAGAGGTTGTGCCCTTCACCTCTATGACAAATCAGTTAGTAAAGACTTGGGACTCAAGGGAAACCCTTCAGTATGTAAACATGAACTTGTGGTTTACTATTAACACAATATACTCTACAACTTCTATGGTGAAGTCTGGGACAATACAGGAGTCTGCAGGTGGCAAAGAAAGATATTCAGAGCAAAAAATAAATCACTAATTTAAATGGAATTGAATTCAACAGGCAAAAGAAACTGCAGGCACATAAGAATACCAAGAGACTGTGGCTGGCCTTTGAATTACCACTAAATTTATAATCAAAATGAAAAAAAACCAACCAGATTACTTCTTGGTTGTAATATAAGACATACAGTGATAAAGAAAAATAACTGTTATTTATCTTCTGATAACAGTAGATTGCACTTAACGTAATTAAAATTCGTAAGAACTCAGTTTGACAAGGACAAACATCTTTATCATTAATGGCAGTCAGGATAGAAGAGACAAATAATATTTTTCCAAACAATAAAATAAGGTTAAGAAGCTCCTCCCTATTTGGTAATACATTTTATGTTCTGAATATGAGGAATATCCTGTGTAGTAGCAGAGACACTTGCCCCTGAAGCATCGTTCCTTCACAACCAGTGTTTTTACAGGCGTCACCAAGGATGGGGAGCACAGACATCACAGGAGATGTTTGCGGCCCCTCTTCTCTCAACTACTAACAGTAAAAGCAGCATAAATAAAACCACTCACTGGCCTGGTTGTACCAGCAGAAAGATCAGACAGACAGCTTAGATGAATAACACTGAGAATAGAATAACTTATTTCGTCCTTGAAACAAAAGCAACTTCCTTACACCCCTTAAGTTAATAATGCTTTATTTTGTCCCCAGCTGTTAAGTTTATAGAAATTAAAAGTCATGACTATTTGTCTTTTGCCAGCATGAATTTAAAAGTGCCTTTAAAAAATCTCATTATCATTGTGGGTTTTTTTTCAAGCAGATTCAATACAAAACAGATTACATCCTGCCTGCACTAGTAAAGTGCACATAAATTTTTCACAAACCAATTTATCTTAAAAATTTGTCTTTCCTCATTTTGATTCTGGACACAGTGCACAGCAGAAAGGCACTTCAAGTATTTTTTAGATAACACAATTCTAAAGATGGTGATGCATTAGTGTTTCTGGGGTCTTTCTGTTTTATAACATTATTTCCAGACCATCAGAAGGTACCTTTTATGAAGCGGAATGATCTCATATGAAACAATTATATTACCATGAAATTTTAGTCTAATGTTCAACCTGAATTTTAAGATTAGAGCTACAGGATTCATTCACAGGTAACAGAAAATGAGGGAAAAAATAATTTCCTTGGGTAAGGAAAGTTGGAAACATCTGACAAATCATCCGCAAGGGGGTTGCACGGATCCCCTGCACAATCATTTGGGAAATCAGCAGTCTTGCAACAACACAGCTGTGGGACCACCACCGGTTCCCCAGCAATAGCCAACAGTAGAGTTACTCCGACCATGATCAGAACGTTCCAGAGGTGCAAACCATCCTTTTCGAGACACTAGGAGATGAGGGTGACCGTAATTCTCACCAAGAGTCTTTAAGAGTGACGGGAAGAGACACTAGATGTCCGGCTCTGTGGGAAAGTGTTTCTCTGGAGAACAGCCCTTCCTCTGCAGAGACACTACTCAAGAATGCTTGGGGAAGGTCAGGAGATACTGGTTGAACAAACACTTCCAGTGAAAAACTACACTATACGTGGAGTTGGCAGAGATATATATAGTCAGCTTTGTATAAATGGCCCTAATAGCTGAGGTACTACTTTTATTCTACTAGACAGCTCCTAAAAAATCAAGGCAAGGACACTTGTGGAGCAGGAAGACTTCCACTGCCACTTTTCATACAGCATTTCTCTCTCTCCGGCACTGATGACAGCCTTTCACAAGTACCACGGCTGCTTTACAGAGAGAACAAGACATGAGTATCTGTCATGACATGAGTGCACAAAAGAATGGAGTAAAAGGTACCTTATACGAGTCACTTAGTGTTAAGGCATATCAAAATCATGAATCTCTCCTATTCTTTCATTTATTTTGACTCCTGCCTAAGTGAGTACACTTTCATTTTAGCTAATAAAGTGTTCACTGGTAATATATTTACAAGAAACACTATTGTTGTCCCTTTTGAGCAAGACAGGTGCTGACTGTCTAGGAACAGTTAGTGCATAACTGGGCCCAGTAAAGGAGAAAGAAGAAATTTCTTGGATATTTGGGTGGATTCTAAATGTGTCATCTTATTCCTGATTGTTTGCTAGTCTTGGAGCAGAAGTGGTGAGAAACAAGAGTATGTCATTATCTTTTTTTAAATACCTCAGAAATAGATTGTGTCAAGAAACAACCCTAATCAGAAAGCAACGTGCAGAGGAAACAGTTCCTCACCCACGGCAGGCTCCTGCTGCAGTACTGCACCCATGGCATTTCTGCTCATGCTTGAACGTTCGCTCCTATACCAGGAAAAAGAATTTGGAAACCTGTGGGTTACAATAAAATAACCCATGATACAGTCAGAACAAAGCTGTTGACCAGACTTTTCTGTTTTGGCCAGGGTGCTTAGTTGGCCAGAAAGCAGCGATTCCTTTTACTTAAAAAAAAGTGAATTAAAAAAAAAAAATCACCCTAAACTATAAAGAAACATAATTCCCTGTGCTCCCTGTAAGAGTTTTCAGAAAAAGATAAAAATCTCCATTTAAGCATGGCTGAAATTTTTGCCCTGGGAAAAGATTCTTGCACATTCCCTTCCCTCCAGCAGACAGGCAGTGACAGTAACATTATGGTCCTTCAGGAGAGCCTTCAGGGATACACCAGAGAAAACTTCCAATTTTCTTTTCCACATTAATTTCCATTAAGCTGACATTTTTTCACGAGGGGCATTTTCAGATTTGGGAAGAAAGATATCTTACTTTGGAAAGTCATTTGCCAGAAAATTCCTATTACCTCAATTATTTCAGATTCCTCCTTTATCTTTGGTAGTGCTGCCTTTTGAAATGCAGGCACGAGAAGACAACATCTCTGCAGGCGTACAGTCTTTACTATGACTACATTCCTATGCATTATAATACATTGTTCAGAAAAGAAGCAGTTGTAAAAGGGGATGTAGATTTCAACTTGAGGATGTTAAACCTTTCTTTATCACCGAAGGGCTGATGGGACACTGGTTAGAAGAAACCAAAAGGGAAAGCAGTTCCTGACACCTTCTCAAACTGGATGCAACTAGCCCCCTCCAGCAACGTTTTGGTGAGCATTGACTCTTCTGCATCGATGCACGCTAAACCGGGAGCAGACATCCCACGATGAGCCCCGGAGGCCACCTGACTCAGAGACGCGTCTCTGAATCACAGTCACCTACTCCCCGTGGGAAGGAAAGGGTAGTGACTTACCGCTGGCCTACAACGGGACTAAATCCTTACCTCCCCACACACGGGTGCTGGCTCAGCTATTTCGACCCATCGAGTAGGAGGGCTGAGCCAAGGTGTTACCCAGCCCTTGGAGTTACCCACCAGCTCCTGGTCTACTCACTGGGAGCGGAGGTTTAAGCAAGCTGCAGGATGGAGGATGGTTTGTATACCCTCTTCCTACCTTCTCTAGACAGATGAAGCCACAAAGCAAGTAAACTACAAACCATCCCATGCTTATTTTCAAATTAAAGCTATGTTTAATACACAGCCATTGCGTGCTTCGTACTGAGTTCTGCTCTGAGAGCCTTTCAGAAATCATCAACGGATAGCGGGAAGCTAAAAGGTAGCAAAAGGCATGTCTTGTAGCATCCTGAAAATGCCAATACTGTTAAAAAAGAGAAAAATATTCTATTTTTGTACCCCTTGGCCTTCTATTGATGCCAAAAATAATCATAGCCCTGGCCTTATTCAAGACAAACTGAGTTTAGCATAACTATCCTTGATATGTGTTGCAGGAAACCAAACACTGAATTACCCGTATTGTGCATCGAGCAATTCTGTTGTCTGGATAAGCCTACATCACTGAAGTGTTTGAGTGGAGTTCAGCAATAAAAGACCTGAGATATAAGAGTAAATGTTCAATGTAGCAAGAACCAATTATACAAACAGGCATTAAGGTTATAAACTAAAGTTCATTAGTTCAGTGTGCTTAGAAACCAACAGCAAAAAGCAAATGGCAATGCTATGTAGCAATGGCAATTATGAGCATAAAGAGAAGTGTTTTAAACGGTAGCAAAATCCAGAAATAGGTACCTTTTTCTGAGCCAAAAAACCTCAATTTCCACTTGGCACAAAAGAATCAATTAGATACGGCACTTACTGGTCAACTGAGAGTTGTATACACCTCTCCTCTCTTGTAACACTTCAGACTGTGTGCAAATCAATGATCAAAGTAAATGCAATCATACAAGTTTGTCATAAAGCCATTAATTTCTGAAGTTTGTTGCTGTGTATGGAACTTTCTCATAAAAATAGAGATAGGTGCTGTCATAACTAGTGTCCATTGCTTGACAGAGAGGAAAGGAGCAGAAAATCAATAGGTTTCCAAACTCAGAACTAATTGAGCCATTCCCCACCACTGCATGATTCGCAGCAAGACAAGGAACCATGTAATGACTGAGATATTTTACCTCTAATTTAGGTACCTATGTGGCTTGGAAGAGCATCTCATTTAAAGAAAACTTCAAACGATGTGTATAGGCAGAGACAAGGGCTAAATCTTGCTCCCTCACACAATGAAGTGGATAAGATGTCACTAGTGCCAAGAACTTCTCCAAAGGCCAGTGAAAGCCAAGCTTTGGAGGAGATTTCATCTGAGTCTAGGGAAGAAAATGTCCCTAATTGGAACTGGCTTAAGAGCAAGGCCTAGTAGATGAACCAACCTGTGGGATTTGGATACCTGATTATCCTTACAAATTCTGTTATTACGTAGAAAGAGGACTTCAAAATGACTCAAACGACACAGTAATTTAATGAAACTATGCTTCATCTATTCTATACTTCCTTGGAAAGAACAGCTTGAATAGAGTGATTTCAAAATGTAGCCTACTGTTAACATTTTTTTCTGCATTTCAGTTGTTCTTTAATACCTCATTTCAATACAGTCAGTAGAACGGAATCATAAAACAGCCAAGTTGCCATATTAACTCAGCTTTCTGAACAATATTCCCCAAGTGAATAACACCATCCCTAATCTGATGTACAATAAATTCCCATCCTCCTTTCCTCATCTCCCAGTCCTCTCCCCAACAATGGCTGTTCCTTTTTCTTTTTTCTTTACTTTCTCCTTCAGTTGTCTGCAGTGTTCTTAATGAGCATAACAAAAAGAAACGTGCAATTAACTTTTTAATCTGTTTTTAGACTCTAGCATAAGAAGAACATGAGTACTTTGATTGTTCCTGTGCAAATGTTCCTACTGTTGGACACTCCAACACTTGCACAGATGTCAGGACAGACATAATCAGATTATTCATTCCAGCAACTCCTGTGTTTTTTGGAAGTTATTTACAACATTAATCCTTAATTCCTTCTAACTGAAGGCATCTGTCCTTATATCTGCCTCTTCCCTCTGAGAAGCCTGTGTCTCCTTATGCAAGTCTTGCTATTCAGATTCCAATTCATCTTCTTGCTTGACATTTTCCTAGCTGGAAACTGTATCTGTAAAGCATCTCCAGAAATGGAGGTGTGATGCTTGGTAGTACTTAATATCCTAGATAGGCTGAAGAATATTTAGCTTGCTCTTACAATAACCATCACTGTGCAGTTAAATAGTGCCAAGCCACAAAGTACATCATCTGAGCAATAGGATTAGTCCATTTTGTGACAACTACTGCACCTGCAAAAACATCTATCACAGAATCTTATGACAAGGCCAGAAAACATTTTTTAGCATAATGTCATCATACTCACTCAGATCACAGAAGCTTCTAGAATACTGAATTAACACCCCTCCCCTCAAACCTGCAACAAAAATTTTATACATCCTTGAAAATGTCAAGATGTACAGAAAGGATTTGCTCTATTTTTGTCCCAGGACCTACATTACAGGGCGAAGGACCAACTTTATGTGAGGCAAAAAGTGTATTCTAATAGCTAGAGCTGGGAAAACTTTCCTGACAAAAAATATTTCACTGAAAATGTAATATACAACAAGTTAATGTAGTTTCCAGGAAAGAACCTCAACCAACCAACAGGTTCTTCAAGGAAAAGAGTTTTTTTTCTCAAGAAATACAATACCTTTGATTCAGGGATGGGGACGACAAGATTTGTAACCTATGGTAAGCAACTGTACATCTTTCTCAGACTCAGTACTTTTATTCTGTTTAGCTACTATGCTATTTGACTTCAGTAGTGTGGCTTCTTTCATATGTATAACAGTGTGATTGACTGGGGACAATTCTTTGAGGTAGGGTAGAGGGAAAAAAGGAAAACTGAAACTCTGTTCAAGGCACCAGTAACAACAGGAAGAAGGCACCTGGCTGTTTTACTTGGTCAGAGAGAAGAGGTAGCTAATACAGAGAGCAGGAATAGGCAGAGACCAACACTGAGAGGAGATCAGAGTATGTCTTCCGTGCTGATAGAAAGGTTTAAGTTTCCCCTAAGCAGCCTGCAGATAATGGGCTCATCACTCTTCTCCGCGCGCTCCCGTACAGACAGCAGCCACGAAGCAATGTTCCCAGGGACGCAGACAGTAACTGAAGCGCTCTGTGTCGCCTTCTTTTCCATCTTTATCCTGTGCAGCAAAGTTACAACCATTACCTATGGAGCCAGAGTTTACCCTAGGCCTGCTGAAGCCATAGGCTTCTGCCATAACGCTTTTCTTTTTTTTTTTTTTTTTTTCACCATCATAATAGGCAAAATGAGACATGCTGAAAGAAGGGAAAATGAGAAAGCTGGGGTATGAACTCTGTGATCTGATTCTCAGTGCTCTACCTGTACATTCTGCAAAATGCACTGAACCGAGGACTGGTTGTATGGCTAATAAAACTGCTTGGTTTTTGTTTTAATCCAAATGATACGAATATCTAGGAGCAGAAGAGGAGGAACAGGCTGCACGTATTAAACACATATTTGTGCAAAATATAATGTCTACTTTAAAATTGTGTTCCCAAATCTGAAGATAACTTCACCAAGAGATTGGACTGGAAGATGAAAGGAAAAGGTACTGTATTCAGGCAGAGCTGAACAACATCCATTGCCACTCAAGCGTGGAAATACGGAGTAAGGGCTTCAGCAGCTCACATCCCTGGAATCAGTTATCTAATGATTCATCTTTGCCACAATAACTGTTGCAAAAATCAATTCTACAGCTTTCCTCCAGTCTTGGGCTTTGCATGGAAAAACAATTATTTAAATTAATTATTTAGCAAATACTTTCAGGAAGTTAAAATACAGCAGCTAGTTATGCTGTCTGTTCATTTCACAGTCATTTAATTTTTTTTTAATATCAGCATCTCGGATACACAGATATGTGATTAAAAACAAACACTTGTAAGAAATGTCAATATAAGGAGTAGACAATGAAATACAGCTTTTCAGTTCATTAATATCTGTATCTTAGGTGACTGCAGGTGCACCTTAATGAATTACATGACTAGTAAAATACAATTAAATGCAGCTGCATATGTTTACAAAACTGCAGAACCAAATTACAGGTATCAGTAGTGCCCATAATTCATCCATAATTGACAATTTTCATATTACCGGAATAAGGAATCAAGTCATGCAGATGATTACTGCATTTGCCTTTGAGCACTAGAGACCTAGGTTCATTTCCTATGCAGCACCACAAATGAAACAAATTACATGCTTTCAGGTTAAGACAGACCTGAAAGCAAAAGCACCCCTGAATGACAGCCAAAACCCCAAATCATTCAGGTTCTATTTAACTGTCAATAAAAGTTCATGAATGGTTGATAGTTGACATAACTTAAACATATTGTTAACAAAGTGTTCTTCTTTACAGAAGAATCTTCATGTCTCTGCTGCAGAACCAGGTTCAGACCCAAGTTATCCAGTGGGTGGATTTTGTGGCTTCAAGGACATGACAAGGACACAACAGAGAGCAGAACTCATGCCAAAGATTTTGCTTTTCTTCTGTCTCCCCTTTTACATGCAGCTTAGTGATCTCTTTTTTTGCAGGACCTTTTCTATTACAGTAACTCCCGTCCACATTTAATTTTAATTTCACCCGCAGACCTCATTAGGACCTCACACAGCACGTGTTATTCAGACCCTGACTGGAGAAGCTGCTGAGAAGCCTGCTCTACCTGCCCTGCTGTGAGCAGGAGCTCAGACTGGATGATGCCCAGAGGCATCATCTAAATTGGGTGATGCCTTCCAACTGAAAGAGCCCTTGGTTCCACTCCCTGGTTCTCTAATTGTTTGTAACACTCCCTATAGCAATGTCTTACCAGGGCTATAGGTCGTCCAGTCAACAGCACGCTGGATATGGGGATCAGGGAGAGCTAGATTCCAGTATTGATCACGTCAGCTGTATGAAGTGTTACTGGGGAGAAAATATCTTTGTGTGCATGCTGGCCGTTGAGTGTTCAGAACAGTGTTTTGGAAACAAAGTCAGACCTCCTGCAACCCCCCCACCACGCTGCACACCTCTAATGGCCAGAGAACCAGACAAACACAGACACCAGGAAAACTCTGTGAAGGCATGTTTTTGGATGATGGTGTCAAAAAAGTGGTCAGGAGCTCAAGGTCTTCATGGAAAGACTCCCCAAAAGCATGGACCAGGAAGCCTGACTTGACTTAGTCTCATGGTTGTGTTTTTCTAGAGCTCCAAGGCATTGCAAAGACACCACAAAGATCCCTCGCTTCACATGGGGGGCAGAAAGGCAAAAAGCTAGCAAGCAACAAGTTAATTATATTGAAAACTGCAATAAAACCCCCTGACAAACAAGAAAACCTGTTAAATGAATAAATCTGCTGTGTCCCAGCTTAGCTTAATCCTACCATGCGTATACGCATAGGACGAACCCTCCTGACGAATGCCTGATAAAGAAAAAAGCCTAGTTAAAGGGACACCACTGATCCTGAAGTAAAACCAATCACGGTTTCTTGCCTTTTTTAATAATACACATCCATTGTAGGCAATACTTTTGATATGTAAAAAAAATAATTAAGTGCAGCAGTCTTTGTTGCTGGTTTCATTTTGCTTTAAAATGCATGATAGCCGGTTCACATTTTTTAAAGCAAAAAAATATTTTCTGGAAATCAAAAAGGGAAAAGAATTAATTTCAAATGTTTCTCCGTGGTGCACTGGCCGATCTTATCTTTTTATTATACCGAGCAGTTTTATTCAAATCCTCCAAAGTACTTCAGCACCAAGTCCCAACAGCTTTTGGCGAGAAGCTGGTGCCTAAAATAGACTAGAGGTCGGTGACAGGATCTGAGGCTTCCAGGTCTGTTTTCCTCCAGTGTTACTCAGAGGCGGTTTTCAGGGTGTCGGGTCAGGGGCAAGGTTGTTTCCTACCCCACGCAGCGATGACTGCGTTCCCTGGCAGGGTAACCCGGGAGGGCTCCAGGTAGGGGCTGCGGCGCACCGGTGGTAGAGCCTGGCGGAGGAGCGGTGCGACGGCCGCGTAACTTCACCCGCAGCCCCGTCTCCTCAGGGGCAGCGTTGGGCCACGCTCAACAGCAAACTTGCCGCCTTGCCGACCTTCCTGACGGCACGTGCCCGGGCCGGCTCCGCAGGGGTCCAGCTGGCAAGCCAGATGGGGAAATCGGAGCACGACTCCTGCTTTGCGCGTCCTTTGTGTTACTGTGTCTAAAAGGCAGGCTCAGCAACCTCTTCGTACGCCCTCTGGCCTGCAGTAGTGTCTTGGGACCTTTTGGAGAAGGAAGAGGAAAACTCGAGTGGAAATTTTGCTCAGAGGCAGTGTGGCAACCGCAGGTGCCATAGGGGCAGGAACCACCGCAATCAGTACGGCTACTCGGGGTGCATTACTCTAAGTCTTCGTAAAGCTAGGGTCCAAATGCTCAGAGGGATGAAAGAAGGGAGGAGGGATAAAGGAAGGAATAAAAAGGTGACAAATTAAGAAAAGGGCTAGTAACACCTGAGATGCCAATAAGCTACCACCTGTAAGCTGTGTATTCCAACTAGGGACTTAACTGACTACTGATTTATCCTTCAGGAAATACTTGACTTCACAAAAAGAGAGCTGTTCATTTTATGACTCTTTCAGTATTTGTCTTACCAACTGGAAAATTTTAGCTGGCTGCACTGTGTGCGGGAACAGTACCCAGAAAACCACTGCTATGATTTCCTTCTGCAAAATTATTGTGGGTGAGATGTAGCAAGCCTAAATTTCCAAAGACAAAGATAAAAAACAATTTCCTGAGATCATCCATTTGAAAGTCTCTTCACTGGATTTAAAGTATAAATTATCAGTAGGATTTTATTTTAAAAGAACGGAAGGACAATTTTGCAAATTTATACTGACAAGTAGGTGTTTGTTATCACTTAGATTTTGTAAAATGCCATAGTTTTATTTTTGGTTGTTTTATGGGTTCTATTACTGAAAGAAGTCATGGCCACTTCTCTACATTACCAAATGGATGATCTCTTCTCTTTTGTAGGTGGGGAACTTGAGATCATGAAATGCCAACTCCCATAAAGGTGCTCAACTCCTTTAGCTCTGTTGTTACTTGTTAGAATTTAAGATGAGGAATGAGTGGAAAATGCTATAAGCTGAGGAACCTGTAATTCTCAGCACAAGATACTCGGAGAGCCTTCATACTCTTAAATCCTATTGTGCTCGTTTGAGATCTGAGTACGCCCCACTGATTCTGAATGTAGAACAAGGATTTGGCAGTGTTCTTAGCAGAAAAAATTCTTTTTTGGTCTAAACCCACATTTCTTTTATGCTTATGGAGACAGGAAAAGAATATCTTTCCAGTCTAATACATCTCCAAATATCTTCAACTGGACAGTTACAGATGTGAAGACTGAAGGTTTCCATCCTTGGCTCAGCAAAGCTTTCTGCAATGTTTTTGCCAAAACACCTATTTGTACCACATCTCACTGCACAGAAATGCTGTGTAACACTACATGCCATCAACATCCCTTTCTTGTATACCCATAGCTGAAAAATTGTTCCTGGTGTGGCCAGCTTTCCTTGTGTGGTGCAATCATTTCAGTCCTAGCAGTGCTCAAATGGTGTTCATGGTCACCATGGTCACTTGCTAACAACAACGTTCATCAAAGCTTGTCATCCTCTGGGAAATCCCAGAACACCGGTTAAGAACATTTTGAAGATTAGGGGAGGAAAACATTACAACTGGGCAGGAAGAAGCCCACCCATGACCCAAAATGTCACCATCTTTAAGACAACGTAACCTCGAGAAGACACTGTCCTGTCTGCAGAGTCATTCCTCTAGAGGAGATATGGGCCGCATGAGAGCCTGGTATGTACCACCGACACAGACTTGCTCTGAGGTTAGGTTTAGTGTCCCCCTTCGCCCCCACAGATCGGTTAGTTTGCTAGCGACTCACAGTGAGCCAGAAGAGTCCAGATCTGTCCCCTCTGGGGACAGAGAGGAAGGAGTTTTGTGTGGACATTGCCCCAGAAGATCCACGCCAGCATTTCAAGACTTAGTGAGGACATGATTGAAAGCTATTGTGAGCCTCTATCCACACAATCCTCCCACTCCTCTGCCCCCTGAAGAAAGACAGAACCGTAATACATCCCGGCCTTAGCAGGAGCTACTTATATCCTGTAGTAGGAGGCTTTACCAGCTTCGCTTAGTTTCTAAGTGATATAACACAAATCTGTCACCACAGATGGTCTAGCTGATAGCATCTGTGGCTGAAGTGCCGAGAAAGGAAGCCATACTTCTTACCGCTGTGTATAAAAAGAAAACTCTCCTGCAGTAATATTTCACCACTGACAGCATAGCATCTTGGTTAAAAAAAGAAACACTCATGTATCCTAATATTCTGCCTTCCTAAATAATAAAATCAATCTCTGTGTTAGCAGCCTGTCTAGTCAATATTTCCCCTCTAAAGGTAACTTATATTCCATTTCTATGTCTAGGATAATGTTTAATGGGAGGATAATCAACACATTACAGAGTCCTGATTTTCTATATGTTACAAAGATTCCTCTGTCTTCATTAACTAAAAAGGAGGCAGCTTGCAGGACTATTTTTCAACTCTGACTTCACAGCATACACTATTCCTTTTGCTATTATTTTGTAAAGGTTTAACTTGCACGCACAGACACATGTGGAATTCACCTCATGGATTTCTCCTCAATATCTATAATCACAGCCACGACTACATTGCCTGCAAATATATTACTCTGAAATTTATTTCGACATACCAACATAACAGCATACCTTCCTCAGCATGCTCAAACAGTCATTTTTAGGAAGGGAGGAAGTCCCAAAAGTTATCAAAACATTGTTATTTCATTTTCACTAAATGTGGAATGCCTCTTCACCAATTAATTTTAATCCAAGCCATGGGAGTGCCTGGGCATTGCTCTTGGTCAGTAAAAGCTTTTCTGGAAGTACAAATGTCTCACTGTAAAAGTCCATTATCTCACATCTCTTCAAAGATATAAGCAAAGTCTCTTTCCCTCAGAAAAGATTGCACAAGCATAAATTCAGCGTGACCTGAAACTCCAGCCCAGCAACTAAAATTTCCTTACTAGATATTACATATACATTTATATCTCAAAAGCATGAGTCTGCAAGATAAATGCCATGACTGCTTTTGCATTCTAACAGACACTTGAAAATTAGGATCAGTTTTAACTGCTTAATAAATGACAGAATTTCACTTATGTGCTACCTAAACCTAGGCATAGGATACAAGTATAACAAAACATATGTAGACAGCAGACTTTGCAGTTACATTGTGATGGGATTAAACAAACATACCTTGAGAAAACCATTAAGCTGTAATCTACTCATATACCTTCCATAGCCGTAAATGTAATTTGACAGAAGCATGTGTTAGATTTACCGCATTTAACAGGCATTTTTAACTTTAGAGGGTATTAACACATACAAAACCCTGCTTTAACTTATTTTTTTTAAAGACTCAAAACTGTAAGCTGAACTCCTGATAAATTAGTTTTTCCCATCTAGTCTTGTGCCCTGATGTCATTAATTTGTAGTAAGAGCTAGGATGCTCTAATCTGAGGAAAGACCTAACACCTGGTTTGCTAGATGTTAATTGTGACAGCAAGATGACATGGTATGGTACAAAAATTATTTTAGCCACCTTGTTTATGATAACTTTTGCTAGTTGAACAACTGACAGAGATGCACTTGCCATGTTATCTTAAATAATACCACCTTCCAAGAAGACATATGTTTCAAATATTAACAGCTTTAAGGGGAAAAAAAGGAAAACTAACCTACGGAAACCTATAGAATAGGTGGTGTATATTATTATCGGAGAGCAGGGTAGGGGCGACAACCTTCCCTCCTTCGGCCTCCAACCATGGAAATTATGCCCTGTTTTTCTTCTCCTTTGTGCCCTGCCTCTTGATTTGACACACGAGCATTTCTTCATCATTTGGATAGCCACATCCTGGGGTCAGGAAATATAATACCCATAATACAGCGGGGCACAAGATCTAGTTTAGGTGGAAAAGGGTTTGACTAGAAGGATTTATGTCAGGTAAGTTGCTGGAAGGTCTCTAAAGATATTCTTTCATAAGCAATAATGACACAAAATGACTGAGAAGAATGCTAAAGTTGCAAAGTCAAGTCCTTGGGAAGCAGGATCCAATCTGCTGTCAGGTCTAATCCTATAACATTAATCCCGCGCACGAGCTGTACATAACTCCGTGCCCCCGCTCCTCGGGACCCTGCCCAAATCGGTGTGTAGTTCAGCCGGCAATGCAGACTGTGCAGCATTTATCCTTCCCTTCAGCATTCAATGTGTGGTCCCTCTGCTCCACTCGTTGCTCAAAACCCAAATCCAGCAATAAATGAAACAATAAACTTGCTGAATTCCCCACCAAAGAATACTTCATTCACTATCCTACTTACACAAGCAAAGAGATGGGTGTCCTGAGGAAAATCCAAGCACTGAAGGAGCCCTGCCTCAGGGAGAGAGGCAAGCTCAGGAGACTCATAGAGAAGATGTCACTTTGTCTAAAATCTGCATGGGATGGACGAACGGAATAAATGGATGTTTTAAGACCTAGCTGTAATAAAATCCAACACCATCAATCATTTTATTGCTGCTGCAAAAAGGTTTTTCTCTTTGCCATGCGGGGGAAGCGATCCTGGCTGAAATGCATTGCCCGTGGAAATTCTGCACTCTCAGCAATGCCATTCCACGGGCTGCAGCGAGGATCCCACCTGCTGTCCCACCTTCCTCTGGTGGTCCACAAGACACCAGGACGCATTTCGCTTTGGGCCATAGGACCACGCTAAGCTGCAGAGGTTAGGTTTGGTTTTTTGTTTTGTTATTATTGAAGGTTTAGTAATAAGGCTAACACTGCAGAGAACCCTCTGTCATTTTTGGGTTCTTGGCCAAAAGACTGGTGCAATCAGTGATGAATGGTACCAAATCACACCCAGTTTTACCCGTTAAGTACACATATGAATTCACTAATCGGAGAGTACTTGGAGAATTTGGATATTTCTCAATGAAATAAAAAGGTTCAAATTTCTATGATAAATATAAACTAGTGTTTATTTTTTATTCTCCCTGTAAAGTGATATCTATAATTTTCAACAGGAAGCCAGGGCTATTTGTCTTCTAAAGATAGCTCTTTGGAATTAATTACTCTCATATTAGACTAAGTGACAAAACAGGTAGTGCAGAACCAAGGGTAAGAAGAAATTTTGTCTCACAGCTTTTTAGAGTCAAATTATTCCCCAGCCTGACTGACAGTATACCCTTTAATCACTATTACAGCCAAGACATATAAAAACCCCAAATGCTAGATTTTTCACTGCTAGTTATATTTATTTCATTTTTTAATTGCTGGCTTAATTTTTTAATGCCAACGAAAGACAATCAAATTGGTGTTGTAACTGTTCAAGCCAAACACATATAATGAAAACTTAATAGATGCATCCTGTTTAAGATTCAGTTAGAGATTCTTCCATCTGATGGCACCGTATCAAACATGACAGCTGCTCTTCAGTGCCTGATGTCCAGCCCACCTGAGGTTCTGCTGCTACATCTACTGAGTTTGTGTGTTGTTTTGGTGATAGTCAGAACTGGCAGACAGTTAAATTCTCCACTGTAACATTAATTATTAAACTGTTTCCCAAGATGTCAGAGCTAAGATGGCATTTGCAAAATGGCTGTCAACATTTTGACTGAAAAAAAAATGCTAGTTTAGCTTTAGTAACCACTCTTTCTACTTTGATTGTCAGAAAACTGCAAAAGGCAATGCTTTATACTGTACCAGCAAACTTATGGATGCTGCTTGATGAGCCTTCTTTTTGGTGAGCGCCCTTTTTGAGGCCAAGAGTTGCAAAGAAAAGAAAAGTGAGCAACACCTGCTGACATGCACGAGTATTGTGGCTCAGGGTACAGTGATAAATCAGGTTAAATGAGAAATCTGGTTTATTATGTTCTCATCCTCCAGCAAACTCTTCCCACATTCTGCCACGGTTTGTTGCCATCTTAGTTCTGCAGATAAAACTCTTTATTGGGTCATAATATAGACTGGATCTCTAAAAGCAATGTGTGTTACAGGGAGGATGAGAGTAGCATAAAACCAGAGGGGTGAGCAGCTTCAGAAGGCAAAACTCAGGGTCAGTGTCAGTCATCCTGGATTTGCTGAAAACCAGCTAAAAATCATCAGCACTTGATGATCTTCACAAGAGCAAGCAGTGATTTTAAAATTGGACATAACCTGCAAAAACTTTCAGAGGCAACCTTAAAAATGACAAAACAGTTCTCACATGGGATGTAGTCCTGCTGAAACCAATTAGATAACATTTTTTGTATGCCACATTGCTTGGGTTTTCAGGTGAAACGAATGTCACGTGGCCTTATGTATCAGTTTTTAAAAGCCCTGTGTGAAAACCTGCCAGCAAAACTGGCAGTCAGCAGCGTTTCAGAAATCATGTCACTGGGACAGGCAAACTTCTCTGCCAGAGTTTCCATATTCCTGTGTTCAGCAAAAAGGAGAGGGCCCCATTTTATCCTATTAGCCTTTAAAATGTGGCATAGAAACTGAACTGTGGCAAAGAACTGAACACAAAGTAGCACGTCCAGCGTACAACAATAACCCCACATTTGGAAGTGAATCAAGAAAAAAGACTTTCCACAAGGATCTATGTCGTGGTTTAACCCCAGCCAGCAACTAAGCACCGCACAGCAGTTCACTCACTCACCCTGCACCCAGTGGGATGGGGGAGAGAATCAGGGGGGGATAAAAAAAAAAAAATTAAAACTTGTGGGTTGAGATAAGAACAGTTTAGTAGGACAGAAAGGAAGAAAATAATAATGATGATAATAACAACAACAATAAAATGACAATAGTAATAGAAGAATTGGAATATACAAAACAAGTGATGCACAATGCAATCACTCACCACTCACTGACCAATGCCCAGTTAGTGCTCGAGCAGCAATCCACCCCCCAGGCCAACTGCCCTCCCCAGTTTATATACTGGGCATGACATCACACGGTATGGAATACCCCTTTGGCCAGTTGGGGTCAGCTGTCCTGGCTGTGTCCCCTCCCAACTTCTTGTGCCC
>JAVJGG010000037.1:18009014-18049323 GCA_035590195.1 Aviceda cuculoides | reverse complement strand
CTGTGTCCCCTCCCAACTCCTTGTGCCCCCCCAGCCTGCTCGCTGGTGGGGTGGGGGGAGAAGCAGAAAAGCCCTTGACTCTGTGTGAGCACTGCTCAGCAATAGCTAAAACATCCCTGTTTTATCAATGCTGTTTTCAGCACAAATCCAAAACATAGCCCCATACCAGCTACTGTGAAGAAAATTAACACTACCCCAGCCAAAACCAGCACACTCCACTACCCGACAGCGTGGGGTTGCTCTATCATTTAATGGCCAGGGTGCTCAGCAGAGGTGGACGATGAGGGCATCTGTGCCTCCGCTTTGCTGGTTGAATACTTTAGCTACAAAACTTCTGTGCAATAAAAAGGAAAGCTCCAGCACCACCAACTACATTTTAAAAGCTAAAGGACTGCTCGGAGCCCATGTTTTGAAAGAAAGGCTGTGGATGCATGTGTTCAGAGAGTGTCCTGGGTGGGATCTTTCCACAGAAATGAGCTGGGAGAAGGGCATTTGGTGAGTGGGGGTTAAGTCCCACATCTGACCTACATCAGCTGATGGCTAGCTAGACAAGGGTGCTGATTTCAGATGCTCTGTGCTCCAAGCGTGGGATATTTCATACTCATTTCGAGGCACTGTGTAAGTGTAGGAGTTGTAGCACCGAAGTCCTTTACTAGATCTGCTCAGAAAATTAAAATATTCTTCTTGCAATTTATCTGTCCAAGAAATTCTGCTTCATTTCATGCTTTCTGACTGTACTTTAAAAAATAGCTGAAAAATATTAACTACATATGTATCAGTGAAGGACAAATGCAAGTTGTAGCATCAGCCGTAATTATTTGCTTGTTTTGCTTGAAATGCCATTTTTAGCCAGTTTTGCACATTTTACAAATGCCTTCCATGCCAAATCATCCATGGAACGTACAAATCCTCTCAATTGTTAAATTCATTAACCTAACAAACTGTGGACTAAAAGCCACATTTAAAGCATGCGTCCTAAATAGTATTCTCATTATGTGGAATCAGATTAGTCCCTAATCAAATTTGACTTGGAGCTTGGAGCAAAAGGTAATGGAGTATGACCCCTGATGTAAAACAAGGATAGGTGAAGTAAGTATCTAGCACCATGATACTTCCATTTTGTGCTGTGCCAACTAATTCCATCCTTCCTGGGCATTTTCATCATTTTGTAAACAGATTTGTACTTGTTTAGCTCCTTACCTCAGCTTCTCACACACACATGACATCTGCTAAGATATTTACAGATATTCTTCTAGCAGCTTAATGGTTTTGCACATTCATGTCACTGATGTAACTTTAATAGCATGGACCAGTAATAATTATCAAGTCTATTATTGTTGTGCCAACACACCGAGCATTGATGGGACACCGTGGTTTGAGACACAGTAGAGACAGAATAGCAGAGTCTCTGCTTCAAAAAGTTTGCAGTATAAATAGAAAAGGCAGGAGAGGATAGAACATGCAAAGAGAAGGGGGGGACGGGAAGCCTAAATGGGATAAATATCCCAGTCAATTACTTCCATCCCAGAAAACTGTGGAGAGACTCACAACAGAAAGGAGAGGAAGGACTGAGAAAGTCTGACCATAGTCCTATGGATAGTGGATTTTCTCCAGGAATTTCTAAGCATGTCTTAAAGACATTCCTTAAGGGAGATTTAGGAAAGCACATTTCCCCCATGAGCATACTCTAGGGGGGAATAGCTATGAGTGTACTCATACATACTTGACCAGCCTGAGTTAGCTGGTATGAGCCCTTTTTGCCATTTGCTGAGCAGTTGGGACTCCAGTATGGGTTGTTCCCCACCAGCACCTACCTGGTTTAAATGGACTCCACGACAGTAGGAGAGGTGTTTTCCCCCACCCGCCCCAGCCTGGGCTCAGGAAGCCGACTCTGGCGCGTGGGGTGGCCGTACTTCCCTGCCCATTTTCCTTCCAGTTGGAACAAGAGCATTCAAGGGGACAGCGAATAGCATCCACCGTGAAGGGGGGTACACCAAACCCAGGAGGTGGGATGATGCAGTCTTAGGTCCCCTAGTCATCCCACTGGGATGTCCTATTTATTTCATGCAGGGATATTCAGCATGTATTAAAAAAAATCAACATCTGTCCTATAACTATTGTAAAGTACCTATGTACAAAAGACTGGTTGTGTTGAGGTTTTCTACAGATTTTTAAATATTTCCTTTTGAAAAACTGTTTTTTCCTTTTCAAAGGATGCTTGCTTACAGCATCCTTTGAAACTGTCCCGTTTCACGCACTACCATAGGCAATTCTTTCATTTGCCAAGTACCCATTGGCTGATTAAAGCTGTAGCTGTTTATGTCATAAATGAATACCACGTTCCAAAGTTGGTTTAGCTCTTTAGTTGTGTATCAGTAGTAAGAAGGAGAAATGGAGTGGATGTACAAAGAAAAAAACAATAGTTAATAAATTTAAAACCCCCCCATCCTTCTGATATTCAGAAGCCCCAAAGAAGGAGTGTCAGCTCTTTGGAAAGCAAGAGACAAATACTTTTAGAAGTGTGGTCAAGGACATGAAGTGAGGTTACCGCAAAGCAATTTAGCAGATAAGAGTGTGTGCGAAGGTGCTGAGGTCATTGCAAGCCTGTTCGTGTGCTGTTACCAGGCTGATTTGTGATAGAGTTTCAGATACCTGGTATTTGTTGCTGTCCATTTGCAGCATTTAATGCTCTATCAAGGTCCTATGCGCATTGTCCTGCAGTCGGGTAATATACGGTTCCCTATTCTACCTACTGACAGCAATCAACTTGACTGACAGTGTAAATGTCTGTTTATGAATTTGCAAATGCTCATGCTTTTTCTCTTTCTTTAGTTTTGGTTATTTCGTATAGTACTGATGACTTCGGTATATAAACAAATGCCTCCAAAACCTCTTTGTTCCGGAGGCCGCTTCCCTTATTTAGTTAGATCCGCAGCTGCAGTACAAGGTAATAGCTGCATCGTGTGATTCTGAAAACAATCTCAGCGTGACATTGGGTGGGTTTGGGTGTGCCGCAGCCATCACAAAGCCATCGTCAGTAATCTGGTACAGACAGCAGGTTTTACTAATGAAAGGGTAAGGACTGAGTTAGTACTAATTACAGTGATTTATCATAACTTGCACCTAAAACTAAGATAACTTTTTTCTTTTTTACACACTGAATTAAAAAAGTAATCCATTTGCTTTTCCTCCTTACAAGTCATTTCTTTTCTTCAATCTTCTGAAAAAAACTGGAGGTTAAAAAAAGCTACTCGGACCAGACTCTTCAGACAGATCCAGCAAATGAATGGGATAGCTGGCTCTCTTATGATTCTGCTTTTTAAGCTACGAAAGTTTTAGATTTTTAACTTCTTGGCCTTTTTAAGTAAATGGGAGTTTTGATTTTGACTTCAATAAGGTCTGACTTTCTCCTTCTGGAAGAACATTTGGTTATATATTTTGAACTATATCAAAACCCTTCTGCTTGCTAAAATAAAAGAACCTGTTTCTGCCCGTTTAGCAATTATCCATAACTAGTCTTTGTGGCGACATCTGGAGTGCTATTTGGTGTCAGCATCTGGGCAAGAATTTGGCTCCAATAAATTGTTTCAAATTGTAAACCAGAACACAATATGAGTATGGAAAAATGGTAGGGATAGAAAATAGTAAAAAAACCTGAGTGAGCTTACCTCAGTATCTACTCTGCAGCTCCTAACACAGCTCCTGAGCAAAATCCAGATCCCATCTGGAATATTTAGTTCGGTTAACATATCTGCTAGGAGAAAACTCAATGGCTTTCTTATCCCAAACCCCTGTGTCATTGGCCATAGAAAATTGGCCTGCCCGAGTCCTCACCCAGTGAACAAGTTGCTGTTTAAGTGCACAGAAATTCATGGGAATTAGTTGCGTGCGTAGCAGAGGAGGACACACAGCTCCAAATCCCAGCATCAGGGCCTGAAGGATGGCAGAGCAGGAGTGCTAATGTGATTTCATAACAAATACTTGGGTTTCAGCATATGCACGAGGCACAAAAACTACCCCTTGCAGGCTGAGACAGGGTAAGGAATATGTCCTCAAATAAGACAAGCTGCATTTTGAATACAGTTGGTCTATTATGAAGGCCCCTTCTTAGGAAATCTTTTGAACAAGAGAAGTAAAGAAAGACTTCTCTTCCCATTGTTATCCCTGTCTGAGGTGCTCAGCATCTTTTTTTACAGCTTTCTTTAGATAACTAAACTGATGCTACCTTTGGATCTGGACACTATTGGACAACTAATTTATTAGTTGAAAAATAAGAGCTAGCTGGGGAGAAAAGAATTTGGGTCAAATCCTATAAATAGCTCCTGATGAAAAATATAGGAACAAGAGAGAATTCAAAAGCATTTCATGGGAAATGCCAAAATGTTTTATTTCAGTGCTTTAATGATCCAACTTCTTAGCTTTTTGCTTCACATCAGCATTTTTTAGTTTAAATAAAAGCTCTTCATACTAAAAAAGGAAACAATCCTTTGTGCAGGAGTTAAATAAACCAAAAACATAATAAAATATTTTAGGTTAAATGAAGCATTTCAGATTGTGCCTATGCTAAATGCAGAGGTTTTGTTATTGTTGAAAGAGCATTTATATTTTGACCTAAACCAATTTCCTCCTCAATCTCGGAATTGGCTGGGAACCTGAAGAAGCTATTTTCTCTCTCCTTCTCCCTGTTCCAGCATTCCTGAAGCACTACATTTCCTTAGCAGGCTTTTCAAGAGTGGACAGGCTTTTCTGGAAGCAAATCTGTCTGTGACTAGCAAGAGAACTTCTTCTGTTGAAGTATTTTGCATGTGTGCTCTTTCTGAGACAGACTGTTGCTGCAAAATACTTTGCAGAGCACTTTCCTTGGACATGCACTCAATGAGCAGTTATTCCATGTGTATTTTTGTTAAAGCTTTGATTATTATGGCAAATGTAGGACTTAGATACCTGTAATGTGCTGCGGGCAGTGGAAACATCTCCGTTGCCTTTGGACTGCAGACTCAGGAGTCGAATGATGTGTGTTTGCTAACCATCAAAGATCACAGGTTTGCGCCGGTTAATTGGGATTACTGCAGAACCCCCGCAATCACATCCATATCTTTTCCAGCTACGTTGGCTCCTGGCCGGAAAATATACCTTTAAAAGTTGCACTGACTTTCAATGATGTTCAAATGCTATAAAAGTTCAGTGCCACACTATGGTATCCTTATCTCTGGTATCCTTATCTCTTGCAATAATGTTGAAAAATACTTCAAGGCTGTGAAGAGCAAGGAGTTGCATAGGGAGAGAAGGCAAAAATTGAATGTTTTTGCTCAGGATGCAGCTGTTCAAGTGGGTGTCACATCTATTGCTTTGTCTGCAATAGAGTGAGAAGCCAGGCAGTGCCTGTCCTCTGTTCTGCTCTATGTAACTTGCACGCTCTGCAAATGAAGAAAAAACAGTGTGTATCTAGAATCCTTCCTAAGGTCCTCTTCTTATGATGGCTGAGAGCAAGAGGGGGTAGCAAGATGATGGAAAGGAAGGCTAAATAACCAAAAAAGAGGGCAGCTGCTGTTGTCCTAGTTACTCACAATATTTGCCTTTTAAATTTCCCGTATGACCTGGGACTGAGCGTACTGGGGGATGTGATGCTGGGAAGCTGAAGTCACCTGGGGTCCAGCACCAAGCTCACAGCCAGCCCCACCAGGCTCAGGCTCACATAAAGATGAATTAGCCCCAAAACTCTAAGTGATGTCCGTGACGCTCTCTCTGTTGCTCCTCTCTGGCGTAGCCGAACAAGAAAATGCAGCCCTGATTGTACAGATGAGTGCTGGGACTCTTTGGTGAGTCTCACCTGTGTGTCCACATGCCTGCACAGCGCAGGATTCCTTTTAGGTCAGTCTTTGTACCGTCCTACCATTTTTCTGTTCGGGAAGAGACAGCTCCGTAGCTGAAACCAAATTTCTGCCTGCTCTTTGCTGCTCTGCTGTGATTGTGTGTATAAGGAGGAAGAGAGAGGAGGGAAAATCTAGACTCCTGTGGTGTTATGGGGGAAGGAAATAGAGAAAGTGTTCGTGAGGAAAAAAAATTATTTGTGCGGATTTGCTGTAAGTTAGAGTAAAACATTTCCTAGATGTATGAATGTTATTATCCAGATCAAGAGTGTTATATGGAAATATCACTTAAGTTTCATGCCCAAGTCCCAGTTTAACTTCCATGAAGTCAATAGAAAAGATTGCAATGTGTTGAATGGAAGGGAGATGTAGGTCTATAAAAGAGATTTTCTTTTCACAGGAGACATTGCTTTGCTATTTTACTCTTTGTTTCTTAGGAACGTCTCTCAGAGGTACTCCCTCTTTCATTTCTCTCGTCAGAAACGTGATTAATGATCTCTTTGTAAGGTTTATTGTTCAATTCAGCTCACTAATCCAGTACACATGTGCATAGTTCTGAAAACCTGAATTGTCACCACATTCATCCAGGCTGGTACATGTAAACTTGCAACTATCGTGGAATCTGACAAATCAAATCGTTTTAATGAACCACAGCAAACAGTTCATGTTGAAACAGCTGTAAGCACAATATGCAAATCATGTTTACTGGTAGCTTATGCTCCAGAGAAATAATCTTTATATGACTGCTTTATTATTTACAGTAGTTCCAAAATTTAATTTTAGTCAACATTGACAGATGTCATCCATGTTAATACTTGGACTGCTATATATGGAAAATGCTAAACATATGCAGAGATCTCATGTTTGTGAGTTGATAATGTGGTTGACAAATGGGTTTAACAATATCCACTCATTTCTGAGCAGTTGGCTAAAATTCACCTGAGGTCTGTGGTAACAGAGTGAAGAGGAAGGTCAGAGGAATATGAATGAAGAAGAAATAAAGGAATGACTCCAGAGAGCAGTGGGTATAATAAAAGCATGACAGAGGATGATTAATTATATTTTAGAGTCAGATAATTCCCAGAGAATATGTGTGCATGATAAAACTTTCTAACCTTTCGAGTTGTAATTAAATGAGAGATACACTAATCCGACCAAGTAGAGACTATTCTGTTCCTAAAACAGCACTAATGCATATATTAAAAATGTGTTATTTTAAATAAGCAATCCTACCTGGCATGAATAAAGTCAGAGGCATTAAATGCAAAAGACAGAACTGAGAGCAAAAGAGCTAAATTAAAAGAAAATTAAAGGAGATTTTGAGATGGGAATTACAATGTGTAAGATGCAAGGAACAGAAATAGTAGGAACAGCTATTGCTGGAAGATAGGGCTGAAACCCTCCAAAATTCTTCTCTACTTCTTATCCCACGTCCCTTGTTTTGAAGACACCCATTTAAGTCTTGCATACTTGCTGTCAATGAGTTCGGTGGCTCTATCAGAAGCAACACGGGTTTCTGTTCAGGTCTTGAGTGGCTGGCAGGTTGATTTAGACAAAAATCCTGAGAAGACTTGAGAGTGTAAACTAGTTCATATGTATTCAGCAAAATCGAGCATGGATCATAAAAAGCATGGTTTCTCCTCTTCCACTGGTTATTCCAGCTCAAAAAGTATCTTAAACTATTTGTGGATCTTCACATTAGCAGAGCTACTCCTTTAGCTGAAATCTTAGAGCAGGTAGGTAGGAGCTGTTCTGGATTGCATGGGGATGGACCTTCAGATTGTAATTATTTTCCATTTAACTCTATTCCTTAATAATAATTACTGAGGTGCTGGACTCTCAGGTACAAAACCACAGTGCTTTAATTCTTAATTAACCCAAAAGGAAGAGCTTGAGGACAACGAGCCTTGTCCCCCTATTTAGTAAACTTTAGTTTGGAAGGAGTCAATACGTTCATTTATAGTTGATGCTGCAAGAGATATTACAACCCTCACTACCCTACCTTGCTTTTAATACAGGGGCTTTGTAAAGCACATTTGCAGTGGGCTGGACTGGTCATTAAGAAGGTCTGTCTGGTTCCTGAAACACTCAGCTTGTTCCCAAGGGAAAGCTGGTTTCAACTTTCATGCTCTCTACTGCACTTCATGCTGAGTTTTGAAAGGGAAGACTATGAAATCGGGGTCATGTTATTTCGAGAGAGATGTGCTGGTGACAGACTGGTCTCGGTCTGCCTTCATAAGAAACCATTCATTGCCTTTCTCCCTCTGTTGGCTGAAAACGTGCAGGGAAAAGTGGCCACAGCAAAGGACTCTGGTCTTTCTGCTGTTGCTCCATTCCGATCTGTTAGGAGTCCTTGGGAGAGCAGCACCCAAAGGCGCGTGGTGAGCCCCCCCTTCTCCTCCAGCTGGGCTTGGAGCCCTCCCCTTCCCAGGCTGTGGTTTCCCCTCTGCCCCCTCACTCTTCCCTCTGTGTCTGGCCGCATGGGACACCAGCTGGGGACAACGATGCTCTTTGCCTTCCTCTTTTCCAAGTTGTTTTGCTCATCTCCTGAGGGGCGTTTTCCGGAAGCTCAAAGCTGGCCCACACGTGCTTTGTGGTTACGGCTGGAGGTCAGATAAATTAGAGATGCTCCTGAGATATTTGCAAGAAGTGCAGAATGTTATCTTGGGCTTTTCTGCTTATCGAATGCTTGGATTACTTCATTAAGAAATCAGGGTGACTTCTGGTAGTGAATTTGCATAGTGAATTAGGGACTTTTACCAAAAGAAGTAGTTGAAGAATTATGTCGGGTCTTCCATTTGTCTCTGAAGTTAATATTAAAATACTATTTTGCTATTGACTCTTTTTTAAGCATATTAACATAGAAAGCATTTTATTGAGCTGATCGGTCACACCATTAAAAAAAAAAAAAATCAAAAAACCCCTGAACAGTTGGATTTGAGCAGGAAGATTTCCTTTTTAATAGATTTGGACATATCACAGAAGCACTGGCATACAGCAAGCCTTTATATTCATGGTCTGCTTAACAGAAGCCTATCATTCGGCACTAAAATCTGAATCTGTGAAATGGTTAAGCACATGTTTAATCATAATGGATTGTGGACCCACTCATGTATAGCATTCTAACATTTTTTCAGCTTTCTGAAGCACATTTTTCCTTAAGTTTTAAAATAATAATGCAGTGAATTATGCTGATTTCACCCTGATCTCATGTTTTTAATGTTGCAGGCTTGATCAGCAAATTTTAAATCAAAGCATTTCCTGTGGCTTCTTAGATTAAAGTAAAAAAAATGCAGCTCAGCTGTTTATATACAAACATGCAGCAGTTATAATGAAAGAATTACCCACAATGCCAGCGTAACTATAGTAACCTGCATTCATAAAGATCTACATTTAGTGGTGGTTAAAGCCTAGTACATATTTGTTTCATATAGACAATGTCATTCTTGTAATAGAACACAACAGCAAAAAAAGGACCTATGGATGCAAACGCTAGTTAGGTGTGGAGTTTCCTATAAAGTAAACTCTGCCTTTGGTAACAGTATGCACGCTCCCAGGCTGCTCCAAGCATGACAGAAAATAGTCATTCAAAGTGTTATTTCAGCACAAAGTCAGCTGAAAACCCAGTTCTCTAAGCCCTCATCCACAACAGTATCCACTGGTGGAGGTCCCATTCCGCACAGAGCACCACTGACTTCAGCAGGATGGTGGGGGACTGATGCTTTCTAAACTGTGGCAACTCCTGCATCTTCATACTGCTATAAATATCAAAAATCAGGTGCTTGACTGTCACAGAGCTGTTATTGATTCTAAGCGATGGAAAAAAAACATAGTAAAAAAACAAACAGAAGGCAGATAGAGGAAATAAAATAACGAGTGCATGTACACTGTAATCAAAAAGTCCTCTCTAGTTTTGATAGACTTTGTGATGATGCTCCGTTAAAGACAGGTGGGGGGTTTTTTCAAGTCTATGGCTGATTGCAAGCAAAAATAACTTCTGATCAATAGAAACCTCCACTGGGAATGGAACATTGCCTGGAAATGATCTTAGCAACACTATGTGGCTTATTGCCTTGCCAGTTTATGCAACTACTTCTTCATAGTTGTTTCAATTCTTCTTGTATGCAGAAAAGTCAGTATCGGCCTATATCTAGCTTCGTAGCTTGATAACTTCAGGGAATGTGAGGGTACAAAAGATGACTGTTTTCTCTATTTTGACTGCTCGTAATCACTGTGGGTTTAGTTTTGTCCAAATATCCCACACTGAGACTGCAAAGCATTCAGGACACTAACAGTCTGTGGTGGGCAGAGGACAGGAGAGAGGTGGGAGTCCGG
The DNA here is from genome assembly GCA_035590195.1 of Aviceda cuculoides. Lineage (NCBI taxonomy): Eukaryota > Metazoa > Chordata > Aves > Accipitriformes > Accipitridae > Aviceda > Aviceda cuculoides. Next base: position 18,039,118 of record JAVJGG010000037.1, on the reverse strand, counting down.
GCACCGTCTGAAGTGGGACGTACCTGGATGATCCCAGCATGAAAGCCTCACCTCTGCTAAAGAGAAAGGCACAACCATCCTGCAAGCCCTGCAGATCTGACAGAAAGAAAAAAAAGTCATTCCCAGCCCCGAAGCTGGTAAGTGAGAAAAGCACAACAGGCAGAACGTTGTGTGAAGGTATGTTCTCTGTGCCACCTCCTTCATTAGTCCACGGCAGCCCCTCTTCGGCAGCTGCAGCCCTCCACTGATCCTTCAGAGCAAGATAGAAGAAAACCCTCAGATTTTATCTAGGCAGTTGTTTGCTTTACAGAAAGAAAGCAAAATAAGTACGACCAGGTTTATCTGAGATGAGCGGTTTCAAGCCTGGAAACACCAATACAGTTACTGAACAAAGATTCTCAGGGTCTGGAATTATTCTGAACCAGTGTTTGTTCCAGCCAATCTTAAAGCACACCCTGTTTTTTGCAAGACCCAGTTGTTACAATATTATATGGTTAATGACTGCTGTCAGATTCATTCGTGTGTATCCAGTTGTCCCCAGAGGTTGGGTTCCTATTCACGATATGTGGAGGAAGCGTTAGGGTATAAAACGCGTACATGAAAGGTTAAAATCAAGCACCTGTATTGCGGATTAGTGCAGATTTTTAGCAGTTTGTTGTCAACCTGTATGGTTAAAACAATTTCTGCAGTGGGCTAGCATGTCAGGTCACGGTAGCTGGTGTTTTACCCATTTTCCTGGTCTGGCTGTTGTGGTCCCTATTTACTGTTGCCTCGGCCGCCGACATCCCCTGATGCAAGGCGGCATTACCTGCGCCGAGAAGCTGTGTCCACATTGTCCCTGTGACTTTGAAATAAAAAGCGATATAAAGCAGCTTGAAATTAGCTGCATTTCGTTATAGCTGAAAACAAGAACATAATTTCAAACGAACAGCACAGAGCTGTCAGATGCTATGTTCTTTACATCTAAAAGTTTAATGCGATTCATTGTACGTGGATGAAGAGAAAGGAGAGAAAGAAAGTGTGGGTACGTGGAGGGAAAGCTAAGGGCTGACAGGTGGAAGGGCCCAGTTCATTAGTGTATTTCCATCAGCTCTGAAGTAAAACGGAGACAGTGAGTGAAGATGTAAATGACTTATATAAATAGAAAGAGAATTGAAAATAGAAAAGTAGGCAACAGTACAGCCAGGATGTAATATTCATAATGACATGTTCGCAACATAGGACAAAAGTTTAAAATCTTGTTCCTAAATCAATAAAGAATAAAAAATGGCATACTTTACTCCAGTCAAATAGCTCTTTGAATTTCAATTTCAAATGAAGTGAAAGCAGGTTGCCATGACTACTGAGTGTTATTGAATGTCTTCATATCTGTATAATTGCTGAGTATTTGTAGACAAACAGTTGAAATGCATTCTTTGCTTTCACTTGAAAACTTGGAAGCTAACTAGTTGTTAATGTGAGTCCCCTGGTGTCTTTGTGAATAATTGGCTCAACAATAAGCTACGATTATCTCTACCCAGACAAAAAGATAGCTATTCAAACAGCCATCATACATATATCACACCCCAATGTCACTATATGTTAACATGCAGTATATCTTAATTTTACAGAGCTTTCTCCATCTAGGTATATCAAGGGCTGCTAACATGGTTGACATAATTTTGTGAATCTTGCCTTTGGGCTGTTTGATCTTTGTTTCCAAAACTTGATAGCTTTTCACAGAGAGGTGGATCTCATCAGCATGGCTGCAGAGGTCCTGTGCACGGAGAGCTGATGGCTTTCCTGGGCTTGTCAGGGACCCGTCATGGGGCTATTTTATACAGCGTCTCCCTTTATCCGGTAGGTGGGAGATCAGATCTAACCGGCATAGCTCATGTTTTTTTTTTTTTTTTTTTTTTTTTTTTGCATTTGTACTGAAGATTTCGATTAAACTGTTCACATGCCAAATGAGATGTGGAATTTCCACTGTCTTCATATATTATGCATATATACTCTACTCCATTTGCCTGCTAAATGCAGCACTTCCCACTGTCATAGAACTAATTGACGTTTGGTGCCTGCATAAGCAAGAATCGGCCTCAGTGAGGCTAATTCAGATACCCAAACCTTTCAACAACATTACAAATCTCAATTTCTTATTAATTTGCAGTCATCTGTAAGTCACCTGCACAGTTTGTACTTAGGCAAAGCATTCAACCTTGTCGAGGTTTAACCCCAGCCAGCAGCTAAGCACCACGCAGCCGCTTGCTCACTCCAACCCCTCCCCAGTGGGATGGGGGAGAGAATCAGAAGGAAAAGGGTAAAACTCGTGGGTTGAGATAAGAACAGTTTAACTGAACAGAAAAGAAGAAACTAATAATAATAATAAAATGACAATAATAATAATAATAAAAGAATCAGAATATACAAGGGGTGCACAATGCAATTGCTCGCGACTTGCCAACTGACACCCAGTTAGTTCCTGAGCAGCAATCTGCTCCCCACCCCGCCACGCCAGCTGCCCCCAGTTTACATACTGGGCATGATGTCACATCGTATGTAATATCCCTTTGGCCAGTCTGGGTCAGCTGTCCTGGCTGTGTCCCCTCCCAACTTCTTGTGCCCCTCCAGCCTTCCTGCTGGCTGGGCGTGAGAAGCTGAAAAATCCTTGACTTGGTACAAACACTACTGAGCAGCAACTGAAAACATCAGGGTGTTATCAACATCATTCTCATACTGAACCCGAGACATGGCACTGTACCAGCTACTAGGAAGACAATTAACTCTATCCCAGCTGAAACCAGACAATGTATTATTTAAAAAAAAAACCAGTGACCTCCAACAATAGAAAACTATAAAGAGAAGAGAATTTCTTATGAAACCTCTGCTCTTGGTGTTCTTTTAGAAACCACACTTGCCATAATAAAATAAAAATAGAAAATTAAGTCTAAAGCAATTGAGTGGTTTTTTTCCTGACTATTGTATTGCTGGCTACAGATGTGTTTTCTAGTCTCTGGCAAAAAAATTAGAGAAGTCCCTTTTTTTAGGAGTAGAACTGCATGTGGAGGCATCACCAATTATCCATGAGATGAGTCCAACATGAAAGAGAATATCCAGCCACAGAATATTTTGCTCCATTTACTTTTTAGTAAGAGGGTGCAAAACAAAGCAAGCAGCTAACAGGCCCTGACCTTCATCTGAGCCATCTGACAACAATACAATTGTGAGGACGGGTAAAGTAGGACAATTAATTGCCAGATTGAAAGCAGACTGTGGCTAAAAAAAGAGAGGGAAGCAGAAAGTTTGTGTTAAGGAACTGTCAGGGTGGATACAGGATGATTGATCAAGTCAGCGTCATAATGTCTCAGAGGCTCAGGAAGGGGAAGTGGAAAGACAAGGTAGTGAATTTATTTCTAACTCTATATGCTTTTGTTCTTTTTCCCCTCCTAGGACAGAGAAAAGGTGGGATACAAGCAGAAGAATGGATGTCTTTGGTCAAATCCTGTATGCTTCTGCTTGTGTCTGATTCTTTTCCTGTCTTGCTTTTTAGGGCAAAAGAAAATTAAAACATACATCCTAGTAAGTCCTTTTTTAAAAATAGGTGAAGATACAAGACTTATTTGAAGCAGTTGCCATGGAGAAGCTGTTCAACTGAGGAATAATTACTAGGGCAAAATCATACACAATATGGGGATCAATCCTTCAGCTTTTACCCATGCAAAACTCCCACTGAAGTCAACTAGTTACCACACATTTTTAGCAAGCTGGGAAAAGAAAAAGAAAAAGAACTCATACTTCACTCCTACTAAAAGAAAAAAAAAAGATTTGTTTGCGTAACACAGCAAAGAGGATAGGCTTTTTCAGCAAAAGTCTTTTTTCTAAAGAAGACTCTGCAAGCCACCTTGTAGCACAGGTGGGATGTTTTCAGTCTCAGGATCAAAGCAGCTAATTAATGAGCAGTAATTTTTAAGTGCAGAGTATGCTCTTTCCCATACTATCAGAAATGTTGCAGAATGTGTACTTAAAACAAAATGAGGTCCCTCTTTTTTATTTAATCAAAAATACTAATTGCAAATCCAAAGATAAACAGTTTTAGGCAGGTTCCAGCTGGCTGTTGATGCTGACTTGCAGAAAACAGCAACATTCCTTTGTCCTGAACACACATAACTCCAAAACTAGAGATTTTTCTCTTCAAATAATAGTGGTTACACAAAGACTCCTAATGCTTTTAACTGCACCTTGCACAGAAATTCCAGCAAATTAATTCGCCTCTCACCTGCATTGCTCCCTCTAGTCTTCAACTTACCCAGCCCCAAGGCAAAGCCCTGAGTCTGGGAGTATTCTCCTCCCAGCCCTGAAGGCAATACTTACTTAACATGCTGCTTTTCCATTTCTCAAAAGACTCCCATGTCTTGGTTGTTCAATAGTACACCGTAATACCATCTCGCTGAAATCACACATCGCTCCATCCCTTTTCGGAATCTGGGGTACCAAAGAGACATGTCCCTGCTAGATAGCTCCTTTCTATTATTCTGCAGAATACTGGGATAACAGCTACCGCACAGCTGGCTGAAGCACAGCCCACGGACAAAATAATCCCACTGGGCCATGCGATGCAATCTTCCCAATTTTATGGTGGTGCTGGGACATAAATCTGCGCGGCTGTGGGTATGGCAGGTGATGGGTTACCCCTCTGTGGACAGCTTGTTGGGACCGGCACAGCCTGAGCTCCAGTGCTCTGGTAGGGGTGAACGTACCTGCCCAAGTTTGCTCCCTTTTACCCAAAACGGTAGAAACACGATAAACAAGAAGAAAGTAACCCTCGCCCTGGAAAACATGGGGTATTTATGCTCGTACAATTAGAGCAGTATAATTATACTGGTGTAATTACACCAGTAAATTTCCCCACATAAAAAAGGCCTTAAGCCCCTTGACTCCAGTCACTGCCAAATATCCACAAACTCTCAATGGCCTGTTCCCAAAGCAGCAATTACTGTTTATGAAACAACTCTGGAAAATAAGGACAATACTTAGAGAGATGATGATCTTAAAACCATTCAAATGGATCTTTCTGCTGTGTTTTTTTCCATTAAAGAGACTACGCAAGGATTGGATTGTGGTATACCCTCTCTGATCATAACACACCCGATGGGCCCATTTCTCTTCTCCAATATCTATTTCAAAGGAACAATAAAGTCATTACAAATTGGGATCAGGCTTAAATCACCCGTGGTCCTCATCCTGCAGCGTGATCCTTAAAGGAGTGTGGGGTTCCCAGCAGTGGTATGAAATCCAACCTTACCCGCTGTAGGGCTGTCGGGGAGTCAGGCCTGACCCAGCAGCCCTATCACCCAGGACGCTCAGCATCTTTCCTGGGTGGTACGTGGCAGAGGCTTTCCCACAGTCTTAACCAATCTAGTGTTACGGGTATTATATTGAGGGAAACCTTGAATAAACAAACAAACCCCACAACCCAGTAACAAGAACAAGATTATTTTTTTCTTGAATTACCCCAATTAAAGCACCACTTATTACCTCCTACACCAGTAAAGAGAAGGCACAATTAGAAAATTTAATTGATTAAGCTGAAGGCAATGATACCTATTTTAAAACCCTCAGTGTAGTTAGATTAGTAGACCCGCTCAGTGAAGCAGGAAAAACTGAAGGAGGCATCAAGCTCATTCATCCAACTCTGCAAGTGGATGGCTGGCTGGGGTAATCCATTCCTCTGCAAATGAGCAAACGTCCTATAGATGTCTTCTATATTCTCTTCACAACCAGTTATAGACAAAACAACACTTGCCCTCTATGTCGAACTGAGCAGTGTGAGAAATAACCGTCGTTGGCTTGAGCTAGACAAGGCAAAGCTGAGGGTGGAGGTACAAATGTGTATTTTATCATTACAAATGAAGACATTGCATTCCATCGACAGCAATAAAAATCAGGTAAATCAGGCTGATTTGTATGATGGCAGAGTGTTAAAGGCCTGGCTGCTGTCAGAGACGAGCCCTCAGCAGTACGCAGAAACACAGTAAGACACTACTGGAGCTGCAGTGAGCCACTGAGGTTAAAGAAAATCAGCAGTAGGATGGTATCTAAGCTGAATATTAAAAGCTAATAAGAGACAAAAAAATGAACTACAGTCTTGATGAGCTACGCTTAAAATAAAGGAAATCAAACCACAGTGAGGAGGAACTAACAGCATTATTCACTACTATTTTTATAAAATGTTATAATGTTTGCACAGACACCAGGGAAGCAATCCCAGCTCAAGCACACAAATTGAGGTGGAAAAGATGGGGCAGGAGAGGTGCAGAGGAGGGTGACTGAGTTAACATCCATGAGGCAGCCGCTCTGCCGACTCCACGCTCTTCCTAAAAGAAGGAAATCATGAGGAAACCAACGAGAAAACCCATCACAGTATTTACAAATTCTGTCCACCAAGAGAGGGAAGGTCCAGATGGTGCAAACTCCATTTAGAGAGAGGAGAGGAAAAGCGTGGCGAGAGCGAGGCAGATGGTTGAGTCGGAAGGGAAGCACCTCTTTCAACGGAAAACAAACCAGTGGAAGAGGCAGCAGATAACGGAGGGGCTGCGAACTGAAGCACGGCCCTCGGAGCCTCTCCACGTGCTGCCACATGTGGTTACCCGAGAGCCACCAGGGATCAGGCAGCAAAACACCTTGGGTGGCTTCTTCGGTGCTGAGAAAAGGTCTTTTCTGTGCTGCTTTCACCATGGCGAAGTGTAAGAGGAGTTTTGATGTAAACTGAAATAAGCTGCTACGGACAGAAATAGCTGCACATTCATTTTGTCTAGTTTGGGTAAAGTGGTGTAAACCCGTTTGTCAGCCACTATCCTGGAAAGAAACTAGAGTGGCAGGGAAAAGAAGGAGAGGAGGAGGGTGAGGAAAGGAGGAGGGTTATCACTGGGAGAGCAACCATGGGGGGAGAGGGAGAGCCAGAATAGGTGAAACACAAGGGTTTGCCTTCAAGAGGACAGTAAGGGATGGAAACAAGAGAAAGAAACAGCAGTGAGATGTCTAAAAGAAGAGGAAGAGAAAAAAAAATTAAAGAGGAAGAGAAATAAAAGAGGCAAAGGACGGCCGAGAAGAAAAGCAGAGGGAAGGACTGAGCCTGGAGCAGCCCTTGGTGTCCTACTGGGGAGTGACTTTGGAGGCATCCCCAGAGGAGAGAAGGCAATTTGATCCGCGTGGCAGTTTTGCGTGGCAGGCGTTCAGCAACGGCAGGGGTGGGCTCAAAAGGCGCAGAGAATAGGTGAAGCTTTCACGGGAGTTCTGTACAGATCAGGGGTAAAAAAGCCCAATGCAGGAAACAGGCAGGGAGCAGCAGCCTACGACTGATTTTTTGGAACTGGCAGTAGTAAATACTCTCACTGGCATAACTGAGAATGCCAGAGACATGACATTAGAATGCTAGCAAGATGGCATTTAGGAAAGCACTTTTCTATTTATAACGTAGCTTTTCAATGAATAAACACAATAAAATAAAATGCATACATGCATTTAGTGTTGTGGAAATAAGATTATTGAGAAATAAGCATGGAAATGAACTGATAAGTTACACACAATTAAAGATTTCCTGATTTGCATTCTTCCATGATTTTCTGCTGACAAGTCTATAAAACCAATAGACAAACAAACTTGAAATACTGCCGATGAATTCCCAGAAGCCCAAATAGCACATTTCTCAGAGCTGATATCTAGCTAATAGACACACAGAGAAAAGCAATTAAATAAAAAAATAAAAGCAACTCATTCCTTAAATGACTCATTTCTCACTTAAAACGAGTATTTTTCCTCTGCCTCCACTGCCCTTTAATAGCTCCTTCATGCCAAAATCACTTCAGGGCACTAAAGGATAACAGGCTCTAGCTCTTTTCAAGATCAGTTCTTGCCCGTTATCCCATGCGGAGAGCTTGGTGTCACCTTTAACTGAACAAAGCTACTTCTCCTCCAGCCTGGGCTTTTGATTTCTCCTCCCTCTCCAGGGACTATTTTTGACATCTTTTATCAAGAATTTCTTCTGTCAAAGAGCACTTGTTGATGCTCCTGCATATCAGCTATTCCATTAGAAGGCAGGGCCATCTGAGGTGAGTTTGCAGATGGCCAGTTTTGGGGGAGGAAAGCCAAGGTGCCCAAGGCTTGGCAGTGGGATAACTTCCCACTTCAGCATTATCTGTGCCGAAAACCTTACTACCGTCTAATGCACACAGCAGCATTAGGTTTTGTGCTTATGCCTCCCCAAGGAACTGTAATGCTCTAATTAACCTATGGACCTTTTGACATTATTTGCAGCAGAAATATGTTTTAGATGTCCATGTAGGCCCTACGAGCATAATAGGCAAGAGATGGCCCATTCCTGTAGCTGATGGACATATGAAAATAACTTTCCATGACTGCTTCCCTGTAACAGCCCTTTTCACTTACAGTGAAGAGCTGAGTCTCTCGCATTAGCGTTTAAGGTCTTTGTTTCAGATCCTATTTGGAAACATGTGTTGAAGTCCCACTGCTATTGGATAAAGGAACATTACATTGCTCCTGAACACACTGGTCTTTTCCCTTAGAAATCTGGAAATAGAGGGAGCTGGGTACCAATAATCCTATATGAATGTCTGTTCCTGGACATGTTCCTGGACAAATCATGGGAACAAACACTTGAGTATTCCCATTTAGATGAGACATTTCCATCATTACTAGAGATGTCTTACATTTCAATTATAGGGCAGAGAAAGGAAAATGTTATAAAATGCTGATTTTACTGTTCTGCCATATATCACAATAGGAAAAATAGCAACTCAGATGTCAATCTTTGCTCTTTCTCTTTTTATTTCAGGACAATGAATTACTAAGAACTGGCAGAAGCAAGCAATTTACTGCTTAATAAGTACCTAAGAGAATTAGGATCCTAATGACTACAACTGAACTACTCAACAGCCCCTAAAAATCAATGAAAGCATGGAAACAAACTGAAAGAGAAATGGATTTATATGCCTCAGAACTGTTCTCACCTCTTTGCTTTTAAATTGGGTTTAAAAGCTTGCTTTGTTAATTACTTTTATACCCATGCTTTTGAAAATCAAAAAGGACCATGCCCTTGGCTTTCTGCCAAGCATGGAATTTTGGGTGGTCGGTTTTTTTAATAGCCAATATAGCAAATTGTGTAACAGTTTTGAGGGGTGGGGGTGGTTTGGGGCGGGTTGGTTTTTCTTTAGCTTTTCAGCACTGAATAACTGTCCCTCATTTATCTTCCTGTTTAGGTATCAGGATAGCATAATGGGGGCTGCAGCCAAGGACATGTAGCACTCTGCAGTAGTGTATCCTTCCCTGTATTTCTCAGATTGCCTTAGGATCTGCCATTTGTACCAGGTAGTAACTTTTTTTCAAAGGGTTTATCAAATAGTTAAGCGATAATATTGTGAATATCTATTTCACTAAGACGATTACTATTATCCATTTCTCTGAAACTCCCTCTCCCACCCCGCCCCCACACTACGCCAATAATTTATGCAAAGAGTTGTGAGACTTAATCCTGAATAGTCTTTCAAAACGCAGTATCATAGCCCACAGCATTGTGAATAGAATTAGGCATATGTACAGTCAATTTAATACATGGTCTCCATGTCAATCTAGTGCTGCAAAAATGCACAAATATGACTACCAAGGGTAACAGAAGGGGTTTTATATCCTTTTGTGGCTTGAAAAATAATATCGTGGAACTCACATGTATATGATTTTATTTCAGTAACATTTTGTGCTCAATTTATCAAGATCTTATTGAATCATGTTGCACTGGATATTAAGGAAAATTCTTGAGTTTTCACTAGATGCAGCAAGGTCCAGCTTCAGCTACTGGATCCATGAAAAAATTGCCCAAGGCCACTTGGAACTACAGACTGTACATGCAAATCCATCCTGTTAACATGATATGATTGAACTAATGGAAAATACAAACCCACACAGCATTCTTCTAGTTCATAAAAATAAAATCAGATTAATTACTTAATAAATAAGCAACGATTACCTGAAATGCAAATAAAACTAGAGAAGGGCTTCCCAGAGCCCTGTTACCCTGCAGGTCTCTAATTTCTGTTGCAGGGAATTTTGAGGAGTGAGACCAGAGTGACAATCACCCCTTGGACCCTGAATCCCTAAGGAGACAAGGTTTGCAGCGCCAGGCACAGGAATGCGGCGTGCTGCGTGTTGGGAAGCATTTAAAATGGTTCTAAGAACAAATGTTTGAGAAAACCCATGGACTGATGTGACTAAAGGACTATTAGAGAGTGGTCTTAGAGGTGGATTCTGGTCCTCACCTCATACAGTAGTGTTTTTGAAATAGTTTGGGACATATTCAAGGCAGCGATGTGAAAATGCTCATTTTTGTCAGGAAGGAGAGGATGGTAAGAAAGTTCCATCACTTCCCAAAGGACCAGACAGGATTCAACGACAGGATTTTGTAGCACTTGCTTCTCTGCGTTTTGATGCCAAAAGGCAAGCAGTTGTCTAGCTTTCTGTGTGCATATGCATATCTCCCCAAATTAAGGAGAAAGCAGTGTAAAATTTTTAGCCCAAGAAAGTGGACCCCCTGGCATCTTAATGAGAAAAACACTTACTGTATTTTCAAAAGAAGAAAAGATGAAACAAACTTTCTGAGATCCAAAGGCCACCATACCGTAGTGAAGTATCAGAAAGGCTGAAGTTGCATGTTCCAAAGACCCAAGCAGTTAAGTGCTGCTTAAATTAAATATACAAGCAGACTCTCACAGCTATCAAAAGCTGCTTATTAAATTAAATAAACAAAAGCTGATTAATAAGACACTTGGTGTTAAATGGTTAGCCTCCTGCTTGCTCTGCAATGTTCATTCTACAACAATAAATGAAAAATCATCATGCCAAAGCATGGCTAAATCTGGGCTATAAGGATTCTTAATATATTCCTGCAGTGAGGCAGACTGAATAAAGAATTACTGACATGAAAGAATGATACAGCATGTACTAATGGAAAATTTGAAGCACTGTTGCAATTAACACAAGGTCTATTCAACTCTCAGTGAGGAAATAATGAAATTTGTTAGAAATTTTCCTTTGTGGCCAAGATGAAATAGGATTCAAGGGTCCTACTGTCTACAGAAGAGTTTCACGGTGGTTATAAGAGTGAAGAAACCCAAGGCTACAGGTGTCTGCATACACAAAGGTTGCTCCCTGTCTCCCTCAATGGTGCGGGTGAGGACTCCAGTCCCAGCCTGGTCCTACCTAGTCAGGTCTGTCTGTGGGGCAAGGGTCCCAGACAGAAAGATCCGATCAGAGAAATCCCATCCAGGACAGGAAGCTGCAAAAATCCCTTTAACTTTCATTGTAAGTAAATCAGGTTAGTCTTCTGTTTTCTACACCGATATCCCCAGAAAGGTTCAAAGTCCTTCTTGGATAGCCTGAGACCCAGCTGACCACCTACATTAGGGTCCGAAGCCGTAGCACCCAGTGCCCACCGAACTAATTAGACTAGAAGTGAAATACTCGTATCAACAACGTACTATAACTGGTTTCTCCAAATAACCAGGATAAACAATAGAGTGCTTCTCTGACCTGGCTGCTGTGCTTTGGGGAGCCCACCCAGTAGGCGCTAGCCGGCACAGCACTGCTCTCTCCTGACACAACTGAGCTCTGCTGATCACCAGCCCATGGTGTGCGTCGATTGAAACTCATGTTCCAGGACTTCATTGTGTGTGGGGAAAAAAAAAAAAAAAAAATACTGTAAGGAGGATTAGGCTCATGTGTGCAGGATGCTGAGCTTTCCCAGTTTGAAACAGGAATTACAGACTCTTCAACATCTCCTTTTCAAGAACGTTCACTTGAGTTGAATAAATACAGAGAAATGTGCATATTGCATAAACCAACCAAACAAAAACACCTGGGCACGCTACAGCTCACACTTCCCTTCCCAAGGAGCAGGTGAGAAGAAAAATACATACCAGATACTAACCATGTTGCATAATACACACTGAAAGGTGTTCAGGTGCAGCTGTGGGTGTGTGGCCACAAAAAGCTGTAGAGAATAGAAAGAACGATGCGGATGCAGCCAACCCTGACAACAGGTCTTTCCTTCTTGGATAGTCAAATGAAGTTTCCAAGATGTTTAGCTCAAAAATAATTGTTTTAGGGCTTGTCCTCACAGGAAAATTACTGAGAAGCAAATTCTAAATGTAGCCTGCCCCAGCTACTCTATAACAACTCTGTGAGGACATCCAGGGCACAGAAAGCATAGGGCAGAATATTAAACTTGCTTAAACCATAAAAACAAAGATAGAAAATCAGCTGGTATGAGGGTTGCCAGATAGAACAGCAGCAACGGGTAGAAAGAGCACTGAGATTTTGCAAAGCAAAACACTTCTGTTAATGTTAAATAATGAGGTTGTGGTAGATAAATAATGAAGTTATTAGAATGAAAGGTTATTTAAACAGCCAGGTAGTTGTTTGTTGATGATTTCTGAATAAAAGGAAAAAGCACAAGGTAAAGGCCAAGTGTTATTTTTTTCCTTTCAAAAGCAGTGCTCCGCAATTCAAATTGATGCTTGTCATGACCAAAGAAAAAGGGGGGGTTCTAAATATAAGTCATTATTCAGCTGGTTAATACAAGGGGGGGAAAAAAAACAAAAACAAAAACAAACCGATACACAATCTGATTTCCAAGAAAGAGGAACAGTTACCCAGGAGTTATCTGACAAACTCTATATGTTGATTACAACTGGTGGGTGGAAAGACTGCTTTGCCTGCACTCTCAAGCAGTACAGGATGGAAGGTGGCATCTTCTAAAAGCTTGCACCTTGGCACTGAAGACAAACTAACCCAAAACATTACGTAGTTAAAACCACTAAGCAGAGGAGCTGCAAAGGAATAAGTCACAAACACATGACATCATGGGGTGGTGCCAAGACCCCCACACTGTACTAACGAGGGAGGTAATGAGCATATGCAGAAGTGAAATGTGCATCACAGCCTATATGTTAAAAATTTGGGTCTGATGAACAGGGAAAAGAATTGAAGGCCAGTTGCTTATCCATTCTTCACATGCACTGAACAAAGGAAATTTGAGGGAGATCTAGCCTTTCCTTAGGATAAACATGACAAAATACTCCTGTCCTGAGATGGAAGCTGTCTGTATAAAACACCAATAGCAGCATAAACAGGACTGAGCCCTGCGTGAGATATGACATAACCTATATACTCTATACGCTACGCTTCAGCTGTGAATCCAGTAATCAGGAAATATTTCTACTTGATTGTGACTGCATGCCCTGGAGTATGTTACTGCTTGTATAAAATTGCTTCTTCATTTTTTCCCATAAATATAACACCAAAAGAGGTATCCTTCCATCATTAAAAGTAGTTCACATCCAATTAAAAATTGGTCCTCCAAGGGAGTTTCAAATCAGGGCTTGGACTTGATTTGATATCCCAGGCACTATATCAAGAGGCTGAAGAACAACTCGTTCTCATTCTGCATGAGTCACATCCTCCCAGCATCCATGCACTCAGGAATTCCTCTAAAGAGGAAAAAACCCTATGCTAATTTCCAGGCATATGATCCTCCTCTGGGTTTTTTTTTTTTTTTTTCTCTGTTTCAGATTAAGCTTTTAGAGTTATAATGGATATTGCATCATCAAACTAGCTTTAATATGTAAAAGAAAGGCTAATTATGTACTGTTCAGTGGTGGTAGCAAAAATATAAAAATCAAAGCTGTTTTCTTCATCTCATTTTTCCTTTGAATCCTCAAGGCTCGGGGAAATCACAGAGTTGACAGCCTTGGGCTATGAAGAAACAGGGTGAAATTGGCCCCCGTGCAGACTATAGGCAATAGGCTTGTGCACAACTTTCTCAGGGTCGATACACTACTGCAAGTTTAATTTTCATCTCCTAGAAGCAGACAGGGCATGCGGAGACAACACGGCCCAGCTTTCCCTGTCGGGGACACCAGTTCAGCCCATCCCTCACTGCTTTCCTTGGAAGCGCCCATAAAATACAGAGCGGTAGTGGCTGACACGAGAAAAGTTTGCAAATGGCACTTGCCCTGAGGCAGGGTGTGAGGCAGAGAGGACTGCCCTGGCCACCACTTCCCGGTGTCTGGGAAGCAAATACGGATAACACGAGGCCTGGGATCTGCTCAGCAAGAGAAGGCATCTCGCACATCTTCAAAGCCTGGTTCTGGTTGAGCCACCACGAAGGTCTGGACTGGAAGAGCTCATGCAACCAAAAAGGCTTTGTCCCACGGTCTGGAAAGGGAAAGGATTTGATTTTTAAGGGGTTTGTGCCAATTGATTAAAGGCTAATGCCCATTATTTTTCATATATTCCTGAGTTCCAAAGGAATTTCAAGACTGTGCCAGCGTCCTGGGGGTTTTATTTAGACTGCTGAGGAATCAAACTGGGCAGACTGTAGGAGTTCAGCACTATGGGGGAAACTCTTCTCATCTCAATGCCAATGTTTTCTGAACTAGAGCCAAAGGCAGAGCACTTAGCTGTGCATCCACCAAATATCACAGTTTCCCTGAATTCCGATTGTTATCCTCTAGTTAATCACCAACAAAATAGATTCAGACATCCCTGTTTCTGATGTAATGGTTGTAACTAGGTAAATCATCCTGGCTGGACTTTGGGATTGTATCTCCATCCAGCACTGGCTCCAACCATACAGAATTCACCTCTTCGAAGTGTTCTCTGTACTTCCTAAGCATCCATGTAAATGTACCATACAGTTTATGTACTACACCAACTGGGATCTACTTTTAAGAAATAGCTAGATGAAGAAAATAACAGGGATCCATTACACACCAAGATACACGCATAAGCTCACACCTCAGTAGCTTTGGCATTTTTTCGTGTGTTCGATGCCATGGATAAAGAAATAGATGTAGAAAGAACAAAGTGAACAATGCAAAAAGTAAATCTCTCTTAGATAAGGAACACAAACATGCATTGTTTTGGCAGCGATCTCTCTCAGTTTAGGTTGGGTTTGTTTTGTATATTGATTTTGTAATTCCCCTACAATTCCCTATCCTAAGGTAGACAGCAAAAGTTATTTTTTAAGAGAGATTTAAATGAATTAATGGAGTTGCTGGGGAAACAGAGGTATCATGCGGCTCAACAGCAAGCACTAGCGAGCAAAGACAGGCTAATGTAGATCAGGCAGCTTTCGCTTTGCCATAAAATAAAGAGTACAGACAAACCTCCTCAGAGCTGAACTAAACTACCCCCACAAAAAAATGACTCCAGCCTCCCAGGGGAACAAGACATAACCGCACCAAACGTCTTAAGTGCCTATTCGTGTAAAAGGATGACATACCAGCGCTGTGTAAATCCTGCTCACCTGCTTGCTTCTCGTTTACCGGGTGATTTACTGTAGCAAATTGCCGTGTGACTACCTGATCTCTCTGCGATGATGAGTGTTTAATACCCTTATGCCAGGCCGGGGTCAGCTTTATCACTCACGTCGGGCACCCGGGCTAATTCAGGTGCATCCCACATCCTCCCTGAGGCACTCATTTGCCTCCTTTCCCCATGCGAATGCTTTATGCACTGCAAACTAATTATTCTGCTGTGTATCTGCCTCTCCCTAGCCCTCTAAAACACAAATAAACTCATTTCAGACCTCTGACAAATGAAAGTTACTCTTGTTTTGGGCTTCCATGTCACCAGTCAGTGCTTTCCAGGCAGGAGCACTCCGAGAAACCTTCCAAATTCAAACCCACAAACTCAGCTTCTGAGCTGAAAGGCATCCCGAGCACTCGGCTTCTCTTATAGCACCAGTACTAAACTGATCACCCTTCCTAATATCCCTGTAACCCTGGCAGGGCTTGTTTGGAGTCATTAGACTGCGGGAAGCACTTCTGCCCCATTCCTGACAGATGTACAGGAAAGGACATGTCTGACTTTGAGCTGCATAAACTTATTTTGTGACCATCTTCAGCAGAGGCAATCCCAAATACATCCCAAGAGTAGAACTGCTGAAAAACAGTGCCACTTTTCCATTGCAATTTTTCCAAAAACTACTCCTTTTATTGAAACAAAACTTACAGAAGTTTGCAACCCCAGATGCTTACTGCTCAACTTTTTTAAACTAAATATTCTGAAACTCTACAAGCAACAGATTTCACTGCTTTTTAGATAACAGATTATTTAAGAAGTTGTATCGTTAATGTACATACACCTAGTCAGAAGGCATTTCTGTGGTGTTGGCTTTGTGTAGGGAGAAAAGGTAGATGTTAACTTATGCTGCCAGTTATGAGGAAGAAGAATTTAGCTAAACTCATCATCTGACTGTCTAGAAGCAAACTAGAAGGAGGTTAAGATGCCAGCTTTTGATATTGTTTTCTAGCAAGAATAGAACTCAGAAAAGGCAGGTTTCCCAACCAAAGTCTTCAAACATTGATTTCAGAAGCTGACATATTTCTAAACAGCACTGTCAGGAGGAGGGTTTTTAATGCAACTGCACATAATTTGTATTATTCTCAGAGAACCGAGTGATTAATTGCACAGGAGTGAAATTCACTCAGCTTCAGCACGTCCGGCTCTTACGGAGAGCCCTGTTCTCCCGAGGTGCCTTTCCGCACCCGGGGCAGAGCACAGCTTTCACCCCGGCAGCACGGTAACGCAGGTCGGCAACAAAAACACATAACCAGGAGCGGAGGAGACAGCACTGAAATTTATGTTACTCCTTCCCCAGGTCAGTGAGGCTAAAGCCAGCAAATGCACAGCTACCAGGATTGCGTCTTTCCTTGGGGGCTGCGACATTCCTTCAGTGACACGGGTAGCGTTTCTTCACCTGGTATGTCTGTCTGTCCCTCAGGAGAGATACTGCTGGGAAAGAGAGTGCTTGTGCCTTATGCACGCTCTGCTTGCCCATCAGGGAGGAAAAAGGGGGAAAACCAGGTCTTGCTTGGGGAGCAGAGCAGTGGCAAGGCTGAGAAGAGATCTAGAACCTGGCCTGCAGTCCTGTTAGAAAGGCTTTATATTCCAAAAAGTTTAATTGCACCCGTCATGCACAAAGCATCTTCAATTTGGGAAGAATCCTCCCCCCAGCCCCGGTCTCTGCCTGCCCTCGCTAGAGGCTGCGTGCTTCCACGGAGGCAGGGGCCCTCGGGGGCTCTTTGAAGCCAGACTGGCACCCAGAGCTACAGACAGAGGGAAAGAGCAGCTAAAGGGGCGCGCGCGGGGAGGGAACTTCTTCACGAAAAGAGAACACAAGCGTCGTTTGTGAAAGACCACCGCTTATCCAGCAATATTGAAATGGGTTAATTCTACAGCCATTCTCTATTTGGAGTGGAGTTAGGACACAGATACTATGCTTATTTTCAACTAAAATGATCTGTAAGAAAACAAAACAACAACAACAAAAAAACCAAACCAAACCCACAACACCAGTCCTTTGCACGAGAGGGGAAATTTTCACTCCCATTGCATAACCTATGAAGTGAATTGGGATTTGTCAGGCACCAAAGAGAAGACCACTGCAACGCAGCGCATCACTTGCTGACGTACCGTGCCCGCGTCAATGCGGCTTCCATGCTTCTTGTTGCTGTGGTGCAGAAAACCAACAGCCACCAAGATGAACCACCAAGTTTGTTTTCCAATTCTTGATGAGTTGGTTAAGTCAAATCTGATTGCTATGCAGCCAAAGGTTTTTTAACCCATGATTTCTACTGGACCACGCTCTTTGTAGAAATACATTGCACAGCCTGGCTAGTAAGCTCTTAAAAACAAACCAAAAAACCACCCCAAAATGATACCTATAATTTTTTTCTGGGAGGTGACTTGCACCACCAAACACAAATGCATTTGAATTTTAATTTAACTTCAAGCTGAAGCAGAAATCAAGAGACAACCCTAACTATTTTGCTTTTCAGTACACAGCACTAATTTTATTTGCTGCACTGCTCTCAGGTACTTCCCCCCATCCCCTCTCAGAGAAAAAAAAAAAAAAAACAAACCTTCTCAATTATGTTTTGAGGAAACAGATTGTCTCACCCCTCAGTACAACAGGGGAAATATTTGAAGGTGTTCATGCCACAGCTTTCCATTTCAGGAGGCAGGTTTTTTGTTATTTTCCTTTTGTTTCTCATTTTCAATATCAGTTCTGGCCTTCCTCGAAGCCCTGCTTCTTTCTTTGACTAGATAGTAGCAATATTCCAGGTGTAATATTTTACAGCAATTTAATTTAATTTCAGTTCTTATTTCCCTGCCTCTAGGGTGCTATGTCACCTCTTTGCTTCTCTGTGTGTTGGTTTGATTTATTTTGCTTTCCTCTCTGCTCTGATTTTTTTTTAGCCCTTTCTCAGCCACCTCCTATCTCCCTTTACCAGTCTTGCCATACCCTGCGCCCACCGAAGGACATACCTGTCTGGGCAGCGTAGATGGACCTGAGCTCTTCCACTGTGGCCCAGCTCTCACCTGGAAGCCATATAGCCAGAGGTAATAGCAGCTACTATACAAATTATTAAACCAAATGCAATTTAGTCTTAACACTGAAGTGGCATGTACCTTTGCAGGTAGACACGTGGACAGGATACACGCAGGGTTTCTTGTTCCTGCATACAAGAGCACGTCAAAACATTCCAGGCATTTACCTCTACAGCGTCTCACAACCGTAAGAGATGGAGGCACTCCCGTCGACAAAGGAGAAACTCGGGAGGAGATCCTGTGAGTGATCCCATGCCCATGGGGGGAGGACTAAAACACAGTCAAAACAGATGAGACCTATACATCCACAACTTACACATCACTAGGCTGGATATGATCTCTCCATTGGCCAGAATACATGACAGGAAACAGCCAAAATCTTGAATCTGTTCAGTGCTCAGCAAAATATGTGCAAATTGAGTCTATCCAACCCAAATGAAGTTTACACAGTAGTATGATGAACACACACTTACTAGCACATTTTAATTTTTGCCACTTGTCACGTTCATTCATCACCTACTTTTCTTGCCACCAAACGTTTTCAATGCACAGAATAACCCAATATCTTGAAATTAATGTAGAGTGAAACAAATCCTACAAGAGTAATGTACTTTATATTCAGTACACTACTGCCAATTACAGCCAGTTCATCTGATGTTTGTTCGAAAATTTCTGAAGTGTTTAGTTTTGACAAGAGAGATTTCAAAGAGAAGTTGTGTTTTATTAAGCTGTACCCTTTAAGCGCAGAAATCACTGCAACTTAAAAGAAACATCATTTCCACTACATGCACTGGACTGTAAATTGCACTTAACTCCAAATCCAAAGTGAGAAGAAACTATGTAAGGACACATCACTTAATAGCTTTAAAGTAACTTTTTCCACCTTGCATTATTTCTGATTTAACATGACTGGAAACGCTGCTGTTACCTAAATTCACGTCCTACACTCTGACACAATCTGTGAATGAATGCCTCAGTTTACCTTCAATTAGCAGATATCCTCATTAACCCAACAATCTTTGAAGGTCTTCTGAATGGCAGCTCTCTTCTAGTGCTATGATACTTGGCCAGACTCCGATGCAAGTTTGTATGATGGATTGCTATTCTCAGCTGGGGCTATTGGTCCCAATTATTTAAGAATAACAATACATACCACATGTATATACAGTGCTCACAATTAAAAATTTAGTATTTCCTCCAACAGTTAGAGTTATCTGAGATACCATTTGTTTGTGCATAAGCCAGAATTAGCAAATAACTGTGGTGAGAATGCAGCGTCTGTAAACAAATTCTGAAATGTTAATGGTGACCACTGTATCTGTGCAGTATTGTGTTGTGGTATAAATATTTAATTGGCACTCACTGGGCATGTCTCCATTGCAGATAGTAAACTCCCAAGGAACTTAGGAAGGTCATCCTAGAGAAATGTCTGCAAACTCCTTAGAGTACCTTATTCCATACTGCTGCAAGCAATATACTTGAACATGAAAAACATTTTGAGTGTTCAAAGTTGACTGTGGTAATTTTCTCTTTTGCTTCAACTAAATACCTCATCTAATTAGCACCAGGGTTACACTGACACCCACGTGAAAGTCTTCAGAAAACGATTTTGCACTACACTTCCCATACACCAGTGGTTTATTTTAGGGCAGGTAACATGACACTTGGGGCCTGATGGAATGACTTCTCATTCTGGGAAAGAGGGAGCCTGTTTCCATCGGCTAATTCAGCGGGACCACGGAACGCTGCACCTCAGCCCTCCGACAGATCCAGGAGTGAATCCAGAAGCAACCGATCCCACACCTCTGGTCAGACGGATTCCACCCGCTGTTCCACGCTGACAAGATGCCAGAGAGCTTTTCCAGGGTAGCTGGATTTAAATACGGCAACTCAACTGTAAGAGGCTGAGACTATCCAGCATTATTCCACAACAAACAAGGTTGTGAACAGACTGTAGAGACGATGACCAAAGATGTGCATTGTAATACCGTGCATTAATTGGTTTTGCAAATTATGCAGGCATATGATTGTATACAACTAATACTCACGGAAATATTTCTGCATCAGATAAAGAGGTAGATCTACCTATTAAATTTACATATATATAAGTTTTGATTTATATCCATACCCAGGTACCATATTATCAACACCTCACTGTAATTGGAACAAAGATTAGAATCATCAAGTAATATAAATGAAAATAAATCTTTGAGCAAATGCTTAGGAGAGCTCTAGCAACCTTTGTGGTTTCATTCTGACTAATGACTTCAAAAATCAGACAAATGTGGTTTTGTGTCTAACAGGCGCGAAGGGGATAGTTGCTAGATTTCTAGCATGTAAAAGTGCAAAGGCGCTGAACGACCACAAGTTGAAAGTATGTAAAAGCTTTCATGAGATTTTTAATTCCAGATAGTAGACATTAAAAGCTGATATTATTAACCATTTATCATTATTAAAGGTCTCTTCATCCCTGAATGAGCAAGTGGAACTGACAGTTACACATATCTATCAAATGACAACAAGCCTGCCGACCTTGCAGTGCTCCAAAGAAAAAAACACCTCAAGAATGGCAGGAAATAAATCACAGTATTAAAAAACAAACAAACAAACCAACCAATCCTTCCAAAGAGAAAACATAACTCAGAAATTTAACTCAAAACACTACCACGAAACCAAATTATTTTAGGCAGGGCTTGGAAAGGCTTAGAAAAGAGCCACAACACCAAGGCCAGATTTGCTACAGTAAAACATTAACTAATAGCAAGACACATTGTCCTGGTTTCAGCTGGGTTAAAGTTAATTTTCTTTCTAGTAGCTGGTATAGTGTTATGTTTTGGATTTAGTATGAGAATGATGTTGATAACACACTGATGTTTTCAGTTGTTGCTCAGCAACTCAGCAGTGTTTAATCTAAAGTCAAGGATTTTTCAGCTTCTCACGCCCAGCCAGCAGGAAGGCTGGAGGGGCACAAGGAGTTGGGAGGGGACACAGCCAGGACAGCTGACCCCAACTGGCCAAAGGGGTATTTTATACCATGTGATGTCATGCCCAGTATATAAACTGGGGGGAGTTGGGCGTGAAGGGATCGCTGCTCAGGATCTAACTGGACATAGGTCAGCAAGTGGTGAGCAATTGCATTGTGCATCATTTGTTTTGTATATTCCAATTCTTGTATTATTATTATTATTATTATTATTGTCATTTTACTGTTTTCTTCCTTTCTGTCCTATTAAACTGTTCTTATCTCAACCCATGAGTTTTAATTTTTATCCTCAATTCTCTCCCCCATCCCACTGGGGGGGTGAGTGAGCGGCTGTGTGGTGCTTAGTTGCTGGCTGGGTTAAATCACAACACTAGCTCCCATCACAGACCAGCGACACCCACACCCTGCACCCCACAGTCACAAAGGGAGCTGGGCAGAGTACAGTGTAAGCTAACCCTCCTCCCAGAGAGCAGCCCGGAAGAGAGAGGCCCTATATAAACAGCATTCTCTTTTTGATACTATATCTATTTGATATAAGCCACTGGAAACTAGGCACTGCTAAGGCCAATCAAGCAAACTTACCTCTTGCTTACGGAACGGCTGCTGAGCTGCAAGGCAGTCAGCCTTCCGAAAAGGGCTGCCTGTTTCTGTGAGCAATGTCAGCAACGGGTCTGGCTGAGTGACTGCTGAAAATGCTTTCTCCTTGTCCGCGCTTAAGTCATATTTAATTGCACCATTATGTAGACTAACTGCTAATGCTGGGTAATTGCCCTAATGTGGACAAGTTCAATAGCACTACCATAATTTGCAGTGGAAACACAAGGAGGAGGAGGTCTGATCCTCTCCCAGGAACAGGTGGCTGTAGGAACTAAGAGCAGTCGGCACCAAGGTCTCTGCACTACCTGCTGAACAATCTGAGGCAATCCTAAGTGCATACAAGCATGAGAGCTTACATCAGTTCAAATGGGAAAGTAAGTACTAGTTCCTATTGAGTAACCTCCTTTTCTTTTAGGCTATCCATCAGTTCTCAACCTGCTGCCAAATCAAGAACCTTTCCCAGAGCCATCCCTGCCACACTGCCGGCAGGAGGTTAGAAGGACACCATCAGGGTCACTTTGGGAAGAGCCCTTACACCACCACACTCTGCCTAGAGAAGGTGCAGCTTGTCATGCAGAACCCCACAGCTTCTTTACCTTTAAGGGCTGGGAGCTTTTGCAGTTCCCGGTTTTTGCTCAGATTGAAGCGAGAGGAGCTGTGCCGGCGCTCCTTCTTCACAATCTGGGGTCCCCCTGAGTACTTAATCTTATTCAGCTGGGTTGGTGGGGGAGCACTGTTACTGGGCCGCTTGTTTGAAGTTGTCTGCGGCTGCTGCTGCGGCTGCTGCTGTGGCTGCTGCTGCGGCTGCTGGGCCTGATGAGGGAGAAAAAGAGTAAAACAACTCACAAGTTTTTATCTAGAAGCCGCACAAGCAATCAGATACCATCAGCATCTTCTTGGACTGAAGAAACTGGGCACGTTTTTCACTGTTGCACTTGCAATTCAGTGCATCTCACCCACTCCTGCAGGGCTCTAGACCCGTTGGTTGCATTTGCAGCATACCTGCAAAGTGAACACCAGTTTTACTCATATCTGTGAGGTACCACTGAGACACCAGAGCCTCTGGGCACAGCGGGTGCTAGGGATAAGGAAAGCGAAGGCACATCTTGCAGCAAGTTACAGGAGTCCGTTGACACAAAAAAGCAGAAATAAGAACTTTCTGTGGTCCAAACAGAAAGATCAGTGTGCCACTGCCTCTGATTACAGCACTCTCTACCACACACAGCAAATGCGTTTTGAGAACTAGCAAGTTGCTTCCTTAGCCTTGTGCAGGGAACCACCCGGGAAAAAGCAAAACAGCATATAGTACAGAGCAGACATGACAGCCCTGGAAAAGCAATAGTGAAGACCACTGAAATCATCACTGCATCCATAGACCAGGAGCTGAGAGTCTACAAACAACACAGGCCATACCCAAACCTCAGGTTCCAAGCTGCGGGCTTTCCCAACCCATCCGGGCTGCTCCCTCCATCTCTGCCTTGTCTCAGCCTCGCTGCTGTCTGGACTTCCGTCAATTTTCTTTTCTCCATATCACCCCTTTTAGCCACACAAACTCTTTGCCTGCACTTTCCTCCAGCAGACATCCTCTCCGCTTCATGCTTGTTAAACAGCACTTACAGAGGCACTTTCTTATTTTTAGCAAGTGACCAGAAACTCAAGCCAGTGTTTGCTCAGCTCAGCTCTGTTCTGACCTTGCTGAAGCTCTGCTGGTTCAAGTCCCACTTGGGCCATAATGGCTCAATAACTAACCCTTTAACACCACACTGACCCAACTCATGGAAAACTTAATACGGAAGAGGGCAACATCCTGCCAACAAGCCTATAGCAGAGGGCTCAGCTGGAGACAGCGCTCAGCCTACTCTGGCTCTGCTGTGTGAGCCCAGCAACACCCTGTTCCTCAGCTATGCCACCTCCTTCCCGCTGGCACACGAAGCCAAGGAGCTGCAGGGCAAACCTGTTCAGGACACAACAGGGATAACGCAATGGATGGGGAGCAGAGGTGGGTGAAATCCTCGGACGTCACCCCCTCCTTCCCCCCATAAACTCCCAGCTGCCACACAGAGCGTAGCAGTACAAACGCACACCTTCCCAGAACACCGACCAGCAGGATTTTGAGGGAAAGCACCAGCAGTGCAGAAGCTCATCAGAGCTCTCCTCCGAATGAGATATGGCCAGTCTCTTACTGTGAGGAGCAGCTAAGCTGCAGCTTACCCGGCACGGTCCTTGCCCTGAACTGAGTCCTGATGGTTTCCAAAGAGGTGCAGCACAGCACCGCAGTGCAAGAGCAAGAGTTACTGTACCTGCAGCACACAGGGAGGCAGCAAGGAAGGAACAGGGAAAGCTGCCTACAAGGAGGCACTGCTCTACAGATTAGGATCTGTAGAGCAAGTGCAAAGGCTCCCTGTGAAAAACAGTGCCCAACACGAAACACCAACTGTTTTTTCAAGCCGTTACTTTGCAGCAGAAATGAGAAGTATTTTGATTCTGGTGTGACTCGAAGGAAATCTTCAGTGGTTCTGTTTCAAGCTCAGCTCCAAGCCAAGGTGCGGGGAGACAAGACTTGAACTCTCTTCAGTTTAGAGTTGATCTGATTCCTTTCATGGAGCAGCACTGTCCCACAATGAGAGGAGGGAGCAAGGTAAGCTTGTGATGAAAACAGCTGTGCCTGCCAAGCAAAGCAGGCCCAGACTACAAATTGGAGGCAACTTATCCTGAACGGTAGTCTCTCCTCAGCTAAGTAAGGCTGAATCCTTGCTGGCAGCCTTCCAGGAGTGAGAAGTTCATTCCTCACCCTGAATATTTGGGTATCAGGGCAGCAGGAGCCACTCAGATGTTGTCCAGATGCTTTTGGGAAGGCTAGTCCTCTACTCTGCATCACTCTCCTTCAACAGAGAAGAAGGGCAAAACCTGAATGCTGAGCCACCATGGAGAAAAAGATGGTACAGGGAGAAACAAAAGATGCATTGGCAGCTTCACAGGTAACACTGAGGGAGGAGGACAGATAGGTCCTCCCAGCTGACAGGACATGCCTGTGCACTCCCCACCCACCCAGAAATGCCACAGGCAAATGTTCTGAGCATGGTGTGTGTACTGTATGCTAACAGGCTGCAGCCACTCTGCCTTCATCAGGGGTCTGGAAAAGTCCTTGCCACCAGCTTCTACAGTCTTCAACAGCTGGCATGAAGAGAGACAAAACGCAGCTTCAGGTTTAGCTGCTGGTTATTTAGGAAACAGGCATACACATGCACAAATCACACAACTGAGTTTGCTAGAGAAAAACCGATGATGGTGGAGGTCAGATACCCTCTTACGCAGCAGTGCTCAGAAGGTTTTAGGATGGATTGCTTCTATATGGCCTTCCTGGCATCCAGCTGAACAGTTGCTTTCAGGAGGTGCTTCCTGCGGCAGGCCTGCTGTCCTTCTGCCTTCAACACCTCCTACCCTGGCCACACGAATCAGAAGAGACTTGTTTTAAGTTTCTGAACTGAAGTTTACATCCCTGAAAACACAGCGGACTGCTAAAACTGAAAGCTTTTCTCTTGACGCACAGGTATCAACCTCACAGATTATTTCCCTGACACCACCACCAGCTGACTGCTACGTGGCTGCAGGCACACATCTACCTACTCAGGCTCAGCCCCCTCCTGACAGGCAGGGCTCGCACCACCACGGCAAAGCTGGCTGCTTGGGAAACACCGTTTGCCAGCGGCTGTTACGCTGCACGTGCTGAAGCAACTGGAGAAGAGCACAAAGCTGTTCGCCCAAGCACTGTGCGGCAGCCCCACTTCTCCTGCTGCGGAGGAGCGGCTACTCGTGCCGACAAAATGGGCCAGCCCCAATTGCAACCATGTTCTAACTCCCCCAAGCACAGGCTCCCTGGCTTCATAGCGCTTCCTCCCCACTGGTTCCCACCACCTCCTTGCTAGGAACTTGTCTGCACAAGTCAATGAGCCCCAGGCCCTGGGCTTGCTCTGTGCCATTTCTCTTCACCCTGGGCTCCCAGGGACCCTCTTCCCTCAGCCACCCTGAGCTGTGCTGGCTTCTCCTCCGCTCTCCTACCCATGCGTGACCTCACCTCTGCAGGCGCTCCTACCGTGGCTGGGTGCATTGCCACTTGGAAAGCCCTTCTGCCTCACTGGTCCCTTGAGCATCCCCCGCTCGCTAAGCTTCTCAGCCCAGATCTGCTCTCAGCTCCTCCTCCTCAGATGACTCTTCCCTTCCCAACGCTCAAGTCGGTACCTGCTCTCTTTGTCTGCTCTTACACAGCTTCCCTATTAAAATCAAGCTCTCTGCCTCAGAAGTAACATCAACACACTGTAACGCCCGTCTCTGAATAATGAACTCCAGGTACTGCAGTAACAAGCCCCACGGAGATATCTGCAAAACACGTTAACACAGCAGCTCAGCGAAAAGGAGCACCCTCTCCCAGCGCTGCAAATCTCATCAGCGAGGCTCCAAGCTGCCCTTGAGGCTGCAGAGCAGCTCCTCTCTCCTCTTTACTGCTGCTGCTAATCCCTGCTCCCACTTCCAGGTCATTAACTCTCTTCCCCACCCAGCTGCCTCTCCCAGTCTTTCTGGCCAGGAGGAGTAACTCTTTCTCATCCTCTCATTCAATGCTGCCTTGGTCTCTGACATGATTTCTTTTTTCTCCTTAAAGAGCCATGCAGAAATTCTCTCCATTCATATCTTTATCATGTTCCAGAGGGAATGATCTAAAACCTTTTATTTCCCTGCTCTCATGTTTTCCTCCACCATTCCTGTCTCTTCTGGAGCAAATTGCCCACACAAAGCCAGAGGCTGGCCAAGTTCTGCTAGCTCTTCACCTCAGACAGCTTCACCCTAAGATGGGCATCTAAAAGAGCACTGCGCTACCCCTGTACTTACAAGGGAATTCAAACACTTGCTTTCCCTTGTGGGGATGTGTCTGCTTTTGAACATATCTGCCCTTCCAGATCAGCTCCACTAAAAGCTTCTTTGCTGCAGAGAACAAAGCACTATGCTTAAGGGTTTCTGGACTGACTCCTACCCTCTTCATCTCCCTCCACAGAGGTCCCCACAGGAGGTCCTCATCTGCTGCACTTGCTCAGATCTGTTAAACCAGAGCTGCTCTTCAACAAGCTTTACTCATTCCACCAGCCAGACGACTTGCCTGCAAAACAAGTCACAACCTTCTGGTACCAGGATAAATTAGGGCTGAGTCCTCCCCTGTTCCTTGGAACACGGCGCGAGAGAGAAAAACGCATACTGGAAGAGGGCTGCCCAAATGCTGCTCGCCTGCTGCAAGCCCATTAAGCATCTATTGAGATACAAAGAAAAAAGAAAAGTCTCTGGCGCACACAACTTTCACCCTAGAAAAGGCAACCAACTAACCATAACTCCACAGAGGAATTTACAGGGCACAAAACTCTCACAATGGCAGCAGAGGCATCCAGGCTAGGCTCAGCCCATCAACCCCACCAGGCAATACCACTCCTGGTGTTTCACGAGTCAAACCACCTCCTGCTTCTGACACAAGGAAGGAGTCTCGCTCCCAGCACAAGTCACCTAATTCCTCACGGTCCCCAATGGGAAAGTCAAAATACCTTTCTGTGCTTCCTGAAGAGCAGGAAAATCCCATTCAAACTGGTGTACATTTCTTCTTATCAAGCAAAGAGCTCTCTTCCATTCTGCAGCAGAGCAGTCCAGAGACAGGAAAGCACCAAGAGAGAACAAACTTCGCCGCAAACTCAAGAAGGAAAGGGAGAAGAGACCTGTGGCACTGTGCACTGCAGAGATGTCTCCTTTCTGCTCTGCTCTCTGTTCCTATGATCAAAGGAGACCCAGCCTTCCATCTTAAAGAAGGGCTGGATTTTGTTTGGAGTATGAGGAAGTGGCTGGGTATGTTTTGTGGGAGGGAAGGTTAGACGCATCCCTTCTAAGTTTCTTCTGCACCCAGGCACAACCAGACATTACGTGCCATTTCAGGTCACAGAAGGAAGCTTGTAGGCTGCACCATTCTTCCCATCTTAGTGCACCACTTGTAAGCAGGAGAGCAGCACCACAGCCCACTGCTGCTTTGAATGGGGCCAGAGTGCTCTGCTTTGATGGCTCTCCGTCACCCTTGCGTTGCAAGACCCAGGCTTTCCTTCCTCTTCCCAGAACTGTGAACTCAGTGGACAAACAGCGCCAAATAAATAAAAGGTAAGCCTGACCCCATGATGCCAAGGCAGGAGTTCTCTCTCTTCCTTGCAGTCAGCAGACGGCTCTCCCAGCAAGCTGTGTTCAGCCGCATACGCAAAATAACACAGGCAGAGGCCAAGACCAGGATGGGGTACAAAAAAAGGATCTACAAAACGCTGCTACCTGCTCGGAGGCAAACAAGGTCAGCTTCTCATTCCTCGCTGGCCACACGGCAGGTTAGGCGTGAGCACTGCTTTGACCCTGAAACCGAGTGGCTAGTAGTAGGGATATTTTCTGAGGCTCTGCAACATAGATCTATGCTTTGAAGGAGACTAAAATAACCTTATTTTGACTATGACCATCCCACTGAACCACAGATTTCTTCCTAGTCTTCATTAGCCTTACATGTCTCCTATCACCAGTCCACCAAATCACAAGTGCAACATGTTCCAGACAAGACTCGAGCACACAGGCTTCTACGGACATAGAAGTGGCACAGCTTGTTTGCCAAATCGCAGTATTAAAAAAAATAAGCCACACACATATGCGTGCTTCCTTGGACACGCGTACGGCGCTCTTCTGAGCCAAGTCTCAAAATCCACAACCACACTGAGTGCCAGACAAACTCAAGTCTACCAGAAAAGTTCCAGTTTACCCAAATTTTTGCTAATTCTAAGCACAGCTTATCATATCATCACGTTCTGCTGAGGCCATTCTAACACATCGAGCTTGGCAACACCAAAATTGAGGGTGAAAGAGACTGCACAGCTGGGAATACAGGCTGTGCCTTCTTGTGAGTAATGTGCTCGGCAACAAGGCTGATATACCAAAGGAGAACCATTTAATCTCTAGCAGTTTACCTCTGTTCTTTCAGGTGCCCTATCCATTACTTCCTAATCTCACTCCCCCAGGAAATGTCTCAGAAGAACACGTTCCTTTTCTATTGCTTCTCACTACTCTCCCACTCTGACACAAGGTGACAAGAGAGTTTATTGCGCTTTGCTCTGACAGGAGCAAGGAAGCTGCTCCCATCAGCTAGGCTTCTTCCTTCTTGGTAACTGTGGCTTTTCCCTCTCTGCAGCCAACTTTACCACGCTCTGCCCACCTCTGTGAGCAGCACTCGCCGTCAGCTTCATGCCAAATCTCTTTTTGCAGGGCTGTAGGGTACGAGACTCATCCTGTCTCTTCCATAGTCATTGTTCCCTTCGGGCTAACTTTCAAGGGGAACTAACTTCATCTTAACTTTAGTCTTTGGCACCGTCTCCTCTGAATCCTTAAGATCCTGGTGACATACATTATCTGGCAGAGCAGCCTGAAGTAGCTAGAATGAAAGATGTTATTCCTCCTCAGAGATGACTTGCACACCCACTGCTGTATCCAAGGCGAAAGCCTTACCTCTTCCGAATTCTCTGCCCCACCATCCTTCCCACTACTGCTGCCGCCACCGCCGCCGCCAGGCTTTGTGGTGCTTTTGGTAGACTTCGGAGACTCCTGAAATGACGAAAAAGACATTCAGAGAAAATCCCACCTTGTGCTGAATTTTAGCACCTCTCTGCCGACTTCAGCTATGCACCACCACAGACCCACCCCACCTCCGCCCCTGCAGCACCCCCTGCTTCGGGCAGGATCTCCCAACCCTTCTCCCCCGGGAAAGGGCACCCGAAACGACTCCCCCCCCCCCCCCCCCGGACACCCGTGGCGGGGACACGGGCCCAAGCAGGAGCGGTGCTGGCACGTCCCGTCCCGGTCACCGCAGGCTCAACCCCGGCCGCGCATCTGCGGGTGACAGGGCCCCGCGCCCACCCGACCCTTCCCCGGGGCACGGCCCCGCCGCTGCCCACCGGCTGCCCGCAGGGAAGCCGCGGCCCCCCTCACGTCAAAGGGAGGCCTCACCGGGGACCCCGCGGCCGCCAGGCAGGCG
>JAVJGG010000037.1:17987673-18004332 GCA_035590195.1 Aviceda cuculoides | reverse complement strand
CCCCACAATAACAACAACAAACCAAACACCAACACAAAAAACCCCAAAACAAACAAACGAACAAACAAACAAACAATCCACCAAACCCTACTCTTTAGCAAGGAGGCTACGCACCTCCTCCAGAAGCAGGACATGAACCAGACTCCCCTGTTACCATAAGGATGACCTTCTGGTTAGAAGGTTACCTAATGCATTTAATATATTTACTGAGATATTAAGGCATACTTAAGATTCCCGTTTGCAGCCCACAATACTACAGCACTGTTCTTTCTTCCACGTGGCCCTGAATCGCGTTGTAAATTATGGTCATCCCTTCTCTCTGCTACCAAAATTAATTATCTGATAAATAGAGTTAATACACATTGCTGCTCTGCAACAATCTGTTTGACGGAATTTGTGTTTGGGGCACCGCCGACGGCCTTGCCAAGCTGCAGCCACGATAAACATTTTGATTATACGACTGGATGACTCCCTGCGAAGCGATCCCTTCGCATTCGTTACGGGCCGAAGGGCTCTCCAGCACTCGTGCTGGGTCCACGGACGGGGAACCTCACATCTCCCAAACCAAGCAGCAAACTGACAGTTCAGTTCTAAATGTAAATACCAGCTCCAGTGGCCAAAATATTGCCTTCCAACGTCGATATAGCTAAACACATCAGAAAGAAATGTATGTGTGGGCCAGTGCATGGCTGCTTTCACTTGGTAGTGGCCTGGCACGCAGGCAGCTGCTTCCATGAGCTCCAGATGCTTTGGATGGAAGGAGGCAGAAAGAAGAGTCAGTCTAACATCGAACTGGAAAAGAGGTGGGTTTTTTCCACACTGAATTAGTATGTGAGGAAAAAGCAACATCAATCAATAAGAGAGGCAGTAGCCCAAAATAAAGTGTCTGAACTGTCACGAGTTTCTTCAGCATCTCAAATTATGCCAACTAATTAATGCTGAAAACACTCTCTGGTGGGCTCTTCCCGTTTCAAAAGGGAAACAAGAAGCAAGAGGTAAAATGACTTAGAGTAATAGAGTTCAGTGCTAGAGACAGACCAAATTCAAGTAGTACAGCCTCTATTCTCAGCAAGAAAAGCCTATCCCATGATGAATTTGCTGCTAACTCAACAAAAAAAAAGACATTTTTTTCTCTCTCTGTTTAACCTTTGCTGTGACTGCAATGGGCTGTGTAAATGGAAATATTCAGAACAAAGCACAAGTTTGAGCGGAGAAAACAAAACAACCTTGCGATTGCCAGTTCACGCAGCCAGACCCAAAACAATAAATCCACAGCTTGTTCCTTCACCGCGGCCAGGGAACCGAGCTGTGCCCTGTCTCAAAAACACCCCGGATTTTTACCCATTTAAATGCTGCTCCCATTCTGCTCTTTCCCTGAGCAATCACCCCCACCCATTACAAACCGAGGTCATTCTTTGGGAAGCTGAAAATGCAAATGCAGCCCCAAAGCAGCAAACCCAAGCAGAAGAAGAAGTAAAACTGCCATCCAAGCACTGCCGGCCCTGCGCCCCTGAAGTCCGGGCACACCGCAGCACCGCCTGACGGCGACTGACGCTTGACAGCCGGCCGGATCCCTTATCTGCCAGGAGGAAATGGACGGCGCCCTCAACAACTTGAGGTGGCTCTCTCGGCAGATGACAGCGACGATTTAGCAGTTTGTTGTGGCAAATCTAGCAGCATTTAATTGCGTTTTAGACAGCCAAATTAGAGGAGCGGTTCCTTCCTCGCTGCACTGACCAGCGTTTCTCAGAGAACACAGTTAATGACTTGTTGTTTAGATGCAAACTGGTTTTGCTTCAAACAACTGGAAAAAAGCAAAGTCTTTTCTGAAGCAGTTGGGGCTGTGGTTTTACCTGCAGATCTAATGGAGCTAGGGTATAGCAAAACACAGAGACAAGAGATTGTTGTTTGTTATGTAAAATAAATAAAATTGTGTCAACATTCTCGATCCCCAAACTCTGGAATAAAAAAATCTGAGTAACCTATATGGATCAGAGACTGCTTAATTCAAAATAATCATATAAGCCAAGAGTTAATAATTGTTCACAATTCATTTCAGTCAGTAGGCCAAGTTACAGTCACCCTTCAGAAGTCTGAAGTAAAGAAGCTGAAGGACACAAGTGTGAGAGCACTCTACATTTGGAGGGTGTAGGAACACCGGAGACATAAAATTGCTCTTTACTGCAAAACAGTCAGAAGCCTGACTGACATTTCTGCCGTCCCCAGATCCATGGGTGATATGCAAGATCTCCTGCATCTCAAACTTTTGACCTTTTGTCATAGATCAAAGACATTCAAGATGTTTTCTTTCGAATTTGAAAGAAACTACTTTTTATAAAGTGAGCCACCGGCTTTCAGTGTCACTCCGCTGCATGAATCAGATTGCTCCAATTAAATGATGTAACACAAGCCTAGATAAACGTGGATTTATCCAAAATGTAGCATCCAAATAGGGAATGTTATGGTCCTTTGGAACATAAGCAGCATCGACATGCTCCTGCATCCAGGGCAGCCTGGAGCTCAGAAGGACAGCCCATCCCAGGTGACACTCCTTCTCAAGAAACACTAAAACATTTAAATCTGCAAATCATGAGGGTTCAGAGGCTGTTGCAAATTCAACATCCCAAGAAGACCTTGGGATTTCAAAGAGTCAGGATTCTCCTGCAGAAACAGTAGCAAATCTGTAGTTTTAGAGCAGACTCAAAGCTTCTCTAAACTCAAAAGAGTCAGTTCCTTTGTAAGTCAAAGAAAATGTACAACATGGCACTATATTTTGAATTAAAAACAAGTCCTATACTAGAAAACTTCTGGTTTTTCCTATGAAGTTGGGGGAGGGGACAGAAATTATGCACATCAGGGTTTTGGGAGCACTGAAAGGCCACCTACAGTTGAAGCGATCGACATGAAATTTTGTGTTATTACTTTTCTGCAGCTGTATGGTAGAGGGCAAATGCCATGATGCCACTTGCCTAATGCAGACACACGTAACGTGTCACAGTGAATCAAAAGCCTTAAAGGAAGCCTTTTTTCAGGGTCAAGTGTGTTTGAGTATCTACTGTAGAACAGAAGAATGTAAACAGGCACAAACTGCTGGATTTCTGAAGGGCTTTTCATTCAGTTCTCTTAGAATTGTGGGCATCAATGCCAGAACATAAAAAATAACTAGAACAAAGGAAAAATAGTTAAACAAGAAAGAGAGCTTCAAAGGGATGATATGCTTCAGACTCAGTTGTAAAATATATCACTGTTGGCAGATCAATATTAACAATTTCTATCTGCACTCCCATTTCTGGACAAAAGAAACTCTTCTAACAGTTACCCTTACAAGAAATTGGAAGATACAACTCTGCTAACACTCAGATCATTACAATGTTAAAGCAAGAATGGTTAATTACACACCAGGTTACACCCAGTACTCACTAGTGCCTCTCCCAAGAAGGCAATGGGAGAACGACAGCACAAGGTTTCTCAGTATTTCAGTACTTGATAGTCGAGATGATATGCTACGTAATGCCACCATTCAGATACAAAACTAGTCATTCCCCTTTTGTCCAACCCTTGCCCCCCCCCCCGCTCCCCATATTCCTGCACTGTGTTTTTAATTTGATGGGGGAGAAAACAGACTCCCCAGCCTGAACAGTCAGGATTCCTCATGATCACACTTCTGAGAAATATGCTCTTAATTTGAAGAAACTTAGGCATGTTGAACTGTTAAGACAGATATTCATAACCTCAGAACTGGTAACATACAGACCCAAATATCTTTACCACTCTGGGCTGAATTAAAAACGTTATGGGGAATTTATATTTAGATTACTATTCATTTTATTGTAAAATGATAGCCCTAAAGCTCAAGCCTTAGACGTTGACATTATACATTGGAGAAGAGCTGTTGGACAGTCTATGAAGCAGATTTTTCAGATACGTGTTCCCGCATTGCGCCTGCGTCTGAGACTAGTGCCAAGCAGCCATGTGCAACAAAATTGAGTTCTGAGCTCTTTCCAGGAAAAGCACACACAACTAGAGTACAAAAGCAAATACAAAATGTCGCAGTACTACTGGTGCTCGAGAAATACCAGGCCTTTGTCCCTGAACAATGTATCTGCTGTGTCCCCCTCCTTTTTGGAAGCTCATAGGGAAATACCATATGTCAAGCAGGATTTATTACAGACTCTTTCTATATGATTAAGTTCCTTCTCAGCTCCAGGCAAGACAAAATTAATTTGACTTTAAAACAAAGCAAATGTTAGTCTAATATGTGCATGTTTTCCGCTCTTTCCTTAGAGAGCGGAACCTGTATTTTGCAAGCAGTTGAGATTCCTTCTGAAACCAATAGGCATTCTGACTGATTAATCACTAAGGATTTATTGCTTAGTGAACAAATGATGATATATTAACTAAAATAAATGGAGCGAGTGGTGTCTGTAGAGATGTGTCTGATGACCAAACAATGAAGATGGACTTCATTCCTGCAAAAGAATACCTATTGCCTTAAGTGGTATTATTTGCATAAGAATACAAGCAGAAGAAAATAACCTGTTTTCATTTGATTATTTTTAATTGGGGGGGTGGGGGGTGGTGGTGTTAAGGTTAATCAAACTTACTGTTTCAGCCCAAGGAGACACAGCTGCATTCAAATTTTGGGTAAGCAATACTCAGAAATAGAAATGCTTGAAAAAAACATGGTAAGAATGCCCAGCGCTTCATCACTTTGAACTCAAGGAACTAGCTCAGTGGAGTTTTGTACTGCATTGATCATCTAACCCTAATTACAACCTTGATTTAAAACTTCAGCTTCTCAGTTATATGAGTTAGTAGTTAATTATTACTTAAGTGTTAATTGTCCTTAGCCTATACGCATTTATTGAAATTTTCAGGCTCTTTTCCTTTTCCTGTGGATCTGAAGAAATTATTTTTTCTGGAGAGTAAGCTCTCTGTTTTAGCCACATTTCACCATCCATTTAAGATGAGAAACCCTAAGTGGGTGCTCAGAACTCCAAATCCTGCAAAGAGACGACCCACCTCCCCAGCAAAAACGAGGAGAAGGAGCTGGGACCTGCTGAGGGTGCTGGAAGACCGGCCCCGCTGCGGCAGCGATAAGCACAAGGACGTTTTGCAGCATTAAAAAGGGGAAAACGCGAAACGCAGAGCGAATTGCTCAACAGCAGCTAAGGCCCCAAGCTGGTTTCTCTGCAGGCTACTGTGCTGTGCTCTGTGGTGATACTGGGGGAACTAAACCTGCAGATCTGCTCCTAACGCTGCATTACACAGGATGGGTATCACCCTCGGTACTACCACATTACAAATAAACAAGAACAGAAGAACAGCCCCTGGGTTTTGCACTTGTTTGGACCTGTTTGAAGCCGACCGTTTGAAGTCCGGTGGGGTATTACAGAAGAATCCAAACTACCCCGAACCCTAATTAGCCCCATTGATCGTGTCAGGACATGTATTCATTTATTTTTAAGTAGAGCTGAGAAAAAATTTGAAACACCTGCAGTCATCCTTATTACGGTAATTTTTCTAATAACAAATAATTTTAATGACAAAAATTATGTAATAGTCTTAACTGTAACAGAACACTTTTCAAGTATAAAACTGTAAGGGAATGAAATGTTCTCTACAGCATTAATGGGCTTTCTTGGACAAGTTATGTTTCAATGAAATATTAATACTTGATCATTTGTCATGTGTTAATTAGCAGAATAAGCTGTAGGAAGTCTAGATTACCATGCAAATGTTAATTAGGTCATAATTTATGTTAAGCATTTCTAAGTATAGAGCACCAGAATCTCATTTAGCAGTAGCTGAACTTTAGAAAAAATTTGCATTTGCAACAGCTATTTTTCCTATTTAAATTTGATAGTAACTATACTTTAACAAATACCAAAGAATCTGTATTTAATTGCCTAAAGTCTCTTCTCCCCTTTTGAGTCACACCTCAGCTAAAAGTTTGTCTCTGGCCAGGTACGCCGAGAAGGTGGGAGCAGATGGTGAGGTCGCTTTCCGACGCAACAGCTCACGGGTGCCATAGGAGCTTGTGGAAGAGATAATGCCTTTAATTTATATTGGAGCCAAAATACACAGCCCTGCAAAGGCAGGGAATGCTGTTTTAGCGGGGGGAGGTGGAGCTCACCCCACATAGTCGATAGCAGCAGCAACACTCCTGGGGTCACCTCTGGTTTTTCAAAGAAGCGACTCACTATGACACTTTCCTGGTGAGCGGGAGAAGGTACCTGAGATACAGGGGAATCCTCGTCAACGTTTGTCCCACTGCTCCCCTCAGGAATGGGGACGGGGACAAAAAAAAAAAAAAAATTGTAGGATGCTGGTTTCCAAACCTGGGAGGCAAGATCATCCTCCAGCTCCTCTCCTCAGAGGGCTTCACAGTTTTCGCTGTTCGCGAGCACAGCCCCTGGCAGTGGTTTTTTGCGAACCGATGCAGAAGCAGGACCTGCGCCCAGCCCAGGGCACACGTGGCAACACTGGTGGCACTGAGACCTGTTCCTGCTTACTGGTCCATTACCTCAAAACACCCATGTACTGCAGCCAGTTTGAGGCAGCGGAGAAGCTGGCTCTGCTTCGGTATTTTATGTGGAACGACTACTGAAATAAACAGCTGCAATGACACACTGTAGTGGGATGAAGATAAATTTATTTTGCTATTTCCACACTCCCACAATTTTTACACCTCCCCACACAAATCTGCCCAAGCTGCTTCCACTTTGTTGGTATTATCAAAGGAAGAAAAATAGCATTAGGGCTCTGGAGGGAATACCGGCATTAACTCCCCTTGCTTCACTTTGAAGGCCAACATTAATTGTTATTTTCATTTGTTTAACTGCATTTCAATTGATTTTTTTCAGGTTCTTTTTCAGTTTTGTTTTGTTTTTTTTAAAGGGGGGGGAAAGGTCATTAAATTATACACGAGTTAACGGAACAGATGCAATTCTACTTGAAGTCATAACAGTCAGCTATACCTTCTCCAAGTTATTTCTAAAGTAAACAGTGTCAGGTTGGAAAAAAGTGATAGTTCAGCCATAATGTCAAACAATTTGGAAGCTAGAAAAATAATAGCTTTGAAAAAAATTAGTAGAGGAAGAATACAGTTAAATCAAACTAAAAGAAGGTAAAACTTCAGACACCTACCCTAAAAAAAGGCAAAGTGGGAAAAACAGGAGAGAGACATACCAGCAAAAGGACCAAAGGGAATCAAGGGCACTAAACAGTTTTAAACACTTCATTTCCAGCAAGAACAAATAAAGAGGAGGGACACAGGAAAACATAAAATAGCAGATGACATGGAAAGACAAAACAGTTATTTACCATTCTTCATAATGCAAAACCTTAAAAGACATCACATATCAAATTGATTTAGATGGGTAATTTTTAAAGAGGTGTAATTACTATATGGCACACTTACTAGTATTTTACTCCAGTAAATCTGTGTACTTTTATCCACAGTAATTACTTAGCTCTAGGTCACTACACAAGCTGGAGCTACGCTACCAAGAAGTGCAGAAAAGCTGGAGAGGGGAAAGCAGGACCCCATCTCTCAGTGCTGCCAAGGAAATAATCCGTTGTGGGGCCTCCGAATCCAGCACCAGGTCCCCGACGCGTCGCGCCGGCTGGCAGCGAGGTCTGAAACCCCGAACCCGCCGGCTCGACACCCGGCCCCAGTCACTTTGGCTGCTTAGTGAGCAGCCCGCAGTGAACAAGGGGAACTTCGTGAGCACGCCGAGTAGCTCAGCTACTGAGGTAGTGAACACCCGTGGACATTTAAAAAATGTTAGCTTCTCCTTTTCGGAGAGTTGTGTTTAATAAGTATTACTGATGGTATGATGTGTACTATTGACTGGAGCAATTTAAACCCCTCAACTCTGAGGGAATTCCCTGTTCCGCATTTGTTTCCCTAAAACCAGAACACAGTTATTAATAACTGTTATTTCAGTGGAGATGAGCTACAGTATCTTGCCCTCTTTTTGGAATATCACATTTAAATCACTATTTATACCATGACAGTGTTGATCTTACAGCACCTCAAGCCAAAATAGCTTTCTTTCACGCTGCCTATACATTTTTCAGGGCAGAGATGCAATCGATACAAGCAAAGGAGTCTGAGGAACCCAAGAGGAACAAGAATAGTTTTTGTGGAATTGATGTCGCCATGCATCCATTAGCCCCACTCAGTAATTAGGAAATTAAAAGTGTCTGATTGCTCCCCTCCACTGAAGGTCACCCTTGAGGCCCTAACATTGGGTTTAGATGCTAATTAAGTGTTTGCTGACTGCTGCCAGGGCATGGGCTACAAACGCCAGCAGAAATCCTGTTCTAAGTCTCTGACTTATTATAAACAAATGCATGCACTTCTCTATGGGGGATATTTTCAAGAGAACCTAAGCCTCAGGTTTATCACCACAGTTTGTAAGGCAATAGCCTGGCTATACACATATACTTCACTTTAATAACGTCTTCCTTCTTTCAGAGCAGCACAGTTTGGTTCAGATTAATAAACCAGGGCACTCCATACTATGCATACTCACACTCGTAAGTGATTTAATCAATATTAAATTTTAGCTACGCCTTTAAACAACTGCTGCTGATAATTGTTAGTTTATTAACAAGATCCGAGAAACACATAGCACAAAAATGCATGCATGTAATTAAGATAATCTTTGATAAACTTTTAAATATTGAATTTTGGTCTTATAAGCACCTAAACTGATACAAGAGATTTAAACTAGTCTACACTGCACACCCGAGTGCAGAAGGTAGATTTTCAGTCAACACATGCGTGGTGCTGGAGCAACACAGAAACTAGCCCAGCTAGGGAAGCAGGGTACCAAATGAACACAGCCATCAGTTCGAGCCAGTACGTCCTGTTGCAGCTATGTTGGCTCTGGAGCTAGTACAGGCTCCAGCTAGGACATCGCTATTTTCTTTGCATTATGTGGATACGTCTAGAATCTTCTTTTTATGGAAGAGGGATAGTCAGAGGACTAAGACCTGTTGAAATTAAATCCTTATGCAACTGGATCTTTTAAAGTAGACACCTGAAAACTCATGGCTGAAAAGCACACTAAGCACAAACCTGCATTAGGGTACCTAAACCAGTATGTCCCAGGAGGTGCCTTTTTAGATCAGACATGGTTGCCCGAGTTTAAGAATGATTTATCTGTTATCCTAAGTACAGATCTTTGAAGATCTATTAGCTACAGAAGGTCTTCCTTTCTGCAGTTATAGAGAAGTTATTATAGAATGTCAGGCCAATTGCTACATCTAATCCAGTAACCCAACAGCAGCTAACACCAAAGTGGCTTGGTACTTTGAAAGAGTACATAAAGCACTATGTGAATGAACAACAGGAAGACCTGCACAATGCGAGATACACATGAAAGCATATACAACAATAAACAGGAAATAAGTCTCCTGGGAGTAGACCAAAAAGGCTATTAAAAAGAATCAAAATAAGTAGCTTTGATACAATAGTGAAGGGGATACCAGGACAGAGGGAAGGCAAGGTAGAGGCTAAGGACAGTCTTTGCCTCATCATTTCAAATAGACACTAGTGCAGTACAATAAAACTTATGAAGAACAGACAAATGAAGGTGGAAAAAAAAAATCAGAGCACAAGACAAAAGCCTTAACAAAACTTCTGGCTGCACATATAATCTTGAATGATTGCATCTTAGATGGCTCATGCAGCGTGATTCAGAGGTGGCCAGGATGACACAAGCTGAGGAGCTGAAGATGACACTTATGCTATGGGCAGAATGGAATTATTCACAGTGGACAATCGTGAAAACTGAGATTTGACACAATGATGAATCCTGCTTTAGCTATGACAAGAGAAGAATTTTGTTCTAGCTATATTGCATCAGACTTAAGAGCCAGATGTCGTGGACATCAGGGAGGCAGGCACAGATTTTAGTGCAGGCATAACTAGGATTTGCACTAAAGACATGAAGTCAAGAGGCGAATAGTGAGCTTATACTGTTAAAATGAGGGTTATAACCTAAAAAAAATGTAACTGAATATCTACAGATGTTTTTATTAATCATCTATGTCTCTAATCTGTTTTTTGAATCCCAGGATATTGTTGATTTGTGATTAGAATAACACATTGCAAAGCAGTTCTGTAGCTTTGGTCTCCTCTCGTTTAAGATTGCTGCATCTTTCTTCCCTTTTGACTATCCAAACACTTTTTTGTCACCTGCAGACCTCGTAACATGCCATTCACTCTTGTGGACCTGAACAAGAGTTGTCATGACAAATTTTCTACCTCAGTGGAAGAGATTAATTTTGTACTTGTTAAGATCAAGTATCTGGATTAACCATTTACTCCTTTCTCTGATGGATCACTTAGCTCACCAGAAACCCCTCACATGAGCCATCAATGAATCTCATTTTGTAAGAGGGTCTAAAGGTACTTTTATATATAACCGTAGAACACAGTTATCTCCTACCCCAAGTCTTTTGGACAATGCTTGTAAAATGCCATTGAATCAGCATGGTCTTACTCGGTGCCTACGTTCCGTCGATGGAGTAACACTGCGATGAAAACTCCACTGAGAGCCAACTGCCTCTTTTGGAAAGATTTCCTCCTTCTCTATGAAAGTAGCAACTTCTTCCATCACTTTTTTCTTGCCAGTTTTGGAGTCTGAGTTCCAATGTTTGCACCACCTCATCGTTGAGTGAGCTTTCGGAAACGTTGCCACCCTCGTGGTTTAGATCGTTCTCCCGCACGCCTCCCTGCCGCTGATCGAATCCGCCTTGTCCTGCGGGGCCATTCTGCCGGAGCCTGGGCTGCTCCGACATCACTGCCAGGTGCAAAGGGCACCCTTGGCTTATCCGCCCCAATGCCTGGTGCAGGTGGTATTTTCATACTGAAGATAAAGGCTCTGAGCCCGACAACTTAAACAGAAAAAAACCCCCTCCAAGAAACACTAATAATTCTATGCTAAAAAATATGCAAAGGCTAGTCATTCCATTCATGTTGGTGTGAAAATCTCCAGAAATTTGAAGTATTTCATTTCAGAAATTTCAAATAAACTGAAATATCCAAGTAATTGGATTTTTAAATTTGAGTTTTCCATAAGTGTTTTCAGGTAGATATTTTTCCTCGAATGGAAGTCTAACAAGAACAAACATAGTCACAAGGAAGTCTGTACTGATTTAAAAACACGTAGTTTCATTAGCAGGTGATTTACGACAACAGAATGTGTGTCAGATCCAGCAGTAAAAGCAAATTAATTGAACCAAAAATACTTTAGGAAGAAGCAATCTGGGTTATCAGATGTTAGTAATCAAAAAAGATTAATACAGTGATATTCGTGACCTCTACTCATAAATAACCGTGAATAAAACTTTCCTCTCTTCAGAAAATGAACAATTCATGGGAGTCTCAGAAATTGTCATTAGTATTAATTGAACTGATGGTACACTTAGATAAGATGTACAGAAAATGGTTTCAGACTTTAGGGGAAACAGACAGCTACATACAGCAATTACCAAATTTTTAAAAGACCTGGAGATAAGGAATTAATTAGAAGAACCCAGGCAATAAAGGGATTTCAGCTAAAGAAGTGAGTGGCTCTGCGGACAGGAGCCAGACAATCCTTCGACAGGATTTGGGATGGCAGGATTGGAGCGGGCCCTCTCCTCCGCAACGCTCCGCTTGCCAGCTCCACCAGCACCAGGGATCAGCTTGTCTTCCTTGAATTAAGCACAGCCACTATAGCTAAGCAGGACTTCTTTTTGAGGAAATCTTTTCGTGATCCGATAGCAGATATTCTGAACAGTGCAAACTTTTGGAGGAGGACAGCCACTTGGCCGTAATTTTGATGGGAAAGAGTTGCTCAGGAGCAAGGTGGGGTTTTGGTGAAAGGCACAGACGGACCAGAGCAACCTTGTCAAGATGCTCTCCTGGACCACGAGTAGCAAACGAGAACTCTTAACCCCCGTAATTCAGGCCAGGGCAGAACTGGGCATTTTCCCATGCGCAACTTCACTGCACCAACACCCAACCTAGAGGCCTTTCAAAAATAGCTGGATCTTCACTTTGTTCTATTCTCCATCAAAACCTCTGAAAGACTTGTTTCATCTTGCTTTGAAGTAGATATTTTTAATGAACTGTTTACCAGCTAAGTCTAATTGTGAAGCATAACTACTACAACTTGAAAAATCACTCAGAACTGCTATATGGGTGGGAAATGACTGCAAGCCAAAAGTTGCAAGGGTGAGCAAATGAAAAAGTTCTTTTAAAAAGGGCTCCTCATGACAGCGAATCTGTAATTCCTCCTTCTTTATAATGCGTGTCCTTGTTAATGATGAATTGCTTAGCATTTACCAGTCAAACCCAGTTTTGCGTTCTATTCAAATGGCCAAAGGCCTGTCTGCGCTGCAATTACGAACCAGTGTCATAATGACACGAAAATGTAATGTTACAGTTCTAACAAAAGCAAATCTAAGGGATTGCAGGGTTTTAATATTTCAATAAGGTTAAAGCAGGAGTGTTAAATTATTTAAGTTCTGGAATAAGATATAAGCACTAGAGCAATATTGCATCCATACTCATGTATCTTTTCATGTGTAGAGGTGATATCTATGTGATAAATTGCAGGAGTGTGAGGTAAATTAATTTACTATGCACTTTGATCACAATACCCTCTCCTGGCCTACTAATCCATTTCCCAGCAGACTTGGTCTAACATCCCAAATCACGGAACACTTTCATTGCTGCCATTAAGAACAATGTTTCATAGTCTACCTCTTTTTCTCCTCATAGGTGTGGAAGTTTCCCTCCTTGAAAAAATAATAAATATAAATTAAGTTACAGAAAAGCATACTGATGAAACCTTTATATCCACTACTCCTCCATATTATATAACTATATAAGAGACTTAAAAAGAGAAAACATCTTCAAATACTGACAGCTGGGTGAGATGCTGTGATGTCTGCGTGTTTCTGGCAGCAGGGGAAAAATGAATAAAGAACAGATGTATAGCTCTCCAACTACAATGATTTAATATTGCCAATAAAGAAATAATACATATCTATATATAATTCCTGGAAAAGCACTAATAGTTAAACCTAATCTACAAATGTGCTCACAATTTGACATTTTAAAGCTATAGACTACTAGGCAATAAAAATGCTAATTAATATAGCTATCGCTGCCAGAAGAAACGTGATGAAACCAAAGCGTCGGGCAAGCTTCTTGTAAAGAAAACCAGTTACTACCTCAAACCCCCACTCCGTGCTAACTCCCAGATCTTTACCCCCCATCTCCCAAGGCAGCTCGGCCCAGGGCAGGCAGGCAGCCGCGGGAGCTGCCGGAGCAGCGAGGTACCTCTCCCTCCCCGGGGGGAGCACGCACCCCCTCGCTGCTGGGCTCCCAGTGTAAAACACAGGTGCTTGCCAGGCTGGAGGCTCCAGCAGGGGAGAATATTTACCCCTCTGCCCATCAGGCTGGCAAAGGGCTGTAAATCCAAATTCTGATCTATCGCAAAGCTGAACAAACTGTAAACTCGGGGGTGTTATTTACCAGAAGATCACCAAGTGGATTGATTTTAAAGATTTGAAGCTTCTGAATCTTACCACACCTATAGAAGCATATAGCGCCTGAAACCCTCATGAAAGAAATCCCTGTGAACGCGGGGAACGTGAAACGGGAAACCAGTTGGCTTACAGCAAAGGTATGGATGCATATATATACAAGCACTGGCTTACAGCAAAGGTATGGATGCGTATACATACAAGCACTGCCTTCCACCAATTTCCCATAGCTTTGTGTACAGAATGAACTGCACTTACCTGAATATTAAATATTGACAGAAACAGTCATGGCAAACTTAATGACACTTTGGGCATTTTCTCCATTTGAGTCGATACATATAGTTTAGAATTTGTTACAGGAATCGTAATTCAAAATGTAATAAGAAAAATGTTTCTAGAGAAGAAGGAAGGCAGGATAATTGATATTGTTCCCAGGTTTCATACATTTATCCTTTATGATT
Organism: Aviceda cuculoides; assembly: GCA_035590195.1. Lineage (NCBI taxonomy): Eukaryota > Metazoa > Chordata > Aves > Accipitriformes > Accipitridae > Aviceda > Aviceda cuculoides. The sequence continues at coordinate 17,990,314 of JAVJGG010000037.1, read as the reverse complement.
TTAAGTACTTCATTTAGAAAACACAATCCTTGTAAGTACTGAGGCCTGCCTAACTGTGGGAAGGGAAAAGAAAGGAAATAGTGGGGGAAAAAAAAAATTAGCAGGAGGCATCTTCTTTTTGGGGGTGCAGGAGTAAGCATCTAACAACACGAATAATGAAAAACAGGGGATTTGATAAGTATTTCCAACACATGGAGTGGAATTTCGGAAGGTTTTCTCTGACACGATGACCAACGCCAAGTCACAAGTGTATATAAACTAAAGAGAACGACAGAAGCCCTACGCCTGCCACGGCACCTTTTCTTCCCCCGGGTCAGCCGGGGCTTTGCCTTGCGGTGGCAGGAGACAACGTCCAACGACCTCCGCTCCCCCGGCCCCACTTCAAGCCTGACAGGGCTGTACCCTGAGGACAGGCAAAGCCAGACTGGCCTGGGGGATGCACGGACAAGAAACATGGAAAATTCGTGTGTGCTGAGCTTCCCGCACTGCAGCCACGTTGCTGCTGCCGCTGCCCTGGCCGGGGCAGCTATTGACACATCTTGCTTCTGCAGCTGCAAACAGATTTCTTCACTGCTAGTAGGGGAGCTGCAGAAATTCCCTCTGCAGGGGAAAAACAAAACCATAAGGAAAAAAAAAAAAAAAAACCAACCTGAAGAAGGCAGCAACATTCATTTCCCCCGAGCGATGCAATGCAGGGATTTTCTGCTGCCCCTTACAATGCCATTTCTGCTGTTGCTTTGGCTTGTGACAAGCCACGGTCCTGGGGGAAGCATCTCGTTCCAGGATGGCACTTGCACAATGAGGAAAGATGCTCTCAGCAATAGCAAAACTCAAAACATTTCTGTTTTCATCAAGACCCAGCAGAAATACAGCCAAACCCCAAACCTTTGCGACTATTTGAATAACTGACTGCAAGACCTGGTCAGCTAATGGAAAACTTTTAACATTCAGCTATCCATGAGAGTTACTAGGACCTTGCTGCTTTGAACATTCCCACTGTGGACTATTCTAAGACAAGAAATAAGGGAAGGGCAAAGGACAATGTTCTGTGAAGAAAGTGAGTGCAGAATCCAGCTCTGTACACTAAAAATGGGTCTCTGCACTAAAAGATGAGGTAACATATAGAGGCTTGTATGCAAATATGCCTGCACCACCGAGAACAAAAAGGTTAGACACGTCTGGCCATATGTGTATCCACACATTCTCATTTTGGGAGACGATACATTGCCACCTTCCTTCATCCTTCTCGAGGAGTAGTGAAAGGACATATATAAAATAATAGCAGCCATAAATAAGGAGGTTTTGCAGCAGAACAAAATTAAGCCTCCTTTTCTTATAGCATCTTTCCAAAACTTCCCATTACAGAAGAGGGAGATGTTTCAGACAAAAAACGGTGTCCAAAACTGGGCAGATTATTTACTAATAGTTACATTACAGATGTCAAAGTATTCAGAGCACTAGAGCAACATGGTAAATCTTCATCCTTTTCCTGTTACAAGAGGTGGATTTTTGTTCTTTTTACATTTAGATGACATGGGAAAAGCAATGAGAAAAAGAGGTGGGCAGACAGCGATATAATCCAGCATTAGAACTCATGGGTTTATGTTAAAAATAAATATAAAATTAGCAGCATTACCTCATGGCTTAGTGTCCTGAAGATGTTAAGCAGCTTTTTTATGGGATGGCACCATTACCTTCTGCAGATACAATTCACAGGATGTTTCTCAAAACTACATCACAAATAAAATACTTGTTCATTCACAGTATCCAGTACCTGCCTCCATAATTTATGGGTACCATCCTATGTAAATCATTAAAAAAAAAAATATGACAGATCCCAGGAGCTGTTTGTTGTTTAATCTCAGTTTGTCATGATTCAAAAAGAATGATGTGAAAATACAAGGAAAGTCATCCATAATGGTAAAAAAAAAAAAAAAAAAGATTCTTAGACATTCTTAGTTGTTTCCTAAGAAACATAAATAATCAGCTCTTTGTCAGCTATGAAATGAATCTACATTTTCTATTCCACACGAAGGGCCGTCAAAACCAATCCTAAGTGTTTTAACACCCCATTCTATTTCTGCTGGCAGAAAGTTGGGGCTCTGCAAGATTTGACAGCTACAGATTGTCCACTGAGCTGGGTAACAACATGAAAAGCCATCACACACAACTAGGCTGGTACTTTTACAAAAATCACAAGGCTTTGGAAAGAGGTTTGTGCTTTGTGCTGCTGAAAAACAGTCTGTGCTGTGGTGGGCTGACCCTGGCTGGACACCAGATGCCCACCCAAGCCGTTCTATCACTTCCCATCCTCAACTGGACAGGGGAGAGAAAATACAATTAAAAGCTCACGGGTCGAGATAAGGACAGGGAGAGATCGCTCACCGATTACCATCATGGGCAGAACAGACTCAACGTGGGGAAATTAGTTTAATTTATTATCAATCAAACCAGAGTAGGATAACTAGAAAATAACCCCAAATCTTAAAACACCTTCCCCCCATCCCTCCCTTCTTCCCAGGCACAGCTTCACTCCCGAATTCTCTCCCTCCTCCCCACCAGTGGCACAGGGGGACGGGGAATGGGGGTTGGGGTCAGCTCCGCACCTTGTCTCTGCCGCTTCATCCTCCCCAGGGGCAGG
>JAVJGG010000037.1:17944581-17985222 GCA_035590195.1 Aviceda cuculoides | reverse complement strand
AATACCCCTTTGGCCAGTTGGGGTCAGCTGTCCTGGCTGTGTCCCCTCCCAACTCCTTGTGCCCCTCCAGCCTTCTCACCGGCTGGGCTTGAGAAGCTGAAAAATCCTTGACTTGGTCTAAACACTACTTAGCAACAACTGAAAACATCAGGGTGTTATCAACATCATCCTCATACTAAATCCCAAACGTAACACTATACCAGCTACTAGAAAGAAAATTAACTCTATCCCAGTCAAAACCAGGACACAGCAATATCTTAACAACACAGCTGTACTTTTGGGAGAAAGATGAAGGGTCAAACCCTACAGCAGAACACAGCTTCTGATTAGAGATACTCTGATTTAAATCTGTAAGGAAAGAAGCAGTACCTTCTCTAGACTTTTTTTATTAATTTAATCTGGCCTTTTCCTTGCTTTTCTTTCAGTGTTTAGAAATATAACAAATTGTTTCAGGTTTTGTTTTCTTTATTTTTTTCTTTTCCAGTTAGTAAGAAAAACAATCAAATTGTTCTAAACTAATTTCAAAATATAAATACTGCACCAAACCAACACTTGATATCTTGCTTTGGCTGTCAAATAAAAAAAATTCAATTATTTACACTGCTTTAGTCACACAACAAAAGAAATGCTGCTTTGCAAAATGTGGAGTGTTAGCCTGTATTCCTTCAACCTACAAAAATAAACAAACAATTGTCACAACATAAAAGAAAACTTGCTACGATTCTTCAAGCATGTAAAAGCTTATAACCACAAGAGGTTAAGATGAACATTTTTTACTTTAATTCAGCAATACAGATGGAATCAAGTCCCGGTTTGACTCTCAAGCCCTAACGAGAGCCTCTAGACACCCTCTGCAAGCCAGGCAGTGGGCATCGGCTGAAGCTCAGTCGCCTTTTCACTGCGTGAGTGGAAAAGAATCCTGTGGAAGAGGATCCCTTGCCAGGACTCCCCAGTCCAACCAGGTGGCCCTGATGTGAACTGGGACACAGGATTCCTGCTGTACCTCCATGACAGCATGCAGTCCTGCTGGGAAACACAACAATGCTGGTAAATAGCTGTATAACCTCTGAGCTGCTGTGCTACCAGAACAGAGATAAGCAACGGAGAAGACCTTTCCCCATCTTGGAGGTTTTCTAGGTTCCAGAGAGTGGGCAACAAAACTGCATTTGGCTCAAAACTCAAAAGCAGCACCCCAAAATGGAGCAGTATTGGGGCAGGACATGCAGGACACTAACAGCACCCTAGCCCTACCAATTCCCCCCACACCTTTGGCTGGACCAAACAAGACATTGTTCACAGGTGATTTTCCATCTAGGAACCCCCAGAGCAGAGTCATCTTTTGGGACTGATCTTCAAGGTCTTTCCCCACAACAAGCTGTGTCTTTAGAAGCAACCAAGAGATTAAGTTTTTTCCAATTGTAGCAAATGAAATAGTCTAATTTTTTTCCCTAATAAAAAAAAAAAAGTGACATGATTTATCTTGCCACAAGTTTTTATGCTGCTGTAGCTGGCCTGCAAGTGTACGGAGATAACAGTGTGCAGTTAACAAGATCTGCAAGTCAGACATTAAAAAAAAAAAAAGCAAGCTCTTTGAGTTATGTAGAATCAGCGTTACACTGCCTGTGAAAGATTGGAAGCATGGCACAAAACTCTGGTGAGAAGCATAGCCTTCAAGTGAGAAACATAGTTAAAGTGGAAGCCTTTTTGTCCAAAGAGAAGCCCAACCTTCTCATCTCTTAAAGGAAGCAATTAAGTAAAAAGTGGGAAGTTCTACATTTGAAGTAAAGGCCGCACTGCCTGTCTGCACGCGCTGAGCCTGTGCTTCAGCTGAGAGCATGGACGCGGGGGAAAAATTCACTACAGCGGTACAACTTGTTTGTCAATTGAGTAGCAGTAAGTGCAAGTGAAGGCTCTTTACACCTGGCAGCTGGGGCAAGCTGATAGATTATAGCTTAACCACCATGAAAGTTTAAGCCGGCGTGAAGTTGGCTTACAGTAAAGCACTTGATTTCATGAAAAGAGGGAGCTAAGAGCCTCCACGATGCATCCCCTGGCTCACAGAAACGCTTGTAGTTGCACGCCAAGCCACGCCAAGGACGGAGCACGAGGGATGGGAGGTCTGCTCTGGGTACCAGCTGGGAGGACAGTGTCTGGCAGCCAGCAGCCTCGCTTAGAGAGGCTAAGTGAGGAACAGAACGATGAAACCTCACTTATTTACATCTCAGCTGCCCTAAACATGGTCACTATAGAGACTTCTGTTTCCCCAGATGACCTATTCCGCTGCTGGCTGCTGTGTACAGACTGCACAGGGGTATGGGCTGGCCCTTGGTTGGGCATAAAGAGAAAGAGAACCACCAGACAGGAAGGCAAGTGTTGGTTGGGTGTCCTATAAAACTCTGCTCTCTTTATAGCACATACAGATCTGAGAACATCAATATTTGCTATCGGAATATGGAATAATCCCTCCTGACAAAGGCATATTTGAATTTTGTTCATATCTTTGCTTGGTTCCCAGTGAAATCTGGCCATTAAAACACTTCTTTAAAAGCAGACAGGACGCAGCTTACAGGTAGGACCTCTGAAAATTTAGGTACTAATTCATAAAATGCACATGTATTATACAGAGTAAATTATTTTGCTATAGATACATTTAAAAGCAGGTTTGCATTTTAAACTCTGTATTAATTTCTCAATAACAGACTTTGATCCATAGATTCTGTCATGACTAAGGGATAATTTCTTCTCAACTGTTAAAGAGCACAGCCCCTCGGATGTATGGAGCAGCATACTAAAGATATACCATCCTCATCAGAAGGACTTCAGTACAAATGTGATACTGTTTTGTAGTTTGTTTCCACCTCTAGACACTATAGATTACACCTTTTCCTTTGATAGGCTAGAAAATAACAACAACAAAAAAAGAACATAAGCAAATAATTCAATTTACATAAGAACGGGGTTTAGGAGGGACTTGCATAGCCTGAACGTCAGTGGAGTATGACTGGTACAAAAGAACCGCTTGATACCACACTGCTCATGGGAGGTACATGACCACAAAACACTGTGCGGCAACTGGCAGCTCAAAGCCAACTCAAATGCAATCTAAAAAGTCAAGGAACTGTTTTACTAGGGGAAACCATTGAATGATTCACACCGAAAGCAGAAATCCCTTTCCCTTTAATTTGCACCTGTTTTTACCACCAGCATTTGTTGAGGAAGAAATTCTTCCCTGTGAGGGTGCTGAGGCACTGGCACAGGTTGCCCAGAGAAGCTGTGGATGTCCCATCCCTGGAAGTGTTCAAGGCCAGGCTGGATGGGGCTTGGAGCAACCTGGACTGGTGGAAGGTGTCCCTGCCCGTGGCAGGAGGGTTGGACTAGGTGATCTTTAAGGTCCCTTCCAACCCAAACCATTCTGTGATTTTCAGAACTGGTCCTGCTCAGTCAAAAGGTTGCTTTCCAGAGCCTGCATCACCCAGTCTGACCAACATGCTTATGTCTGTGGTAACATCACGACTGCAACAAAGGTGTCTTGACTACACTATAGCATCAAAACAGGGAGCAACTTTGGGGGTATAAAGGATGAAGGTCTGGTTTTAGTACAAATATACAAAATAAAATCATAAGAGCAGAGGGGGGAAACAAAAAAATTCCAGAAACCACTGTGATAGTTTATTGCCTTGCATACAGTCTGCTGCAGAGACAGGCACAAACTACCTGCAAAATTTTTCCCATCAGAAAATTCTGATCAACAGAAATAATTTTTCCTATAGGTGGAAAGGTTATAATTTATATTTTCCCCAGTTTTTATTAGAAAACACTTAAAATATGGTGTCAATATCAGAAAGTGAAAAATGTATTTTAGCATTTCAAATCTTTTGATCAAAGAACTCCATTTTGATTCTTTCCCAATAGCAATGTTTGAAACTGTTTATTTCATAAAAAAGTGGGTGGTGGTCTAATTGGGATGAAATCAAGTGGCATTTTGTTGCTCAAACACCACATCAAGGTGCATTGACTTTAAGAGGGAAAGGTTCAGAGAATTTTTTTTTTTTTTTAAAAAAAGTGAGAGCCATAAGAGCTTTCTTTATGTAAGATTTAATTATGTAAGATTTAAAAAGAAAATAAAGGAAACTGATTTAAAGGAAGGGAGACAGATTTAGAAATAGAATAAGCGGGTTGGGGGAAGACTGAAATGGAGTGAAAAAACCTAGAGAAGACAGCAGGCGATCTGACTACATTGTGGTCCTTCACTAACCTACAACCTCTGTGTCTAGCACTCTCTTATGTGCGCTTTGGGAGGGATGGAAATATAATGTGCAAACGTGCACGGGATGCTTGGGGTCTACAGCCTGCTCCCAGACAGGGCACCTCAAAATTCCCTTTCCACAACTGTGTGTCAGCTCTTCCTCGCAGCACCCTTTGAGTGGGGAACTCGGCAGAGCCCACACTTACCTTTTAGGACTCAAAAGAGTCCAGGCTCCTAAAGAAACTGGAGTAACAATCACAAGCATAAGATAAATATCTAATAACTGCTGTCAACTCATTCAATTCGGTGTGTTATCAACAGTAGATCAGCATTAAACAATTACCAGTTCTGTCCTCAGGGTAGAGGGAAATGCAAAACATTCCCAGCCAAGAGACCGAGGAAGATATGTTCCACCTCGACACGACTCACTTTATCTCCTGCATGGCAGCCTTTCTGACTCCCAGTGTGCTCTGACAAACTGGGCTACGCACGCTGGAGTATCACTCATGGTCTTCTCTACTTTTGCCTACCTACGAGTCCCATCCCTCTCCTCAGCTGCTGGTGCAGATGGCTTTCAAAAGGCAGAGGGAAGGTCCTGCCATGGAGTAGCCCTGGGAAAGCCAGGAGCTCCCACGGACACTTCACTTGCAAGGGCCATTGTGCATCATCCTAAAGTCTTAAGATTTCAGCAGGAGGAAAAAAAATGGTAAAGGAGGGGACAGAAGAGTGTCGCCTTGTTCTTGGGCATTGAATAATCTCATTTGGGGACTGCTATTGCTGGTGTTTTGGCCTCGTTAAATTTCTCTTCCAAAGTTAGCATTCAGACACTTGCTGGCCTTTGTCTATTGCTGTCATCAAGGCATTTGCATGCACTAATCCATGACAAATGGTTTCATTTGATGCACATCTGATTTCCTTGCCTGCCAACTAGAAAGAGATAATAGAAACACCAAGAGAAACAAAATTAGAACTAAAGGAGTCATCTATTTGTTGGAGAAACTCAAAACAAGGCTAAGATAAACACCACCCAGGCAGCTGACTTAATGAAGAAAGTGCTGAGGTTTCAGCCATGGAAAGACAGTTTCTAATTACCTGGGAGGGAAAAAAAAAAAGCTGCATTTTAAAGCCTCACTGAAATATGATATTACTACAGAAATAATTATACTACAGATGTGGGAGCTGGCTTAGAAACGATCATTCTCTGTCAGATCCTGCCCTGGCACACTGAAACCAATTACAAACTCAAAAACCTCTGTTATCTTCAACTCATCCCTTGAATTTTTGTTTTAACACACAATAATGACTTCTGGCTGACTCACCACCCAAATCTGAAAGCGCCCCATGCAAGTAACCACGAAGAGGAACTTCATGAGTTAACGATATTCACAGCAAACAGTGCTAGTGTAGCCCTGATCGCTTATGGATTTAAGAAAGATTTTTGGGCGAGGGAAATATCTTTTATTAAAACAGCAGAGAAGGTTGACTTCGGGAAAAAGGCAACTTCTGGGAACATTAGACCTGCTTTAAGTTATTGCTGCTGCAAACCAGAACAAGAGCTGGTACCACCCAGAAGGACACACAAGACCTTCCTCCTGTTTGCCTTGGTGTTGGATGGGAAGTCTGTGAGGTCTTGTTTTCTCTTGAAAGAGGCAGCTGCTGGCACATCTGAATATATGCTTCTAGGCAGGATTTACTCATTTATCAGGATGATGACTTATTTTAGGTAGCTGCTGGGATAACAGAAACCTTATGCAAGTTTGGCTGGTTTTGGGTTTGGATTATTTTTTTTTTTCCCCAACAAGGAATATTAATACAGAAACAAAGAATGCACAAAGATATTAAACTATGTGGGTTTGTTGTTTGGGTTTTTTTGTTTTGATTCTTAAATTACAGTTTCAGCTCAGGAAACTGATTCCTCAAAAACACATTAAGACCTCAGAGTTCTCCACTCAGTTCTGGTTTTAGCATTAAAACATAAAATAGGCAGGTATTCAAAAGCTTCTGAACTGTAAAATTAGCTGATTTTGGAAAACATGATAGAAAATATAGAAATTACTATATCATAGAAGTATAACTATATATTGTATTAATACAATCATATAAAATATTTATCTAGTCATATTTTAGTATATTTTACCATACCTTCCTTATCCAAAGCACCTTTAGCCAAATATGAAGTGAAGCTAAGTTTTTCTCTGAAATGCATTTTCCTGAACACTACTGTTGGTTTCGGTGTTACTTGACCTCATTTCTGCTTGGGTTTAGGTTTTATTTAAATTCAGAACGTGAATATTTACTTCCTAATAGGTTTGTATAGGCAAATATATATAATACAGATAATTTTCCACTCTTTAAACTGTTCAAAGTCACAACTGTGTTATTGATGATTATTGGACAGTACATAGGAAAAAAGGTGCTAAGCAATAGGTTCCCTGCATTTATTCATGTTCTTTTAAAAAATAAACATATAAATCAATGAAACAGATTTTCCAAATAAACTATCCTTGCTTGCTCCCAACCACTTAATTAAACACAATTAACTCTAGTTTGTTTTGGCAACCAATTAATGTCATGATCAAATATAAATAGACTCTGCAAGAAAAGATTATAATTAATAAATCCTTAACAATACAGTAAAATTACTCTGAAGCTTTGCTTGCCAGAAATATTTAACAGCATTATTGAAGAGCATTAAGGAGGACACTAAAAAAAGATAGTAAAGTTTTATCAGAGCGTGTGCAGTTAAGATCCCGAGGTTCTTGCCTGCACTCGGACTGATCTCTAGAGCCTGTTGGCTGCTGCCATTATTTACAACATAGGAAGTCACAATTCCAAGTTCCCCATTTTCCAAAAAACCGACATGTATGTTCATAGGAGTTTTCCAATCAAGTTCTCTGTCAATAAAACTTCCACTTGCACACAAGTTTACTAGAGAAGTGATTTTTGCTCATTGCATTTAGTAGATTCACAATGAAGGCTCTCGATGCAGATTTGCCATCTACAGAAAACAAAATTAATCCAATAGGAGTTTTGTATCATGCATGAGGACAGATTAAATGCGTATTTTGATTTGAACCAGCAGCTCTCCTAATAATCAAGAGACAAGGATCACCATTTAAGCTGCTTTTTAATTGCCTACTCATTTAGTGAGAGGCAAGGTGCATGATATACAAATAAAACTTCACAGCTCATAGAAGAAATATTTATGAACAATTTTAAAAAGCGCCCGGCACACGTGACCGTCAGTGGGAGCCGCTAGTGTGGAGCAGACTACTCCCAGATTATTCGTAGCTCAAGGACAAGGGACCGCAACGAGAGCGCCCTGGTAGAAGGAAATTCAGCCGTCGAGGGTAACAGACTGTCCGGGTGTTCCACTCGGTGATTCTCAGGGAATCACTTCCACATCATCCAAAAACTAGCAAGGTCCTCCCTTCCTGCCACCAATCCAGTTCCCAAAGCTGTTCTCTCACGGAAGTGAAATAAGGATTACAAAGGAATACTGGGACACAATTGCTGGTTATTGTATGACAGCGACAGCGATCCTGCGCCTGAAGTGACCCTTCAGGAAGGGCAGGACTGGGTTCTTCACCCGCTGCGACGGAAAAGGGGAAAACCGCTGTTCTGAAGGGAATACAGAAGGCGAGAGAGGGATGTCAGATAACAATCTTCTAAATAGAGCATAGAGATATGAGTCACAGAGACATACATGGGGCTTTGGAGCTTCATTCAGCTTAATTTACACCCCCAGTTCCCTATTGTGCATCATTGACTGAGTCTCATAAATTTAGAGCCCAACTGTGCTGCAGTCCTCGTGGTCCCTGCCTAGAGCACAATGAAAAGAAACCTCCAGCACCACTCCCATGCAAAAAAAAAAAATAAGTTCAGCTGGAGAGAACTGTTCTGTACAGAGCATCTGAAAATAGCAAAAAAAAATGCTGAATCCCATCAGGAAAATAAATCTTGCTCACAGCAAAGGTTGATTTCACAGCGGAGTGGAAAAGAAAACATTCAGAAGGAAATACAAAGATTATAGGTGGGATAGGATGAAACAATATGAAACTTAATGGGAGAAAACACATCTATCTTATGAGGAAATGCACTTGGATATTGCCTTTTAAAATATAAATGAGCTTTGGACTAAAGTAGGCTAATCATTAGAGGCAGGTTTCTGATGTTATCAGCAGAAATACTTCAGCGCAGAGCAACGTAGTTCGCCTTTGGGGTTTATATTTGTAGGTGCCAAATTTTCCTTGGGACTTAACCACCATAGCATGAATTCTCGCAGTCTTTAATACCGTGACAGCAAGCTACAAATAGTGCAGTGCACCCAAAGGTCCCTGCGTGACTCACCGAGGCCCCAAGGCTGCTCTTGAAGATGGAGGCTCAGCACAGGGGTGCGGGAGGAGAAGGTGCCTGCCAGGGCCATCGCAGCAGCAGGAGCTTTTTGGTCCCGGTTTCCCCAGAGCAGCTTCCACCACGTGAAAATGGACGTGGTTTTGTCCTGCCCGCGTGGCTGCCTGCAGCGAGGCCGAGGGACGGCCGAAACGGCACGGGCCGGGGACAGGAGCGCAGCTGGGACCAAACCAAAGCACGGACACCGCCAGCGCAAAGCACACACGCAAGAGGCCCGTCCTTTCTCCCCAAATACCCGTTAGCACCTTGCCGTTGCTCTTTTGCACAAGGCGCCTGGCGGGGAGACGGCAGGGAACGCGGCGGCGCTTCCAGCGGCTCCCGCAGAGCTGTGCCGGGAGCGCGGTCCGCGCGGTGCCCCGCCGCACACCTTGGCCGTGCCGTTCTCCACAGTCCATCAAGCTGCAACACCTGCTCCCCCTCAGGTTGCTTTGTCTCCCCGGATCAGAAGTAAGAAGGCGTCACGTTCAGCGGCGCGACCGGCGACAGCTTTCCTCCAGCCGCGACCCAGCGGCGAGGCTGGCCGCTGCGCACCCTTCTCCAGTGAAGAAGGGCGTCCCCTTGCCTTCGACCCTCCACGGAGTACTGGTTGTGCCCTGGCAATACCTGCCTACCCTTTCCCCTTGACCCGAGAGACAGCAGTCCGTTAAAGTAACAGCTTACAGGCACCAGAAAAAAACCCCATAGCTAACTCTCTGGCTGCAAACGCACCCTGTAGCCATATTGTTTCTCTTCTGGGGGTTCGATTTTTCAGGAAAAAAATAAACGTCACAGGGTGCGATGCTTCTGATAAAGTCTGCTGCTGTAAACAAGCGCATCACGCAAGCACAGGAGACAATTCATCACTATCATGCTGGTAGTAATCCTACCTCACCCTTAAGTGTTGATTTCATTACATCAGTTCTCTGCCTACACAAATATTAATACATGTTTGTCCACATGCATCCAAATATTTTTTGTATGTGACCAGGAACACAGTAGGTACCTCTGACCCAGATTTTTTTTTGCTTAGCAGCTGGTAGTTTCACATTTGCAGGAACAGACTGTGAAGACCAGAGGTATATAACAAAAAGGTATTGTGAGAGAGAGGATTTCCAGTGAGTGACTAGAATAGCTCGTCATGAGCAGGTTTTTCTGATTGTGAACAAACCAGGATACATACGGTGCTTCCTGTGCATTTACAGGCGTAAATGATATCTGAATCAGGCCTTAGAGCTTATAAATTTGTTCATTTTAATTAACACGGCAGTTGTAAGCTTTCATGCCCATGATCTGCTGGGTACAAGCTAAGTTGTTGCATGGTAGTTTGGACACCGCATACTGAAGGCAACTGTTTGTATTCACACTGTAGGATTAATGAAATACAATTCTTGCTAATCGTAGAAACTGTATACATTTATATATTAACTACCTAGTCCTACACTTGCTTCTATCAATACTAAGAGCAAAAATCTACTTGAATTCATCTTCCAAATCTCAATTGTTCTACAAAGTAAAGACACATATTTTATTTACACCTTCCTGAGGAGTTAAGATTCAGACCAACCTTCTTCCCAGTCTGTTTTGTAACCGAATAGCCACATATATGGGGCATATGAAAATAGCAGACCTTTTGAAATGTGAAAATATGCAGTTTCCCCCAAGGCTATTAAAAAAAAAAAAAAAAAATCAGTGGGAAGGCCAAGATCAGAACTAAGAAATTTTTTGCTCACAGACACAGACCCAAGTTTCTGCAAAATGCTGTCTACTGAGAAACATGCTGAGAGCATCCTTCGGTTGATGTTGCTTGTTAGTTTGTATAGAATTGCTTTGAGACTGATTTTCCTCCTTGTAATATGAGGTATAGAGAATCACTTCTTCAGATGATTTTTAATGGGCACATCGTTAACTACTGTCACAACAAAAGGTACTTCATGTTTAGTAGACATACCATTCCAGCCTCGACTCAGTCCATGATTTCTTCCTCTGAATAGGCTTATTTTTAATTAACGTATTTGCAAATGTCAGCATTGCTACAGCAGCTACATGTTTCTGCTTGTGTCTGCCTTGCACCTTTACACTGTATGCAAACCTAACCTAGCATCCCTAGTGTGTACCTCATTATTTTGCACAAATTTACAGGTGAATCCAGTGTGCTTCCCTGTATTTTTAAGCAACACGTGGACGGTGTTGTCCACTGTGATTCAGAACTCGCCGATGGTCCTCACTGGGCATAAAACATCCCTCATTTATGGAACAAAGCCAGCAAATTTGCTAAGAATTGCATGAGTGAAAGGGTGGTGATTATTTTTTATACTTGAATCCTTTACTTCATTAATATCATCTTGTCTTACCAAACACCAGCATCTACTTCCTACCTCTGGGCAGGGTCAATCCTGTCAATCAGATGATCAATGGACTATCACAGGCACTCAGCTAACTCTGCAAATCACAGCCTGTCCACTCTCATCCCCAGGCCAATTCAACAGCTCTACAACTGTGTGTATCTTAGAGCCTAAAACAGCCAACGTGGGATTCTTCTCATTACCACTGTTTCTTATTAAATCACACAGAAATGGCATGCTTGAAAAAAAAAATTTTAAAAATGGAGATTTGTTTCCACATAAAGTTATTTCCTGTGAATGCTTTCATACATCCTCTGCCTAACATAATTTTCATGAAAATGAAATATAGCCATAGAAAAACTGCAGAAAGTCATGTGTATTACCCAAGGGGAATTATACTGCAATGGTGTTCAGCTAGCTTACTCCAAAGGTCTCCAGATCCCAGGGAAGAAGCCTGAAATTCTACCCTGCCCACCTCACCTGCCAGAGTCTAAAGAAACAGCCACCAATACTTAAGGGTACTTAACAGCAGCATTCAAGCTTTTCATTGTGTTAACGAGACAATAAAGAATTCACGAACAGGTACAAATAATACAGCATTATCCATCTTATATTCAAGTAGTATTTACTTTGCCCTTACTACCTGTGCCCGCCTGCCTGCCAACGTTTCAGAGAAAATAAAGCTACAGTCAATTCCAAAAACTGTCACATAAAGAGGTTTATCACATTTGTTTTCAGGTTCGTACCTTCTGTTAAGTCATCTAACTGAATAAAGAAGTACTGAATTATAAAACTGAAAAATTATACTACACTGAAAGGAAGCTTTAAACTTCTGTGATTGCACATAGCATGTAGAAATCTGTTTCAACCCATTCAGACAGTTGCTTAAGAAAGTTTCATATATTGCCCTTGGTTTCCAGTGTTTCAAAACTGGATTAACCACAGTAATACAGGTGGGGATATTCACTGTGCTAATCCACTGAGTTCAGTTCAAGTTTATTACGTTAAATACACTCCCTGAGGATTTTATCTTTTACCTCCACCTTCCTGTGCTCAGACTTTTCTATTCATGAAGTATGAGAAGCACAAGGAGGGGTGGAACCTGCCTTTTTAATTATCTTGTACCAAAGTAGCCCCACAACGGAGTTGAGCAGCAAAAAGTCTCTTTATTTTAGAGCATCTCATTATCTATGGAAGATCACGAACTAAAGGAAAAGGTATGCTGAGCGTGCTATTGATTACAGCTATATTTCCCATGATTCAATAAGTTGAAATTTCGTATACCAAATATTAAATTACTGAAATTATGCACTGCCTCATCTGCATCCATTTTTTTATTCACTTTTATTTGGCTGAATGTTTTAATCTTACTTACACAGTGACTAACTAAAAGTAAATGACGCATTCCTAATATTATAAATATGAAAAATAGGGTGTGCTCAGGGACTGCAGTTGAATACATTAAAATCACTCAGTTTGCTAGTTAACATATTTCCATCCCTTTTATGTACAACCTTTCACATTCAGTTGGCAGACTGCAAATTCACGGCCTTATAAAAAACAGTCTTGATTTTCTGTTGTGACAGCAGAAATTGTCCAAAATCCCCAACAGTTTCCCTAAAGGACATTCACTAGCTGGTACTTCCCAGGTGCAGCACAATCTGAATCCGAGGTGAACATCATGTCAAATTCCACTCATCTGTCAATGTAGTGGATTATTCCTTGAGAGACTGAAATTGGCTGCCTGGGATCAGAACACCATCAATCTTATTCACGTAGGGTGCGGAGAAGCTGCCTGAGAAAGGCTCACAGGAGGGAAAGCTTGGCTGTTTCTAAGTAGGTGATGAGGCAGCTGTAAAACCTTCACTCTATCTGTATCACATCTCCGAGTGAAAGATTTTGTCATTTTTCACATTTCCCCAACACTTGGTATGCATTCAGTGTCTTGCTGTTCTTGCTTCATAAAAAAGGTGATTTTTCAAGCTTAGGCAAATGTTGCAGAGCTCTGAATCTGCCCAGCTCTCATTTTTTCTCATAATGTCACTTGTTTCAAGTGATTTTACAAAATGAGATTACATTTTCCTTTTACCTATCTGTTTAGCTGTGCTGTTTTTTCTTATTTCCTTCACTGGGGGACAGACTCAAATAACCTGCAGCATTACTTACAATTGCATTGTAATAAATATTTTGTTCATTTCTCTGCAAGTCCCAGATAAGAACCTCACCACTCAAACTTCAAATACTCTCAAACTTCCAGTGCCACCTAGCAAAGTTAACACCATTAGTGAATCTGATGCTCTAACATAGCTACTGAGAGCCAGTCTATCAAAGATTTCGGTCTATTCCTCCATACTATCCATATTTTATTACAAGAAGGCAAGACAATGCCCATACCTATGACTTTTGGACAACAAAAGTAGTTGGGCAAACTTGGAGTCATTAAGGTTGCTAAAGACCTGAGGTTCAAGACTGCCCATTTTCGAAGGTATGCCATTAGATCAAAAAACATTGAAGTACTAGCTGCCACATTGTTAAATGATTCACTGTGAGTTAACATTTTCCATCTTCCATTTCTAAAGCTCTTAAAACCTCTCCCACCTTTCTTTGGATCCAAATTTCTTAAGCAACATTCTTGGCCCATCTAATTGTAACCAGATGATAATACTCTGCCAGAATATGCCAACTCCTCAATTTTTAAACACAACACATACTCTTCAAAGTACAACAGTCGAAAGAGTTACATGATCCCTTTCTATTAATAAAAACACAATAAAACTACCAATGTGCAGTCTCTGTAGAACACAGCACTCTAAGTGAGCTGCATTCTCCACTGCTAACCTGTGGGATTTATTCTGAGTTTATAGGCATTTTACCCCATTGAAAGACAGTCCCAAATTCTCCTCTGGGCTGCACTTTTACAACCCCATCAATTTTCAGAGGTAAACTCGAGAACCTTAGAATAACTGTGTCTCCTTTGTGCCAAGGCAAACACCCGACCTCCAGTAAACTCTAGTGACTACGTGTGAGGTTTGGTGCCAATACTTTAAGTAACAAACCCATGTCCAGTTTGGGTCAGATAACTGCAAAGTTATCCAAACCTGTGCTGTGACAGTGTCCTTCCAAGTTATACACCCAATCTAGAGCTGCACAAAATGGGGAGAAGGGGAGGTAGAAATAAGGACAGAGAAAGAGAAACCAAGAGGTTATCTGAAATGGAATTCCTGCGTTGGGACGTTGTTAGAAGATGACATTAGAGGATGAATATCCCAACATCAGATTGGCAAAGCACAACACATGTTAGACCGACCAAGAAAAGATGCCGTGCAATATAAAGGCAAGCAACTCATAAAAGTTAAATGATAAAAAGGATTTTATGATTATTCAATCATTTATCAAGACAGACACGAGCACGGGCAGAGCGCCTGCAATCTTACGGCATCCCACAGCCGATCTCGGTCCTACCTGGTCTGTGCAGGTGATGCTGCTGGAAAGTGTGATGGAGGGACCCCTGACAGAGCAGCATTGCACAGGCACTTATCCACAAATACAGGACCCAGGACATTGCAGAGACCACTGCCATTCTCTAAACAAAATATTAGACAGGCATTATTATCCATTGCCTTACAGCGCACAGAACAGTCAGCTTGCATTACAACAGTATCTTTTAATTTTTTTTTTTTTTCTTTTCTTACACTCCTTTTGCTAAATGTCTTTTGTTTCTTGGTTATTATTCCCCCCTGCTGGATACAATGGTCATACAACAAAGGTCACGTTCAAAAAGGACAGTTGAGGTAACAGGATGTCAACACAGGAGCCTGGATAACTTTAATAATTCAGTGGTAAAAATTAAACTGTAATGATCTGAGGACAAAATAAAAAACACAACAAAAAACCAAAACCTAATGGAAATAGAAGGCTGAAATACATTGCCACACTGGTCCATAGATGAATTTACAAGGGTGTTAAAAAAAATAAAAATAAGAAAATCACACAGCCAGCTAGAAAAACATGATGTCCAGACAGTATCAAAACTACTTTAAACACATCACAGATAAGCATACAGCATCCTTGGATATCTGAGATGCATTTCAAAAATACTCCATCCCCAAGACTGGAAGGCTAATAGTGACCCAGAAGGTAGCAGTTTATTGTTTTTTACTTTTGCAAGCATCAATTTTTAATCACAATGCTGTCTGCTAAACAAAGTAATTGTTTCTCAGAATTATGTTCTAATCCCCAGATGAAATCAGCTTCCTTTTGTTCGACCTGTTCACGTAAAGGGACTGAAGTATGGCCAGACTGAATTTCAGACGTATTCTATAGAAGATTTGGTCTTTTCACAATGCACATTGTATCAACATTTTAAAAAGATTCCTATGGTAAGAGAAAAAGAGCAATTTCTTTGTCTGCCGGTGCTGGCATACTTGACCATCCAATATAGACAACTGTGGTTTTTCCTACTTGTTTTCATTATTGCACTAACTGGCAAAATTTCCCTCTGACTTTTTAACTTCAGCAGCTCTCTCAACGCCTGCGAGGATCAGGAGGTTTGCAAGGCTCAGCTACGCTCCACATCGTCCAGATCCCCTAACAACACCTTCTGCTGCATCTCATATTGCCAAATTAATCAAACTTCAGGCACTCTCCTTATTCAGCCAATGACATGATGCTGGTTTCTATCTAATAATCCAATCGGCTGAACATCATTTTCACAGAGCAAGAAAGACTTTGAAAAATTAAAACTCTCACATAGAATAATCATGTCTTTACACAAAAATTAAAAAATAAAAAGTCTGTATGTATCAGGGGGATTTCTGTAGTAAGAAAAGCACCAACATTAAAATAGTGAAATACAGTGGTAATAAAATATAAGCATATAATTTCCCCCCCCCCCCCCGGTTTTAAAGCAGCACACAGTCTTTGGGAAGCTTTTTAAGCCTAATTGGTTGAGAAGAACCACATAAACTGACAAGTATAATTAATAGAAAATACCAAAACATTTTGATCAGCATGAGGCTCTTCCTTTCTCTGTAGAGTGTTTGATGCACTGCTTAGCATATAATTAATTTCATTTCCAACTGTTTACTCTGCAGCATACAGTGTACTTTTTCTCCTCTCTTTAGACCTATTTATCTTGCAAAATAGATTCAATCCCCTCAGATCAGGGAGCTCCCAGTAGGCTTCCTGTGTCTTCAGGAATTAATGCCTCCTTGTCATATTTGGTGCTCCCATGCTTTTTATACAAGGTAAGAGGGAAAGGTGACTCTCACATAGGGATAGTTCAGGTATTCAGATTATTTAACCTGAACTTTAAAAATCTTAGCCAAACAGCAAAGCAAAGCTAAACTTCTACAGCTTGTTAAATGCTCCTGTGTCTTTCCTCCGGCACCATATTCTCAGCCACATGGACAGCAGACTTACTTACCCCACTCAGGCTTTATTATTAGCTTCCCCCTTGCTTTTTTTTTTTTTCCTCCTTTTTTTTTAATAAAAGCCTGTCTCAGACTACACTATTTCAAGGTACCTTTGCTCAAAACCCAGCATCTCACAAACATTTCTTCATGCACTTGTTTGTCAGCAAACTGTTGTCACACACACACTTTTACATAGAGATCATCTTATCATTAGTAAAGAAACACAGCAGTGAGTATTCCTCCAGTTTTTATCTGATGAGTCCCAGATCTGGTTTCTGAATCTTAAATCCCAAAGAAGCTCCTTACCTGAGTAATCCAACCAAGAGCAGAGCACTCTATTAGTGTTCATTGGAAAGATCTAACACTTTTTTAAATCCATCTGTATCACAATAAGGGATTTTTAATGGCTTCCCAATAATCTTCTTTATCAGGATTAAAAGGAAAAAAAAAAAAATCTCTTTCGTTACAAATCCTGTTCCCAGAGTAAAGAAGACATCTAAGCTCTCAGACTCTGCCGTCAGAAAAGTGGCCAAGGCTTGAGGGGTGGAAACCTTCTCATTTTCACCTTTAAATCATCTCCTAGCATCACCTTCTGCTTGACGAGACCTTTGAAGTGATCTTGAGACAATTTGCAGCTTCCAGGATACTTAAGGACGAGGAGCAGTTTATGTTTAACGCCAGAGCAGCCTGACTCCGGCGCAGGCGGTGCAGAGCAAGGCGGCTGTACGTACACCGCTATAGGATGCTGTAAGTACCGTAGCCTATTTCAATACATCCCTGCTCGGGCAAGTATCACATGCCTTAAAGCGACACAGCTCTCGGTTGCAAGCCCCAGCCAGGCACTCTGCTGGTTGCTGGGGCTTAGCAACTGGAGCCGCATTTAAATACCGGCACTGGGACTTTGCACAGAGCGGGAGAGCAGCTGGTTTCGTCTGCGAGGAGCGGGTATGAATGGGCAGAGGAGGGTGGGAAGGCAAAGCCGTTGGAGAGACGGAGGATTAAGTACCCAATGAGCAATCTGGGAGATGCCTTAATTCTGCCGGCAGAGGCTTTATTCCCCAGGCGCTGTTCTTGCACTTACTTGCAAGAGGCAAGCGAGACTTAAGGGAGGCTCTTCCATTTCACGGGAGAGCAGCACACGCTTGTGAGCGGGGAGGAGCGGTGCAGGGAAAGGGTAACGAAACACACGGGAGAGCAGGAGACTCCTACACGCTCCCATGGGCTTTCCAACACCTTGCCACAACTCCGAGTGAAATCTTTCCTTCCAACTCCATTTCCGATGCGTCTCTGCAGACAATAGCGAGAGAGCTCTGATTTATTCCTCCTAAATGCTAAAGCTCAGATAGACCAGATTATTTATTACAGTTATTTATTTATTGTCCACATCTTAAGTGGCCATTTACAGGAATGGAGTGGTTTCCTCTCCCTCTTGTACCATATGTAATTATTTTTTTAAAGAGCCATTATATAGACTTAATATATACCATTCACTTAGCATTACAGCTCTCACTTCTGACTATGAAAGAAAGAAGGCTTGGAGACAAAAGAGAAACTTCCATTTTAAGAGTTCAGGGTGCATGCTATAACACAACATGAGATTTCCCCCCCCACCCCCTTGACAATGTGTGGTAGAGAAATGTACTACCTTCGCTGCTTACCAGCTCCAGACACCAAACAACAGTAAATAAAACCAGTAATAAGTACCCTTACTCTCAAGTACCTCCTTCTCAGCACCCAAGGACATCCATCTCAGTGGAGACTCTCACCAAGAGGTGTGACGAGCTTACTCGACAGGCCACCCACTCCTTTGGAGCAGCTGGATTTTAGTGGGTAACGCATATTAAGAGATTGGCCCTGCAGACCAGCAGGAACATTATGCTGGTCTCTGCCACAGTGCTCAGGGCAGCTCTTCATTACAGCCTCAAAACACTAACGCAATCTGGGGGGTGTGGGGGTGACGAAGTGACACAGGACAGCACTGGCAAGCGATCCCTCCCCACACCACAGGCCACCATCCCAGCATGGCTCCCATCAGGTCCCTGAGCAGTGCCGGGAGGAGAGGACGGCTCAGGACAAGCCTTGTGATGACCAGAGATGCTTTCAAGAGGTCAACATTTTTTTCCAGTGTGTATGAGAACACATGGCACAACTATGGTTGGGGATATAATGTTCTGTTTTATAAAGGTTTTCTTGTTTTCCCCAAGAATTTCCTTAGACATGGAAGGCGGCCAAGTACTGGGGCAGTTGCTGCTACTTTCTGGCCTCAGAAGGGTCTAGAAGTGTCCAAGAAAGCTGATGAGAAGCAAACAAGGCACAGCAAGAACCACAAAGTACTGACGAGCAAGGAACCAGGACCTGGGATCAGGTGCAGCCCTAGCAGAAGGCAGGGGGTGGAGGACTCCTGCCATTTGCTGCCAAAGCCACAGGAAAGCACAAGACCTTCCCACTTCCCATGGGAATACAGGGAGCTTTCTGCAGCACCTGAGAGGGGCAGGTGGTAGGAATTTATTTTAAAATAACACCTGCTTAACAAGATATGTTCCCTCTAGGACTTGTGAGGAAACTAGGAGGGGAAGGGTATGGAGAGGGGAGGTGTAAAGAAAGAGGAGGCAGAGGGGCCTCAAGAAGCAAATAAAATCTTCTAGGAAACTGAAAGGCCTTGTGGACAGCAGGAGGAATCAGACAAATTGTGACCACACACCTTGGCAGAATAGGCAGAGACAGATTTATGCAAGATACAGATTTATGTAAGGTACAGCAGAACTGTCACTCTGCCAAGCGCTGCTAACTCCCAGCTCCATGAGGCTAATGCCACCATAACCCCTGACAGATGCTGCTATTGCTCAGGACAAGCTCTGCAGAAACACGGGACATGTTGCTTCTGCAGGGTAGGGGGCAGATCAGAGGGACGGAAGAGAATATTAAACAGCCTGCGCTTGCAGTCTCTTCCCTGCCCTGGCTCCCAGCATCAGACAGGAACAGAGGAGTCCTTGGCAAATCTTGCAGAAGCAATCTCACACCTGCTTTGATGTCTTTGCTGCCAATTTTAACTTTCAGTGGACCAACAAGACATGAAACAGCTCCTCTCACCCTGCTTTGAGATAGGCACAGTGTCATCTTCATCTGATGCTTTGGGGCTTAACTTTAGCCTCCTCACTTCAGGAGTCACTAGCTTTGACAGAAGGGGATGATGCTTTACAAGTGCCCATGGGCCCACGTGTTGAACGTGGGGCTAACACTGACGCATTGGAAAGAGAAAATAGGAAGGAAAAACAGGACACTAGTGAACAGTCTGCACATTTCAAAATCCTTTCTCAAGAAAAGGGAAGGCTGAAAGAGTAGTTTGTCTCTAGAAAGAAGGGGGATGGGACAAAACGTTGCGTCAACCATCCTGTGCAACGGCAGCTCCCGCCAGCGCTGGGGCGAGATGGATCCAGGCCCTGCAGAGGGGCAGAACAGCCTTTGGGATCTGCGGTCTGAGCCCGGCTGCTGGGAGGTGAGGTGTCCGAAGGAGGTCCTTCCACCTCCGCTCCGATACCCGACAGCAAACAGAAGACAAGACAGAGACCAGGACCTGAGCTATCCCAGTCAGAGGGCATGGAAAACTGCCTCTCCACAGCTCTGATGGAAAGACTCCATGGGGCTCCTGGCGGGGTTGCCAAAAGCAGACTGTTACACCGGCATGATATTTCCAAAGTGAAGGTAGGTTGCAAGGGGTCAGCAGGCAAACTGTCTTTGAGGCAGGCTGCCTCACGCACACGAGGACTGTATTCACAAGGACAATAGCCTTTTCCTCCCGGTTCCACCATTCATCTAGATATGCCAAGCGGATGACAAAAATAGGCAAATAAAAATAAATGCTCTTCACTGCCTGAACCTCTATTTATCACAATTTTCTGTGCACATAGAAAAGGAGAACATATGCAACTTGGGCAGACTCATGCAGACAGCAGATTGGTACTTGCACCCAAATAAGGGCCTCTGGCCTCTACTTTCTTCATGCTGCCTCCTCTGCCTCCCTCTCCTCCTCCTCCCCCCCTCCCCTTTTCCACACAGAAATTTAACACAACAAATCCTAGGCACGTATTTTACAGGGTCTGAAGAAGGCTCACTACCTTTGCAATGCATTAGTTCTACTAGTGCTCCTGGGACAACGAAGCTTTGCTTTTTACCGATTTTGCTCTCCGCCTCTCCCAGCTGCTTCCACCCACCCTCCAAAGCTCTTTCCTATAGACCCAAACTCAGTTTTAGCTGCTGCCTGGGCAACAGGCAGTGCACGTTGCAGCTCCTCAGTACCTACATGTTCTTGCCCCAGGTGAGCCAAGTGTAGTCGAACAGCAATTTTTACCTTTACCTCCACCAAAAGCCAAATTACTGACTCTTATGTCCACAACATTTATGGAAGTGGGTTGTTTTGGTTTGTTTTTTTTTTTTAAATCTGACAGAGCAGAAGTTTTGCTTAGGCCCCTGGCCTCTCCATGCAGCTTGCCTTCCACTGAAAACCAGCCCACATGGAAAACAAGCAGCTGAGCGTGTCAAGATTGATCTGCCTACATGCGATAGCCTGAACAGCAGCCATGAAGCCCAGACTAAAACAAGTCAAGCAGCAATTCTCACGCAGGGCCCTAAGCCTCCCCGTGTGTTTCTAGCTCTTGGTTTCTTTCCCCAGTGGAGCAGGGAGAACAAATGCTAAAGCAGATTTTTTTGGTATAGGGGGAGCACAAGGTCTATGGGCTTCCTAGAAGGCTACATGCACATCCCCTGTGCTCAGCCAGCTGCTCACAGTGGTGCTCCACTTCCTTTCTGGCACTTTCAATATATTCCCTGCCCTGAGACTTCCCTTTCTCAGGTCCCACCACTTTTCTTCCTCTCTTGAAGGACATCTGGTCCAACCTCAGTGACTGAACTGAACTTATTTCCTTTCCTTCCTATGTCTTCTACAACAGGGTTAAATCCTTTAGTCTATATTGTCAAGCTTTCTTCTCCTTTAGCTTTTCCAGTGGCAAGAGAAGATGCACTGGTTTTCGTAGAGGCAACCATGCTGACCATGAAACGCTCAGCTAGAAAGCCACACAATTTTTCATGAAGGAAAAGCATCAAAGAAAGATTTGGTGATTTGCCTGGCTGCGACCACAGCCTCTGCTGGCCGAACACAAAGACTATACATACCAAAAGCCTGAAGAAGCACAGCTGAACCACAACATGTGCAGGGAAATCATTTCCCTTAGGAGTCCAAGGGCTGGTTTAAACAGTTATTGTCCCACCTCAAGAACAGTGTGCCAGGAAATTTGCTCCACTTCCAGCACAGGTGCAGCGATGCTGGTATAGGGGACCGACCAAGGACACAGCAAAACCAGGGAACAACACAACACACTCAACGCGAAAGCTCCGCTTGCTACCCAGAAACCTGGTGGCTCCTTCCCACCCACTTATTTCATGCCACATCATTGCAATACCTCTCGCCTTACTACCTCAGCCACACCAACCTTGCTTGGCAGAAGCAGCAGCTTTGTCAGGCATCCCCCACTCCCAAATGTACAGGGAAGATCCAACCAGCAAGATGGCATAGCCAAAGCCATTAGAAAAAAAAAAAACCAGAATAAAACCAAACAAAGAAATCCCCAAAACACTCCAAACCGCAAGAGCACCATAAGTAGCTTGTACTGGAAAACAATGAAGAAGTAAATAACAAGTCCAAATATTGACAAAAGCAGGGAGAAGTGAGAGCAGAGCACAAAAGGAAAGATTTTTCACAGTTATTTTTCCCAGCCTACCTTAAAGGTGCTGCTATTCCTTGTTAAAGGGATGTCTATTCTTCACAATTACTGTGTTTGGGAGGCAATGACTCTGCTTCTTACATTTTTTCCATGCCTAAAAGAGGAAAGAAAGAAAAAAAAAAAGAACACCTATATTTGTCAAGGAAGTTTATATCAAAAAGTTTATGTCCTAGTTATTTTTAAAGTATGTAGGACAATGCACAAAAAATTCTCAACCCTTATCTACAACTTGCCATTAGCCAACAAGATCAGTACTTGCTAAGGATTAACAAGATAAATTATCTGTGTAGTATATTATCATCATGGAACAAAGTTTCAATAGCACTCAATATATTCAAAATATAACCATAAAAACTTGACTGTGCTCCAGATATCACGGCAGGTAAACATAACCTTCATATAATGGAGACAAGCTGTTTATTTAGTTTCAGTTCAGAGATACCAAAAAGCAAAGAAATCTAATTTAAAACAGCCCTAGAGTGATGCCAGTCATGGTGCTCTTGTCGAGTAGTGATAGTGTTACCCTTTATCAGCCATACATTAGCTGGAGAGATCATCCTGATCTGAAACCCCAGAATCTCCTCCTCTCATTGATTGTCAAGTTCTGCATAACACAAACTCAAGAGCCTTCAGCTCAGACATTCTTGTTTTAGCCTAGTTGAACCCATTACATGAAATGCTGTTGAAATATTCCTAGTTTCATAATGAACTATTACTATTGTCAGTCTGCAGTTGCCTTTCCAGGCCAGCTAAAACCACACTACATGCAAGACCCATCCACAGCAGACAATTCATGGGCCAGAATGCATGAACTAAAAATTAGTATATCTATAGTCAGAGAGGACACTTGGTATTTGATTTATCAGCTTCAGTGTGTCAAATATCAGCCCTCAAGCACAGGTTTAGTGTTTACTTTTGCTGCTGAAAAGTCAATTTTTACATGAAAGTACAAGTGTTTTCAACATTCACAACATAAATAAAATAGAAGCAAAGCAATTGAGACACTCTGGAAAGCAAATTCACTATGGTGAGTTCAGACATGGTCACTGGGCTGTCCTCACTCCCTCTGGGCTTGCTATATTCCTAACTTCCAGTTAAACTTAACAAACACCAGGTCTCCATTATTTCCAGGTAATAAAAAAAAAAAAAGGAAGCTTCAACAGTAGCTGAAGTAAGCCTCTTCTGTCAAAGTTCACGTATTTCCAACATAGAAAAGGAGCTATATGGGAAACAAATTTCTCCCTATAAAGTTACAGCAAGTCACCCCCAGCTTGATACCCCACCTCCTTCCCAGCTGCACTGAGCAGAGCCTCCCCTGGCCCTGCCAGCCTCCCACCTTCTCCCAGCATAGGGAAACTAGTAGGAAAAGCAGCCAGGAACCATGGCAAACAGGTTACCACACAGACCAGAGCTCAAAGACACATCAGCCCTTTCCTGGCCACCCCCAACCCCTCCCATCACTGTGTGAAGAGCTTCCCCATCACACCATGAAAGCCCAAAGCCCAAACCACAAACACAACCGGGAACCCACTCCACCAGCCCCAAAAGTCTAGTTCCCAAGCACCAACCTTTAGAAAAAAGAGGTCTGAGCTCACAGGCAGGTTTAACTCTTGTTTCTGTCTAACTCAAAAACTTCTTTCCATAAATTTCTGGCTACTTCTAAAGCAGACAACGACAACACCACCACCCCACACTTCTCATCCCCTTCCCCCAGCTGGGAACTTTTATAAACTCAAACCACCTGAGAGTGGTTTAAAGGGTCCACAGCCTAGCACAGGGATGAGCTGGTTTGAAGGCTCAAAAAACCTATCAGGTGAAAAGTATTTTTTCGTTAAAGTAAATCCTAAGGACAAGGCACAACGAGGCTGATTTGGGAAATATGCCAGGGTGGGTGTGCTAGGGAACACTGTGTGGAGCTCTGCTATGAGCTTAATGCCTCTCCTGGCTGTGAAATGTCTCCAGGCACCCAGGTATGGCACAACCCAGCACCTGTGCTCAGAAACATCTTATTTTGGAAATAAAATTTTGGCTGGTACCTCCGCAAAGGGAAAATGCAAGGACCCAATTCAGTTCTGCAGTGTTGCACTTCTGGTCTTAGTAACTCCAAGTGCTACCCTGAAAATAGCACATTAAAGTCTACTAACTCTGCATCGGCCCCAGCTACAGAGGAAACGTCAGCTCTTATATTACACTAGGGGATTGACCAAATAGCTTATTTGCAAACCCGTGTATTTGCTTCTACTTTATCACAAAGAAACCCAGCGGTGGAAGAAATATTAACAAATTGAGAGGTTTCTTTGCTACTTGCCCCCTGCAGCATGAAATCTTATAATGGATTCACTATATGATCTTAAATTATACTTCAGTTTATTACTTCTAAAATGCCCTGGATTCTGCAAGGGCACGATGTGGCTTCCACGCACCGATTTTAGCATGCTTGGAGATCCTCAGATTAGAGGTGCTACATAAGGAAATTTGGCTGTGGATGGAATACACTAGTGTGCACTACTATAGCCTAGAGTTTGTAGGAAAATCCTTGAAAAGATGAAGCAGGCGGACAGGGACAATTTCTGACTTCAGTTATGTTCATGAAAGAAACCCCAACCAACCAAACAAAATAGAAAGCAACACAAAAGACACCCTTAAAGAGGTGGAAACGAGAGATTGGGGAAAGTTGTCGCATTGGAACAAAAAAAAGTGAGATTCAGCATGAATGTGTGATATACAACAGTCAATGCTTCCCTGGTGCCATCACTTCAACAAGCACAATACCTTAAGATTTAATTCCTTGTCACAGCTATGGGCTTTGTCATTATTTAAGAAAAACACTCCAAGCACTCTCTTCCACACCTCATCTACTTGTTTGCAGGGCTGGGCAGAGAGCTGCAGCTGTACTAGTGCTGGAAATGGTTAGTTTCTGAGGAAGGAATTAGTGCATGAAACGAACATGGGAAAAAAAAATCGTATACTGTTCTGCCTTTGCTTCAAAACAGGTTGGTTGATTGACAGCAAACCCTATATAATAATTTCTTCCAGGCAGATGGCAAGATCACGATTTGCTCTTCAGTTGCAATTTTCTGCTGCCTCTCACAAGCAACCTAGCTACATGATCTACCAGTAAGAAGGGTCTGGGCTGTTTTATATGTGTTTTACAATGCTCACATCAAAACATATGGATTAATATTGTGACTAGTTCTTGTATTCCATTTTGTAAAAATTTGCCTCGAATTTGCCTCCAACATCTCATAGCTGATCGTATGTAGATAATAGCTTCAGAAATCCACACAAAGGCAACTTGTAAATTCCTACGCCACCCCTGACAGACAATACTCTTTTGAACATTTGCGTAGGTGTTGAAAATCTTGCCATACATCTCCAGCTCTCTCGGCACATATTGTTTTTAGGCTGCCATCTGCTAATGCACAGTTCTACCCTAAGAGAGATGCAGGAGTGCTCCAGCCTCCAGTCTGTTCTGTTTTCAGATTTACTCTTTTATTTCTTCCAATTCCCAACGCTCAGATTCTGTCACTCTTAACCCTGACGGCAGGTACAAAGTTCAAGAGACCTATTCCCACCACTGCTAACTTGCAGTGATAAAGAACATTTATTGAACGCGTATCCAGTCGTTTGCTTTAATGACCCAAAGCAATACTTTGCGCAGTGGTGTCTCTGGAAGCAGATTCCTTTGTCTCCCTGTCATCTGGTATGCACGTAGAGAGGTGCTGGGACGACCAGGAACTTTTGAAGCACTCATTTCCACCGCACGTAAAGTAAAAGCATGTGTATTAAGTTGGTGGCAAGAGAAGACGACAACTCCCGAAGAAATAATATGGGTAACATCTTGAACAAAGCAAGCCATGCACATCACAGTGCGGAATGTTGGGATCTAATTATCATAGTAAATAAGGAATGATGAACATTATACTTGACTGATTTTGTTCTTCACTGAAATTGTCAGCAGTACTCTTTTTCTTACTGCTGATTTTGCTTCACTACCAAGCACATTAGCAAAATTTATAACATGATATTTAGTTCTATTTTTTAGGTTAGAAAACAAATTTATAAGGGATAATTTAGGTTAAGCTTGCTATGTGGGATCCATCACTAAAATATATTGGAAGCTACAAATTTAACTCTAGGAAACTGAGGAGTATGTTATCACATGCCAGCTGAAATTTATCTGCTTTGATCCTTTTTTTATATTCCTCTTCTCCCACACATCCCTTTTACTACCCCACCTTCTTCTCAGGTTTTCAAAGATTTTGTTTTCATTTGCTTCTGAATAAAATACTGGATTCTTCTGGCATTGTAGGCTCTGTACATCAAATTGTTGTTCATGTCACACCCTGACTGCTGTGCGCCAAGCAGAGAAGTCAGAATAAGTAAGCATGCACAATGGCACAGAAATCCTTCCCATATTGCTTGCAAAACATGAAAGTGAATAAAAGAGGACCAAGAAAAGAAAACAGAGATTGGAAAATGAAAATATAAACGGGTGCGTGTTTAAAGGAGGCGCAACTAGTAGTTTTGCTTTTTTTCCAGCCTGTACAGCAATCCTCTCTCTCGTTCCCTCAGCTGTACGAAAATGGTTTGATAGACTTAAGGTATATGTTTTCCTTGACTCCAGTAATCAAGGTAAGCCAGAACACCCTTTTCCATTGAAAAAAGATTTCTTTTTACATCTAAGCAACAACAGCAGTTTTTGTTTCTTCTACCTATTCTTCAGCAAAAGATTGCAACTGCCTTTTTACAAGCTTTTAGCTGCTAGAGATATAAACTCTCTCTTCAAAGTATGACAGATGAATTCTCATGCAATGAAATATGATACCCTTCAGAGAGCCTGAAAGCAGCTAATAGATTTTCAGGAAAATGCTGAAAATTGGCTTAATGTTGCATAAAGATATTTATGCAACCTGGAATGAAATTCTACCACAAGCAAAGGGCTAGGCCGTACTTATGATATCAAAACCTTCTTCTGACAGTTTGCATGGGTCTTTAATGGACCTGGGGTCATTTGTTGGCCTTCTGAATCTCACCTGATACAATCATAGTAGCTAAATTTTAAATACGAACCATTTTCCAAGCAGCACAATATCCAGTTGGCTCCTCCTTCCATTTCCCCACAGGGGGCTGAAAAATGTTTAACTGTTCTCTTCACAATTAAATTCATGAAACACTTAAATTCTATGGCAGCCAGACACCAAGGAACAGGAAAATCATTTCATCTCATAATGTTTTAGAGCCCCTAGGCAAATGTAAACAGTGTATGCTGTGATAGAGGAAGGATTTATTGCTGTTGCTGAACAGAGAATCTGCTGATTTATTTTTAATTCCGGCAGATTTTTTCAGGGTAATTTATTTATTACAGAATTTTGGTGGAATTATTATTTAGGAAGTTTGAACTTACCAGACCCATTTGTGTGGAAATGCATTTTAAACAAAAAGATACAGAACCAAATCAATCTGTATTGAACTAACACTGGCCTGTAATAGTGAATCATTATTGCACTTACTCTCCTGCCAGAGCGTAAAAGGGGATTTGAGCTCTCTCACATATCACAGCTTCTGGAGTCCAAGTAACATTTAACAGGCCACCACTGGAGGTGCTGCTGAAGCAAGCTTAAGCTTAGGCAGAGAAGTCTCTAAGTGACGTTTATATTCTTGCAAATATTTTACCCAAGATTAGTTTCATTGATTTTGCTGAGAAAAACGTCACTGAACTCTGCACCCAAGTGCTGGTTTAACCGTTCATTTATCTATGACTCAGAAGGACAAAGGTTACCATTTTGAGCCAGTATATCTCTGTTAGCATATCGAATTCATAGAAGCATTAGTAAAAATATGACTTTATGTCATGCCGCTTACCTTTACAGTAAGCACTCAGCTTTACTGTAGCGCAGTCCTCTGCTTCAGCTGCCTGGGGAACTGTTTGGAAAACTAAAGGAGGACAAATTCCGTTTCACGGCAGAGCTCGGGCCACGAGTCTTCGCCAGCAGTGGGGAGCAGCGGAGGTGTGCGTGTAGGGACGGCCATCCACACGCCAGACCTCTGTCCCGGTGGATGGCCAAGCTCCAGCAGCGACCTGCCGCCTCGCGTCCTCCTCTCTCTTTGTCCCGTCCAACCCGCTGGCCCCAGTTGCAGTCGGCGGGTTGGTACTTTATATCACTTTATATCTACGTGTCTGAGATCAAGCGCCAGCAGGCTGAGCTGTGACCAGAGCCTCTGGCCGAGCCACAGCACAGCTAAAGAAAATCGTAAGGAGTCGTAATCTCATCATCACCATATTTGACAGTTCATCACCTATGTCTCCATTAAAAGGTGCCTGCATATTAGGCAGGTAATTAAAAATCCTTTTTGTTCTCTTCCTACCCTCCATGCTTATTTAGTAGAGTGGAGAGTAAACAGGAGACTTGTTTAAACAAATCCATAATTTCTGAATTTCTCTTCAAAGCTGCCACAGAAATTGCTCCAGAATATCTGTCTAGCTGGCATCCCTCTGAGACTGCTTTAGCTCTTTGCTCTGGCTAACTTGAAGCAAGAACTTGAACCATATCTCAGATAACTGCTGGAGAGAATCAATTTTCAATTTCCTGCTGAACTTCAGATATGTATTTAAATACCCCGTACTTCTGGCATCTGGAAAGAAACCAACAATAAAATCAAATGGTCAAACTACTCACCTGATAAGAGAAAAATCTGCAATGAATCAAACAAACAGGGGACTCGGACATGGACCTGAAGGGTAAATTTTCTCAGCACCAGTGTAAAATCAGTGCCACAATCTTACTGTCGTTTTGACAAAAAGTGCCTAGTTACTCAATGGCAATTTTGTATAAACCAGAATATTTCTGTAGAATTCATAGTTTGCTTTAAAGAAGTCTGATTTTTTTAGTGGAAGGGAAAAAATAGATAAGGTTCATAATGAGGTTGAAATCAGGGGAAGTGTTGATAGTGACTTAATTAGAAACAAGGTTCAGTCAAAGAAAAAGAACCTCTGCTCTTACAAGAGAGACATTGCAGAAATGCTGATCTTCCTGAGGACAACGAGAGTTTTGTCATTGTTCATGGCCAGACTTTCAACCTCACTGCACGCTGTTATTAGGTTATGAGTCTCCCAGCTCAGCAGTCTGCAGGTTTGCCTACTTGCCTTTATTTTTCCCAATCTGCAACGTCCTTAATAACAAACTAATAAGTAAATACAACAGCCCCTGAGGAAAATTCATGCTTAAACCAAGGCCTTTGGAAAGATTCATGTGACGAGAGTTATAGCAGTTTTGGCTGAAGTGTTATTTGAACAAAATTTTAACAAATAGACTGGTCTTTCCCCAAAGCATTAAAATGTTATCAAGTGAGAAACAATGCTTCCTGGCTCAGCCTCTAGACAGAACGGCAAATGCATCTTATTGCATTCAGAAGGCAAAATGTTAATTATGCTCACGGAAAATCACAGTTGTGAGGATGTATTAAACTGGAATAAACAAGCTAGGAAGGATGATAGCAAAAAAATCTCGGCACCTCTAATTGTCCTGCAGTTTTGCAAGGTGTTGCTGCTTTAAGGGAGTCGGAACAATAAAATGCCTCCCTCCCCTTTACCAACTGTTGTAAGGCTGCTTCTGGGAGTAGCTCATGAGAAGAATGAACAAATACTTTTCTCTACAGTGCTCTGAACGTAGGAACTTGTAAAACACTTCTTTGAAGTCAGCGTGATTGCAAACTAAAGAGGGAAAGCCATGCAAACAGTATTAAACCTGTGTCTCGGGGAGGTTTTATTCCCAGCTAACCTGCTCCTGCAGTTTGTCCAGACAGCTGACATGCCAGGAGCCTTCCCCAATTTGCAACGAGCTATCAGCATCTTGCAAACAGAAAACAAAGAGAAATGACAACAAGGTATCAAATATAAGCTTATCTTGATGCCACTGCTCAGAAGGGAAGCAGCAAACAAAATAATAGGCAGACTGGTGACAACTTCAGAATTTTTTGGTTTTCAGAGGTGTGAGAGTAGGATTGGAAAAATTAATTGGGTTCCAAATATATCCTCGCTCTGTGAAAATGCATGAGCAACTACGGGCAAAAATGCCAATAGTAGTAATAGTAATTGTAATAATAAATATGACAGGAACTGCCTGAAAAATATTAATTTGCAAAGTCAGAGCTTTTCAAAACTCCTCCCCAAGGGATTTTTGGAGGCTGTTTCTTGCAGAATGACAGACCATCCTTTTTAGTAGGATTTAGACACATCCTCCTGTGTGGTGTCCCTGCAAGGCAGCATAGCAAGGCTCCATACTTCTGCGGATCTGAGGGAAAGGCTCGGCTGCATCCAAGGAAAACCACTGTCTGTGCCATAATGCCTTCCCCTCCACCTCCGGGCACCCTGTCCACTGCTTTCCCCAGGTTTTCAGGTCAGATGGTGCCAGTGCAAAAGCAAGGAAAGGAGGGGTTCTCTGTGGCCAGAAGAGAGATAACAGGAAGGAGTCCTACCACCGCTTCAGCTCGGCTTAGCTTAGCCCTCATTACATCCTCCTTAAATGTTAAAATACATTCCGCGTGTTTTGCACAGAAGAGGTTTGGAAAGCTGTACTCTAATTCCGCTGTCATGGAAAGCACTAGTAAAGCTCCCGTTGCTGTAGAAGAGCTAGATCTACATCGGCACTCTGCAAAATCCCGCCCTGCTGTTGCAATGCCTTCCTCTGCCTTGAAAACTGAAAGTCATACACCTAAGTCGAAAATGTCCCTCTTCGGTAAGGAGTGACAGCACTGACAGAGGAGCAGACTCTCTGGGAGCCATCAAACGAACAGGAGCGTGGGCAGACTGAGCCCCCCTTCCCTTGGAAGAGCGTGTGGGCTGTGAGTAGTAGCAGGAGCTACGGAGGAGGCTTCGGGCCTTACGTCCACCTTAGCCTGTGAATGGGGCAAACCGTGGCCCCAGCGGAGAAGTGTATTGGTTCCACAGTTGTGAGTGGCGCACGGGGGATGGAAGTAGTTGAGAAAAGAAATCTAATTCAAAGTCATTTGGCTCTCAGGGTAATTTAACCATCCTGGTGTTGCTGAGTGATTATGTATATTTGAAAGAGAGAAGAGCAAATACCCAAAGGCCTCTTGTTTACAGTGTTGCAATTCCAAGCAGTCGCTCTATGGCAGAACGGGGTGCTGATAACCCAGGAGATAATCCGGTATGATAGCGCTATCAGCACCTGAGGAGTCATAACTGATCTACTTCATATTTACCAAACATACCATGCACTCCGTATTATGTTTACCTAATGATTAAAAGGAGCAGTAAATGGAATGACTTTCTTTTAATCAGTATGTCAGCTCGAGCAGCATAATGAAATTAGTCAGGGGTGAATATAGGCTTCTGAGCCAAAAGGGGCATTTCATTGCGACTTAGTTCTAAGAGCCGTAACATCGCTGGTTCCATGACAGGCCATTGTGTGATGCTGGGTTCCTTATTCAAATACAGTATATCCAAAATTAAAACAAATGCCCCGTTTCTGTATTTTATTGTATCTACCCTCCTAGCTTGCAAGTTCGCCAAAGTCTCACCCAAGGATTCGTTTTCTTTAAGACACATTTATTAATCATTTGTTCATGTCTACCTGCTTACACATGGATGATATCTGACAGTTTATCCCAGTTATCTTTAATAACTATTCATGTTACAATCAAGCTTCATCAACTCATACCCTCACTTGCATTAATCTAATTTTTCGTTTAATTATGAAATTCAGAATGCTTCTCTTACAGGCAAGCTTGCTTACTTAAAAGGGCAGGGATCTGTCTATTTGATTGCTTTTAGAAATGTGGTAGATTACACTATTTAGCTACTCTTATTGAGATGTGGAATATATAATACATTTCCTTAATCCTCAAATATAAGTTATTGTCACTCCCATGGAAGCTACAGCATATGAAAGTTTTAGATGCAAGCAAATCCAAATTGAAAGAAGTCATGTTTTCTCAATGCTGAGAAGGTTTAACAAATTCATGTAGACACTAATGAGTATTACTAGGCTTATGTAGGGTCATGGAAAATTAGACTGGATTTTAAAGCCATTATTACAGATTTTCTCATTGTTACATGCTCAACTCTCTACTATTAATATAACTTACTTTTGCTTTTGGCAATTGGACAATGTTTGAGGTTCAATGGCATGGCTCCCTTTTCATATTTTTTTGTTTCTTTGGTAACCACGTATTTTTCCAAACTTTAAGGGTTTGGCAGGATTTCATTTCTAACTTTAACTTACTGGCTTCTTCCAGAAATTTGCTTTGTATCTATTCTGCGAAGAAAACTGTTGTGCAACAGAGTGCTTATTTACCTCATTTTCCAATCAGTACTTGATGGAATGGTATATGTCACCACTGCTGTAAAAACATCTATAGTAAGAAAAATATCAGTTTCTTAAAGATACAATGCTGAGTTCTGGCCTGATTAAGTACCATTGGAGTCAGCAGTTGTCAGAGTACAAACAGCAGCACAATTTGGAAGTCTGTATGTGGAGTTAGTGTACATAATACATGTCTTTCATTCATAAAGTATATTATTCTGTGTTTCAACACAGTAGAATGAATCTTCCAGGATCCACAACTTGCTCAAAGGTGAGGAGCTGAGCTGTGGAGGACACGATTCACCCAGTGCAGCTTCTTGACATTAGAGGGCTCCATAATCCACGGAGTATGGCAAAAGCCAGCCTCATTTTGAGGTCAAGAGAGATGACACGGGAAAGAGAATTATAGACTCCTCTTGGAGCAGTGGTTTGATGGTACTGTAAGTCCAGCTTCTGAAGCCCTAGTATTAAGTCAAAAGCATCACAGCTGAAAATGTAAAGAGCTGTTCTGGTATAAAATCATTCTACTGGTTCTTACTGGTTTAGAAAGTTTGAGTCAGGCTTGATTTTACCAAGAGATCACATATCATGGATCGCTCTCGCATTATGATGGATCTGATGTCATACTGGTATCACCTGTCTTCCCAGGACTCAGAAAAACCTGGCATACGCTGTCTATCAGGGGATCCTGTTAATGAGACACAAATGCAGGGAGTGTCCATGCCTGACACAGATTAAATCTGCATCTAACCTTGGCTATTATAATTGCAGAACCGCAGCTGCGTGCCACGCTTGTCGCCCATCACTGTCAGAGCTCTAGAAGGAGCTGTCAGCACAGCAGCGTGACACCAGGCGATGGAGCAGGAGCAGGAGGTCAGAAATCCTGGGAATAGTGCCTGTTCAGAAGGGAAACTCAGAAAAGCTTCTGAGACTATAAAGAGAAAAAACTATGGTCAGGGCAATGGACTTGCAAGCCACTACTTGATCACCCTCTGAATAAGGATAGGGTAGAGTGTGTTTTCCAGTATCCCACCTTACACCCATAAAGATTCTCGAACTCATGCTAGAACCTGGGTTAAATATTTCTGGGTTCTCTTTTGGCATAACCAACAAACTAGCATGCCTTTTCCGTCTCCAGCTGTTATCAGCATGGGTTACCTATGAGAAATATTGTGGACCTGCCAAGGTCCATGCTTAGTAGCTACAGCACATACCTCTAGACCGAGATTGCACAGGTACACCCAGAATAGTAGGGTACCACTCGCATGACGGACAGTATGGTAGGGTTCAACAGGCAGCAGTTACTGGTCCTTGTCTTGCAGAAATCATCATAGTTTCATTCTATTATCTTGTCCTGTCATGCTCAGGAAGACATTTCTGTGACCATCACAGATTGCCACAGAGCCGAGTTGGCTGGGCCTTCACGAAGCCTCTATCTCTGCACAGAGCTGAGCAGAGCTACAAAGAACCGCTTGCAGAAAATTTGCATCACGAATGTGAGAGCTTTTCCTTGACATAGATAATGTAATAAGGTAATCATTGTGGAACAAGAACAAATATTTGAATGCCATTATTTCATCTTTATGGCTCAATCTATTAACAAAAAATACTTTTAAAATATTTTAAATGGCCGAACTTCAGAAAGAGCTTTTACATATAATGTCATAGCCTTTAGAAAGTTCAACTTGTCTTTGTTGCACTTCAAAGAGCCTAATCCTAAAGATATCTTCCTAAGGAATAAATATGCTCATGAGTTGAACTAACCCCATTCTATGGAAGATAAAAGAGCTTTTCCAGGTAGCGCTTGCACAGTTCCAAGCCTGCAAAAATGAACTGCCTCTTTATTGGCGCAGCCATTTAGAGAGGTGCTTACTTCAAGCCATGTGCCCGTACGCACACGCTGCCCCGTCAGCCCTTCCTTCCTGCAGCACCCGTATTCCGAATAAGTGGCTACTGCAGGGGCAAGCAGGTTGATTGACTTCTCAGAGGCTACAAAGGAAATCAGTATCTTGGAGATAATTAAAACTCTCCCTTTTTCCTGTGCTCAGACATGGTTTTCTATAATTAACGATTGATATATTGGTGTAGCTTTCCTGGCAAATATCGAAAGAGAGATGGATTATTTTGACAGGAAAGGCCAGATTGTTACAAACACTATGATTTCCTAAAAGAAAATTAAGCACAGCTGGCTGAAGAAAAATCTCAGGTTGTGAACTTTTGGCCTTGTCCTGATACATGGACCAAGTTTTTTTCAAACACTGCAGGCATAATTTCCTCACGTATTTCTGGAAAATGTCTGTACAAATAATCATT
Organism: Aviceda cuculoides; assembly: GCA_035590195.1. NCBI lineage: Eukaryota > Metazoa > Chordata > Aves > Accipitriformes > Accipitridae > Aviceda > Aviceda cuculoides. The sequence goes on along the minus strand of JAVJGG010000037.1, from coordinate 17,950,410 downwards.
TTACTAGTCAACAACAAAGACAGTAAAAAGGAGGAGAAAAGTACTGTTCAGAGTGTGGCCACCAGAAAAGCATGGAAAATCTCAGTATCTTTTCCAGTTATAGAGCCGGACACTCCAACTTGAGCACTTGCAAATCGTGTATACCCAAGATAGCAGGAAAATTCCCACCGTGAAAGGCAGCGTCTGCTTTTGAAGCAAATGTGTGAAATTTACACCAGCTGAAGATCCGGTACTTGTTGTTGAACTTATTGAGCTTGAACCAAATCCCACTGTAACCAATGGGGAAAAAAAGAAAGGAAAAAAAGAAAAGCAAGCCCTTCTCTTCAGTGCCTTGCAGACCAGACTCGCTGCGTGTGGATCCCTTCGGGCCGTGCGACACGGATATCAGCAGCTTTCAAACCATGACCATCTGATTAATACAAGGATACTGACTCATTCTTGGTTTACTGAAAAATCCCATAAGTAATATAAGTGGCATATATTTGGTCAGAAAACTGCTATGAAAAGCTTACAGATTTATATATCTGAAATGAAGTACTCTGAAAAATTTGGGGTTGAGAGGGAGTAAATTGTCTCTTTCACATCTGTGTCTACAGTGTATTGAGCCTGGTACCCAAATCACAGATCAATAATATTCTGGCAAGATGATTCCTCATTGTGCTTCCTTTTGAGATAAATTCATGTAACATGGAGAGGCAGCTGCAGGAGGAAAGCAAATAAAAACTCGGTATTTCCTTATGGCAGTTGAAATTTTTGCTGAATTTCTAATTTTGTGTCTGCATTTGATGGGTCACTGATTTAAATAAATTAAAGACATAAATCACATAAAAACTGTAAGTGAGAGACTATTTTTTCACTTTATGTTTTTCAAGTATATTTATCTCACAGTGGTTTATGGCCTCAGCTGTTGTTATACTTAGTTTCTTCCTTGGGATTTCTCTCCTCCTGGTTCCCAGAATCATAAGCTACCCATTTCAAGAGATTAGGGGATCCTTGCCAGCTAGGATCTAGCTGACTTTCCTGCCCGAATCCCACCATACAGCAATATGCCCTGAAACACCTCCACCTGACAAGAAATGCCCTTTCTCTGATGACCCAGACATCCCAGAGGCTGCCGACTCCCATCGATCCGATTGTGGCAGCCAGTCTTGGCATGGACTTTATCAGAGCACAGCTGGGACCCAAACCAAAGCGGTGCAGCAATTAGGGATGTTGTGGGACTATGTCAAACACTGGGAGAAATCTGGGACCAATGTAATCATCGATAAGGTTTTCAGGGACCATCTGTGGCTGGGAAAGTGAGCTTACCCAACGCTCTCCAAGAAGCCAGTGAGGGACCCGAGGTTCCAGGAGCCAGCAATGGGTGCTGAGTGTTTGTACAGCTCCGAACTTGCACTAGATTTCCAGATCTGCTGTACAGCCATAGCCCATTTGCACCGGCCCCAACAGCCAACTGAGGAGTGCCAGACTGGGTGAAAAAGGCACAGAACTGAATATTCTAAAAATGCAGATGTGACGAACATCCTCGAGCTTGCCACGCAGCCCAGTGAAGAAAGCAAACAGTCAATGACACATCTGCTCACACTTCTCCATTTATTAAATTTGAAACAAAATTTTGACAGCAATAAAACAGAAGGAGCAGTTGTGTGTTTGTATTAAAACATCATTTGGATAAGCAATAACCAGTGATTGGTGTAAAGGAACATCTGTGATATTATCCCGCTATTTTTGTCTGAGTCATGTCACACTGAGAAAGGCAAAGAAAGAAAAAAAAAAAAAGGAAATGAAATTATCACATGTGATGGTTCAAATTTAGCTTTGTTAAAGACACACTCCTTTTCATTTTCCAGTGCAATTCCCATAAAGTTAAGATAAAGACGTCTGTCTTTTCTATGGAATCAAATAAACATTCTGGTATTTTGGTTTGACTATGAATCATGCTCCTAAAACACTTTTGTTGATTAATTTTCAATCCCAAATGGATAAATTCCTACTCACACAATAATGTTAACATTAAGATCCAAGCCTCTGTAAGCCCTTAATATGAATCTCCCTTGTTAGTACTAATGGGGTTTATTTTGTCCATGAGAAAAAATAATTAACTATAGCAGAAAACAAGGCTGAGATGAAAAGGACGATACAAAAGATATGATTTCTTAAAGCTAGAGCATGTTAGCCTTTTGTTAGGTAATAACAAAGCCACTTTGTTTATTAGTATCCACTATAGAAAGACTGAGGAAATTCATTCTAGCCACAGAAAAAGCACTTCCACTGGTGTATAAAAGCAAATATTTTCTTTGTGTGTACTGAGGTGGGGAGGGGGGAGCACTTAAAAGCGTTTGTAGGACTTTCAGCTCATCATAGTTTATGTCAGGCAAGAAAATGATAAAAGATGTTGATTTTATTAATAATTTATGTAGGAGAAGCATTTATAGCCTGCTCAGCGCATGGTGAATTGAAGGTCCACAGTAACAAACGACTCATTAGAAACACTAAGCATTAGAATAGTTAAAATGTACAGAAAAATGTTCACAACTACATGCAAATCATCAAACCCTTTTGAAGGAATATATGTACATGTATATAGGTATCCCTTCCTCCTGGAAAGAATATCTGTTTCATCCATTTCCCTTACACCCCTTAGGGCACACTGCCTGCTCCGTTCTTCGTTACTGACGGGTGTTCACAACCGGCAGCGACGGTCCCCGAGGGCCCCGGGAAGCTGACCCCAGTGTGATCCAAAATGTGTTCACGCTTGACCCCCACAGTTCACTGTCTAGATGTTACTTCGGATGTTTCATTTAAAAAATCAACTCTTTATGAGTAATCTGGGAAAGTATCTGTTTACCACCCCTAATGGAGGTTGACAAGGAGGGAGTATTGGGTCTACACTTTTGATCTTAGCCTAGTGGTTAAAAAAATCCCAACCTTTTAACTGATAGCAATAGTCCCCAGCAGGAATTTGTATGGTGAATTAAAGAAAAAAGTTCTTAGGTATAGACCCAATCTTCCTATTAAGCATAGCTAATTTCTGCATCCCAATAGTTGTTTATGAGTCACGCTTCTGTAACACATTACAATTTTTTTGTCAGCTGTTTTGGGTGGGGCTTTTTCACTGCTTTCCCTGGGTATTTTTGAGATATTAAATCATTATCATGGGGGCTGGAAACTAGGGCCAGTATCTAGTTCAGTCCCCAATGTTCACTGGAAATTTGTTCAGACCACTTACTTTATTTTATGTTTCCAGCAAATTTCTTAGCTGACAGTGATTTATGAAGATAACATTTCCTACATGACAAAATTCTGAAAAGACCAGATACTGAAGTGATGTCAAAGTTACCTAGAGTATAAGCTGAAACAATTAATTTAAGGCCTAATGCTGTAATGCTCACATTGATCAAATTTCTACTACTGCTTATATTAAAGAGCTCCTTGATTTTGTGCATAGGTGATTATTATTAAAAGACTGTCTTCAAAAAAACCTTCTCTGTACACATTAGATCAATAACCTGTCCAAGAAGCAAGGAGCTGTGGAAATGAGTTATAGAGAGAACTGTGAAGATAAATTTTATGGAATAATTAAATAAAAAAGCACTGTGTGTGATTGACAGGAAGAAGACATTTTTTGTGAATATCTAGTCAACATTTTAATGCATATTTTTCATTCTTAAAAGATACTAAAAAATTCAAATTAGGCCTTTCCATTACTGTGGTTTTGGTACCTTTCTTGATTAAATCCAGTCTCAAGGGAAGGAGTTGTTTATGATTCTATACTGTACACAGGACTGCTTAGAGAAGACCAGAAAAAACATCAGCAAAGATGTGAGAAAGACACCAGCACATTGCACTCTACTGGTGCAAAAGAAGCAGCAAAGAACTGCCAGGAACTTATCAAGAAATTGTAGCAGACGGCACAGGCTAGAGAAGAAGAAGTGTGGGTCAAGAGATGTTGAGAGAAGGCTGGAGCCAAATTCTGCGAACAGCCACAGGTCTGGCCCCACCACCCAGAGGCTCCCAGGGTGCAGAGCCAGACCCCACCCTCATGCCCAAATCCGGCCACCTTAATAATCCAACGTGACAACTCTTCAAGTTTCCGATTTGATGGAAAAGGGAACAAATACACATTTTCAAATGTCAAATTATCCCGTCAATTAGAAAAGCTGACCTTCTACAATACAGGCCTTTTAGAAGAGACTTCAGAATGTTAAAGAAATGCTTCTAAAAGTGTAGGCTGGTATGGCTGTTATTGAATTTTGCTACCTAATGGCCTAGAACTCGGGACACAGTGCATGTCTCAGTTTACTTTCCTGAAATGGCAATTGATAATACAAGTTAACATGGTATATGCTTTTTATTCATTTATGGGAAGCCAAAAGTGATGAAACCACACAATCTGAGTTTCACAGGCACAACAGTCATATTTATTTAGAGTGCCCTATCTACAATGGATTTTTAAAAGCTGTAATCCACATGAGTGCCGTCATATTAGGATACAAGAAACTGTTCAGATTGTTTCCTGTTTCCAACTTCTGTACTGGGAAATAAAATGCTGTATTAAAGATGTGTAGTGTGAATAATGTGTGTGGTCATTCATATTTCTAATTATTTTTATCGTACAAATTAATTTATTATAGAGCAATGGAAAATGCAGTGATTTGACATTCTGTGTTTAAATATGCATGCTTTGTATCTAGTATATATTTATAGACAATATGTTTGTACAAGTGTATCTAGTAAGTCAGAGAGGTTTATTAATCTTGGAATTACTGTGATAGCAAAAGCATTATTTCTCTCGCCTCTCTATTGTTTAATAGAAATGACAACTAGATCAGACATTTGGAGATGAATGAAGCAGCACCAAGAACAGTTCCCTTGGAAAAAACTCAATAAACATCTAAAGTTGTAAATCTAACCACTTTTCTTGGCAAAACAACGTTGAAGAACTGTTACAGAATTAAAAAATGTTGTAAAGTGGCCTTTTTAGGATTGAACAAGAATTTTGCACTGTTCTGTGAAAGAATGATGGCTGATCACAAATCAGTTTCTCCTTTGCACTTTCCAACTTAATTCATAGAAATGACATATTTGTAACACTGGCTACTTCTACCACTAAACATTAATTTTACTGTAAATCACATGACATTTTAGCCAGAGTCTGATAAACCTAGTGTGGTGGGCTGACCCTGGCTGGACACCAGATGCCCACCCAAGCCGTTCTACCACTTCCCATCCTCAACTGGACAGGGGAGAGAAAATACAATTAAAATCTCATGGGTCGAGATAAGGACAGGGAGAGATCGCTCACGGATTACCATCACTGGCAAAACAGACTCGATCTGGGGAAATTAGTTTAATTTATTATCAATGAAAACCAGAGTAGGATAACTAGAAAATAACCCCAAATCTTAAAACACCATCCCCCCACCCCTCCCTTCTTCCCAGGCACAGCTTCACTCCCGAATTCTCTCCCTCCTCCCCCCCAGTGGCACGGGGGGACGGGGAATGGGGGTTGGGGTCAGCTCATCACCTTGTCTCTGCCGCTTCATCCTCCCCAGGGGCAGGACTCCTCACTCCTCCCCTGCTCCAGCGTGGGGTCCCTCCCACGGGAGACAGTCCTCCACCAACTTCTCCAGCGTGGGTCCTTCCCACAGGCTGCAGTTCTTCATGAACCGATCCAGCGTGGGTCCCTTCCCCGGGCTGCAGTCCTTCAGGAACAGGCTCCCTGGCTGGGGGGGACAGCCTGCCCCACCAGGGTCTTCATCCCCACGGGCTGCAGGGGAATCTCTGCTCCGGCGCCTGGAGCATCTCCTCCTCCTTCTGCACTGACCT
>JAVJGG010000037.1:17855670-17934215 GCA_035590195.1 Aviceda cuculoides | reverse complement strand
AGTTGGGAGGGGACACAGCCAGGACAGCTGACCCCAACTGGCCAAAGGGGTATTCCATACCATGTGACATCATGCCCGGTATATAAACTGGGGGGCAGTTGGCCTGGGGGGTGGATTGCTGCTCGAGGACTAACTGGGCATTGGTCAGTGAGTGGTGAGCAATTGCATTGTGCATCACTTGTTTTGTATTTTTGGATCCTTTTATTATTATTATTATTGTAATTTTATTGTTGTTATTATTATCATTTTCTTCCTTTCTGTCCTATTAAACTGTTCTTATCTCAACCCATGAGTTTCACTTTTTTTTCCCCAATTCTCTCCCCCACCCCATTGCAGGGGTGGAGGGGGGCAGGGAGCGAGAGGCTGCGTGGTGCTTAGTTGCTGGCTGGGGTTAAACCATGACAGATGACCAGGATTGCTCAGATAAAACGGGACCAGATTTGAACAATCATCATTGCTGCTGTTCTTTCACTCATTATTCTCACTTTAGATAAAAGGATCCTAAGGCCAAAGGAACTATAACACCTCTTTGATGTCAATGAAACTCCTTACTACAGGAAAGTCAGTAGGTTTGGGGCCAATTTAAGGTATGAGCTGACCTATGGACACCAATGGGACAGTAGCAGTATCCTTCAGTTTTGGAGAGAATGGTGGCTGTAGATACATAAAGAGTTTGAGTGTCTTGTAAATATTATTTTGGAAATCAAGGAGAAAAAAATTATGGGATGATTTCCTTTCAGTCAAGGAAATGATGCTCTGTGGAGCATGTGATTGCTTTATGCTGACAAGTAACCTACAGATATACTTAAGAAGCAGGGGGATTAAGCGTGCTGTTTGTTTTGCATTTCTTGACAGATTACCTATGATAAGGACCTTGAGATTTAGATTTGGAATGCTTACTTAAAAGTTTCCTTTGTATATACAGTGTCCTATGTGTATAGAGCAAAAAATATGTTCAACCTCTGTATCCTTGCTTAATAATGTAGAATGTTCCTCTTAGCTCTGTATCAGTTTCTTGTAATTAAGACACGGGACATCTTTGTTACAGAAATATATTAAATGAACTTGTGCCTTCAAACTGCCCCTATACAGCGCAGCTTGTTGCTGTAAGGGAGATGCAGTGAAGTGGCTGCTGTGTCAGCAACGCTCCTTCGTCATCCTATGCTGTGCTCACTACAGAGAAGTATGACCACAGAGATTTCTTCCCCATTCTTCCATAGCGTAGTATTACAGTCTGTGAGGGAAGGGAGAGTCTGAAATAACCCAAGGAAAATGACTTCCAGAGCAAATCCACAATCTTTTTTTTCCAAATATTTATGCAGAAAAATTAGAAATAGCAAATCCATTTCTTACAGCCATTCTTGAACTGCACTCTGGCAACTTTTTTATCTACAAACTTAGCAGTAGGGACTAGTCTTCAGCAACTGGTATGCAGTTAAATTCTCTTTTTTGCATCTGTACATACGAAAGTTTAATAAACATATTAGATGGCAGAGTTTTTAAGCCTGAACCTGGCTGTCAGCTAATAGTAGTTCTCTTACCTAGTGGTCACCAATGCTGAGAAAGACTATTGTTTTTAAAACATTAATGATATCCCAAGGTTACTGCAGCAGGCACCCTATATATTAATATAAATGTTTCAAGGAATCTTAGCACAATCAAGCCCTCTTACAACCAAATAGATTGACTTCATTTGAACTTAAACATATGCTTAGAGCTATGCACACATTTAAGTGTTCTGCTGAATGGCATTTTTCTTCAAAGAACAGCCCTGTTAACTTCAATAAGACTATTTATATGATCGTGTTCTTCTAGTCTTAAAATATAAATTTTACAATCCATTAATCGCAAGCCCAAACCTATGAAATACCATTATAATGAACTTATTTAATAAAGTTCACCTTTACTCAGTTCTAAGCCTGATAATATATCTGTAAGGGATCTCAAGAGCATAGGATTGCAATACTTAAAGGGCACTGAATATGGAATTTTAGAATCTGCATTCGTAAATTGGATTTTATCTCCTTTTATTTGCCAGGGTATTTAAAGGAGGTTTTGATGCCATTTCAAATATGGTTTTGCATCCAAACAAAGGTACTTGGGAGCAACACATCACTGTTTGCTGCTACTAAAACAATGGAAGGAAACAGTCTAGAAATGCAGAAGCACTTTCCAGCCTTTATATGAAACACATAAGACAAGTCGTGTATTAAAACCCTCTCTGAATTATGCTTAAAAATCAATTTTTTAAATATTAAATAGGGTCTACAACACCTTTTTATTAAGCAAAGCCTTTCAGTTTTCCTGCGAGTGATATCATCTGTTTATTCTCAGTCTGTGCAGTAAGACCCTTTGCAAGGGGATTGCCATTGTCAGGTGGCCATTTTGGGAAGGGGAACGTTGTTCCTGATGGCGGGAGCAACTAAACCTGGCCGGAAAGAGGTTTTAGGGAATACAGCATGTGGTGAGCAGGAAGGAACAGTGCACAGTTGGGTACCAGGAGCCTGCAGCACGCACAGAGACCGAGATCGCTGGGAGCAGCCAGCTGGGCCTCGGGAGTTACAGCGGGGGCTTGTGAGGGACCAGAGGGGAAGAGGCAGCATCTGCTGCAGCTCAGAAAGTCACTTGGCTGGTTTGCCTGGATGCAAAGACTCTCAAAAGATACGGTAGAATTGGGAGGAAGGAGTTTTTATTAATATTTCATCTGGTGTAGTCACTTTCAGATTTATTTATGCACCAAGCTAACACATCTCCTGAAATGAAACAGCAAAAAAATATGTACGTCAAGTTTCAGCTCAGAGCTTGTATGACGTATGTTGTACCAAAGCCTAAGGGATACATACTGGAGTGGGAGAGAGAGAGAAGGTATGCAGAGACTCTTATCCCTGGGGATCCTGTGCGTCCACTGGAGAAGGGGTGGGTTCCCCTGCAGCATAACGCAGAGCAGATCTGAAATGCGACATACATTCACCATGCTGTTTCTTCTGTTATACAAAAAATGAAGGAAATGACAAGGTGAAGCCAATGAGAAATCCACCCTTCGTCTTGGACTTTGGGCTGAAAAAAGTACATCTCATCCTTTCTACTTTTTTAACTTGATTAGAAAAAGGAAAATCTTGTTTTTCCCTTTCAGTGAAAGAATTCCTCATTTCTTATTTTGTGACCCAGCCTCCAGTGGCTATTGGTAAGAGCAGTGAGAATTGGACAGACAGCTGGAAGACGTGGAGGATACCAGCTGACTCGTGAAAACTGAAGAGAGAGCAAGAGGGAGAGGAGACAGATGGGTGTGGGATGGGGGCATAACCTCCTTAAGCAGCACAGATGCTCCAGAAGAGAATGTGTGTCTGCAGCCTTACACCCAGCCGTGGGAAGTCAGACGAGGCATGAACCAATGATATTTGTAGCATGAGTGGAAGCAGTAATCATGGATACAGGCATCTGAGTCTCTTAAATCCTTTCAGCAGTCCTTTGCTAAATGCTGCACTCACTGCCATGGGGTTACTTTGCAGTCTGTAAACAGATTTACAGACCCAAAATTATCCATATATTGAGATGACATTGCCTGTGAGTGATTTGAGATTTTTGAAGGGATTTGGGCACTTAATTTGTTTGAAAATCTAGGTACTGGCACTCTAGGAAGTTCTGCCATTGATTTCCAGCATGCTAAGATTTCATCTATGGCTTCACGACTATTGTTGTAACACAGAATTTCTCTTGTGTGGGGGGAAACCAACCTGTTTTCTTGGTCTATATCTAAATAATAGCAACACCTGTTAAAATTATTGTTAAGAATATTAACTGTTAAGGTGTTAATCATTTTAGAATAATACATTATTTAGTCTTGAATTTAACCTCTAGTGAGATTAAAAGAAATAAAGACATGATGGTTAAATAGCTAGAACATTGGTAGATTTTCATATACCTTTCTCCTACTAAAAGCAACATTGCTACTCATGCTCTCAAGTTTTAGTAAGCTAAAAGGTAGAATGGAGCAAAGAGAGGAAGCTCTTAGGTCAAAATATTACATAAAGTTGGTAAGCACAGGAAAGAGAAAAAGCCATCTCTTAAGAAAAGTCAGAACAAGGAACAAAAGCCTAATAATTTACAAGCCTGCTTCTAAAAACAGACACTGCAAAGTGTTTTCATTGCACTTTAGGCAACGTTCCCTACTTTTCATTGAAAAACGAGGAAAAGAAAAGAATATTTTGCTATTGCATCTATCAGCAGTGCTTGCAATATTCATCTGTGTGACCTGGCACTGGGAGAGAGAGAAATGAATTAAAGTACTGGTGGAAAAAAAAGAGTAGGAATATCTGAGTGCACTTTGCGAGAAGCAGCAAGCTGTTCATACTGCATTTTGGTTTTGTAGATTGAAATAATTGGCAGGGTGCTCAGAGCAGGTGGATGGTTATTTCTAGTCTAGTCTATTCTGGTCTAGATCAAAACTAATAAATAAAGTAGAAAATGCACTCAGCCTCTAGGTCCTTAGATTGGCTTTGGTTTTATTACTTATGTACTACCTGCAGCCTCAACTATTTGCTTAGTTTTGGTGTGTAATGAATTGCTATTTTAATTTATGGCTGTAAGCATGACAGAAATCATTACATCATGCCTTATATGAAGAAACCTTTTTTAATTTCACCCTGCTTCAGTGACTATATTCAGGCTATTGTGTGGCATAATGAACTCTTATTACCACACGTTGCACTTCAGAACTGGCAAAGCAGAACTGCCCTTTAAATTGAAATCAAGTTCTTCCCCAACTGTTTTCAACATCTGAGGCGAGCCTCCTTTTTGTACGATTTTCTTTCTCAAGACCTGCCCCTCTTGCTATGAATATCGCTCAGTTGAACAGCTCTATCATTAGACTTTACAGAAAGGCATGCAAGAGCATCTGGGCAGGACTTAGCACGGCGTGCCTCTGAGACAAGGAGTGAAAAATGTCACCGGCTGGATCCCAGACTGCTGACAAAGCAGCAGCGGCTGGGGGAGGCAAACAGAAGCAATTCAATAAATGATACGCAGTCCCTGAAGTGATGTATTCTGAAGTTAGAAAGAAAGGAAAAAGCAATCAGGAAATGTGTTTGCCATGGTTGCTAACACTATTCCAACTCATCATGAAAAAGGGAAAAACTCTCATTTAATGTATAGCAGTGAAAAGTGTCATCTCCATTTGGCTGTCAGAAGAAGTCTATTAATAATACTTTCTACTAAATAGCTTACCTAAATTGCTCTAGCTGCTTTTTAAAGCTGATATTATTGGCCCCATTAAAAGGACTGCTGAACTCAGGTCCAGAGATGCAGCCTTTCTAAGCCTGCAGCCCCTGGTTCCTGAACAATCACCTTCGGTTGATTCTATTGTGTCTATGCTGCAAGGATTTGTGCAAACTCATCCATGGTATTGTTATGCCTTCTGACGCAGTTAAGTTGAAGATGTCTGTATTCATCTCAGGAAGATATGGATTTGAAACCTGAAGAGGTCTGGACTTGAGTTCACTGGTGCTCCTTCCAGCCAGACCATGGGAGCAAAAAAATGCTCAGATCCCCTCCAGGTCTGTCCCTCTCAAGGGAGTTCCAAACATGGACACTTAGCGTGGCCATCAGTGACGATGGACAAGCCTGGTCTTGAGAGTGGGGTTGAACCTAGTGTAGACAGATAATACAAGACCTCAAAAAATATGCCATTAGGAGGAAAAAGAAACGGAGCCCTTTTCATTAGATTTATCCCATATAAAACACACCTGCCCTTCAAAGGCACAGAATTTCTTGGGCAGAAGGAACAGTGACCAGGGAAGGTGACATTTTCATTAGATGGAGAAACAGCCCATTATGATGCTCTTGTCTAGTCTAAAGATCCTGAATTTTCTCTCTTTAAATGGCCATATAAATCTAGTGGCAAAAGCAGGCAGTTTGTCAGTGAATGAATCACCACCAGAGCAGTGCACCATCTCACCATCCTTCAGCAGCTATTACACCTGAGAAGTATTTTTTGGAAGAAATGGGCAAGTATACGTAGGCTGAAGCTTTCAAAATAAACTAAGGGAAGATTTTGCCCCTTCGTTTCTAAATTAACTAATGTTCCAACACAGCTTTTTCAAAGGTTAAAGATTTCCTGTTAAAAATTTCTCTCTATTGTAACTCTATGTTAAATCATGCCTGCTAAAATGTTGGTCTGAATTCCTAGTACACATTGGTGCTTCTTGCTCACTGAGAACCTCTGAAAGTATCATAAGTACAACCCAGCCAAAACAGCACAATATTGTAGTCTGCTTACACCACCCAAAAATCATTGCTATGTGACTACCTTGATGTAAGTTTGCTTGCCATTTAAAATGTTAAAACCTAAAAAAGGGAAAAAAAGAAACACTTTGAACTTTGATTTTATATACTTCACACCTTCACAGACCACGTGAGAGAAGACAACCTTTCCCATCACAGAAGGTCATTTAGAGATTTAAGAGTTTTTTAACCCACTCAACGTTGAGTATCTAACTTCATTGTCATGAATGAACTAGAAGACCTTAACATTTTTCACTAGCTATGGAGGAAGATTGGGCTTCCAAATCTGGGGGCTCCGAAGTAGCATTTTGCTGAGATGCCCAAGGCAGCCTCAGGGAGGTGGTGTGAACGACCCTTTGCTACGTAGCACAGAAGCAGCATTCTGTAATGGAACTGGAGGAAATCTTGGCAAAAACTGGTTTGCACTCATTGTCCTGAGGTTTTCAAGACTTCTGACACCAGCAGGTCGGTTCTCAGCAGCACAGACATCAGCGTAACACTTCCCAGGGTTAATGACACAAGCTGTACTTGCAAGCACTTCCAGGAGCCACAGTTCTACCTGTGCTCACTCCAGTGGCAATCTGTGTGGTCTGTCATACATTGCACACTCAGAGTAAATGCAAAAAATTGGTGAGATAGCCACCAGTTTCAGTCCTGATGGAGACATATAGGAAGACCCTTCCTACCTATATATACAAAGATGACCTTGCATTGCATTGTTAAAGATAATTTACAATATGGCAGTTGATACCAGGGGGGCTGGGCATTGAATAAAGTACTCTTTAAAGACTTGGCACTTTGGCACTTTAGCAAAATGACAGATATTTGAAAACAATATCAGCTTAATTTCCCTTTCTGCCCCATGCAAAAAAGCTGTAAAGTGTTAGATTTTTTTTTTTTTTGTAATTTGCTTAATTGCTTAATTTGATTGATGTAGATGACTGAAAAAAGGGTAAGGCAATGAAAAATAGGCCATTATCTTTATTCGATGCATATTTTTATTTTGGGTAAATATTTGCTTTTGGTTTTATTCACGTTCTTACATTAGAGAACATTTTTCAAAAGCAAACAGTTTTTACTAACAAAAGACTTGTTATCAGAAATTTCACTCCCCAAAGGTAAAGAGGAACTGACTTAACCAGCTAAACACTACAGGAATCTAAGTGAAATCATAACCAAGAGACTAACTGCAAAATGAGCAACGTGTTGGAGAGTGCTATTCCTCCTGGTCCCGGCAGCTGAGAAGCCACCGCTCTCATTTTGGTTTGACACTTTTTCCAGCATGTCAAATAGCAAATTAATCCTTTGTTTGTTAAGCTGATCCTCAGTGGCTAAATTTTACTGAACTACAAGATTCACTCTGTAAAGCAGTTGTTCTTTTGGTAATTGTGCTGTGCTTCATTTAGAAAAAATATAGAGCACAGTGGATTATGCCTATGGTGATAACAGGCATTTGGCTTTCAGGTTTTGATTGTGCCATTAAAAAAATGTGGAAAGATTGTTACTCAGAAAGAAGGTCTTGATAAAAGTTATGCTAGAAGAGTTAGAAGCAGTGTGGGGAGAAGGACATTCATATGAATTGGCTTAATTATTGATTGAAGAAAAATGCTTTTGTCCTAGGAATATCAGTATCATCGGATGATGGTTCTAAGTAAATGCATGTTCTTTCCTGTTCACTGTGGCATTGCTTTAATTTCACAACTCAGTAGCCCAGGCATCACCTGAGTTCCTAAAGAATTGAATAATTGATCCATAATTAATGGATGCACAGAGCAGGAAAACAGTAGCAGGATACTAGTTAATACAACAGTCAACTATGGGGAATGAGATTGTGTACCTGTCTAACTTTGTGAAATTGTTTTATTAACTTCTATTAGATCTACATGGCCACATGCTGGAAGACACTTTTAAGAGCCAAAGTCATTTCAAAAAATGTTGTGTACACATGTCAAATTACTTTCTATGAAGAATAACCTAAGAAGTTCAGTAAATGCACACACACAGTTGTGTTCATGATGATTCAAAGTCACTCCATGGCCACAGTAATCATGAGCTTTTCTTTGTACAGATGGAACAAACTGAACAGGTGACACTTTCACATTGAATCACACACAAGGTACATCAAAGTATATATGAAAAAGAAAATTTCAGCATAGAGGCTTCCACCCTGCCCTCGTTTTTCCCCCAAAGTTTCATTTACACTGTCAAAGGAGTAGAGCCCTTGTTACGTGGCCTCGGGGCCTGTTGTAGTACTACAAGTAACCTTCCTTGCCTCCTGGGCTTGTGGAGGAGAGGACCTCCTTGCTTCCAACCAGACCACTGTGGCAGGCAAGGTCCATTCAAAGGCATCCCATATTCTGGATTTTCCCTGTCACCATGTTCATGCCAGCCTTATGCACCCACATGCATATGTGCTCCATAAGTATGGGCATGTACTTTGCAATTAGCTCAAGTTTAAAAGACTCAGGTTACCATAACACCCAGCTCTCAGATATGAACAGATGGCCTTTATAAATGCATAGAAACTATAAGGTAATCCTCTAAAGTTAAGTTTATTTCTGTAAGCCTTTCATAGTCATATGAAAATGATAGAGACTATTAATCCGTTGATCTGCTGAACAAGAGAAACAGAGCAGTCTAGCTTGTCTGAGTATCTTTGGCTCTTAATGTGACTTTTAGCAAATGAAAATGTATATAGAAACCTATATAGTTAGGTTATCAGTTAAGCTTACAGTACTTGTTTTGCAACACTGGCTACTGACCATCAGGCTATCATTTAGCCTTAAGCTGGTCTCATCTCTTATTTCTTTGAGCGTGACTGAAATGTTCCCAAGAAGAGGAACCTCAGAGAGCTGTATGGGGATCTTGCCATCCTGCAAGGCACCAAACATCTGCATGATTGCTGTATACTCTGGAAATCAGGCAGCAATGTGCCATTGGAGAACACAAATGAAGTAAGTTAAGAGGTGTGTACGTTAGAGAACAGACTAAAACCAATGGCCCTGTCCAGCTTTTAGCACTGTGAATATCTGCAAGCTTCAAGCTGACAGCAGTTTGCAGAACTGGATTCTAAAATAAAGACTCGATTTCCCATGTACAGCAGATGGAACTAAATGACAGAATGTGGATAAATATAGAGGACTAAAAAATATAATATCTATTTGAAGCAAATAAATTACCATGCTCATAACCATCCAAGGAAAGGTACCCACCAGAAGGGACTGACCAACACTAGCAAGCTCCTCCTGAGATCATGTTCAGAAAAACAGGCAAGTTGTTAGGCACTTGCCAACCACCTGCTTCAGGAATACTCCTAAGACACCTGGTCTGTGGTCATGAGTGTTAGGGTGACATACATGAAAAGCAGAGGACTTCAGACCAGCAGCTCTTCTGTTCATTGACTGCTGATAAAATTGGATCACATGTATGTGTAAAATGAGAGCTATTTTGAAATGAGTTGGTAAGCATGCCAGCTAGAACACGTTAGGACTAATGTTAGTGCACTTGCCCGGCATTTACAGTGGTGTGGTTCCTAACTGATCTGATGCTTCAGTGAAGAAAAGTACTCCCACAACAGGCAAGGGCACTTTGCCTTTTCCTAGTCTAAAAGTCTACATCAAATTTCATCTCCAGACTTCTTGAAAACTGGTGGGTTAGGGTTGGATTTTTTTGCTTCATGCTTTTTGTTGATGCTAAAATTCAACAGTAGACAGAATCTAAATGCAGTCTAGCTTCAGAATGAATCTGCCTTGTTTAAAAGAATGTGCCAGCACTTGTCCATTCAACTGAAGCACAAAGATGCAAAGCAATTAACATAAACACAAGTATCATCTACATTATGGAGATGGATTCCTGTCAGGTGGGTGTACACTGTTTCAGTGTGGATAGCCAGATGCTCTAGCCATTCTTTTAAAGGACCTAGAACATTTGTAATGATTAATCACATTTCTAAAGCAGTAATGTATGCTACCATCTGTTTAATTAAATCTCATACTTCCAGACATACGCCAGTCAGCTCACAGGGGTCAAACATTAATTCTCCCTTTTATACATCAGGGAACAATTGGCTTACACCATTATACTTTTTATTCAGTCCTTCTGGTTTTAGGTACCAATCACTAATAGAGATATGACTGGCAGCATGACAGGAGACAAAACTATTTTAAAATGTAGAGATCTGACCTCATATTTTGTCTTCTCTGTAATTACTCTACAGTTTTTAAAGCACCCATTACTTTGTACCTGAGAGAGCTGTAGGTGTCCTACTCTAAAGTGAACCAAAAGAACAACTCAACAGGTTATGAAAAAACTAAACTGCTCTAGAAACATTTGCTCGCTTCTTCACATGCTTGAGTTCACATGCCTAGAGGCTTCTGGTTCATTCAGTGTAAAAAAGGATTTTGACAGAGTTGTATGTATCATCTGATCCTGTCCATTGCATGAGATTTGTCACTATGCATTTTGGGTTGTCTTATATATGCCTAAAGCCTTTTTCACCCATTTCCTTGTAGTGATTAAGCTCTTAGTTAAAATTGCTCAAAAAAAGTAGCCTTAGGGATTTTGAAGATTATCATCTCCTACTTTCATTTTGTAGAGGTACTAAAGTATCTGGATTTGAAGTATTCCATTTAATGTAAACTACTGAAGCATGCTTTATATTTCAGACTGAACTTTAAATACCACGACTCATAGAGATTTGCACCTTATTAGCATTGCTACTATGGTTTTTTTTCTTTGTTTGTTTGTTTTAACAGAGGAGTTGCTGAACGGACAAAATCTTCTATGATGCATTATCTCAGGAGCATTCCTGCCCTCCAAACCATACAAGCTGTTTGAATCCCACCTGCTGCCTTTGACAAAGAATGTGCTAACCCTATCGTCCAGCTAGAATGAACGATCATTTCAGTTGCACTGATTCTTCTCCAAAGTGAGACAGATTGTTCTAAAACATAACTATGTCTTCAAATAATGTCTGACCTAGAGTACATGTCAGGTTTCTTACAGAGAGTAGCTGCTGAATCTGTTGTATACACAAAAAGACGAACTATTTCAATACTATGTACTTGCTATCAAGATACATCCATTTCTTACCCAGATAGTACTCTCACAAATTGGCCTAGTTGCCTGGAGGAAAATTACTGCATTTACTTGCATTTATGACCTTGATGGCTGGTTTATGTTAGAGTGAAATTAAGCAGATTTATTACCTAGGTATTTTAGTCAAATCTTCATCCTATTTAGTACTTGGCCATTTTATTAAACCTTTCTTGAATTTAAACCTTAAATTCAAACTGTTTGTTGAAGGAGAATGACAACATATGATAATTTCTAGTGAGATGCTTACTGGCAAATATTTTGCTTATCTTAGTTAGATGTGGGAGCCTATTTGTTTTCTTGTGTCTTTTCAATTTCTCTTTGGTTATGTCAGTATTTTGGAGAATAGCCTTACCTATAGTAGGTCTGATCCTTCTAACCAGCAATGGCCAGTTTCAGGAGACAAGGTAAAAAAACATTTCTGGGGAAGAGTCTTGGTATAATCTGAACACTAACCTTTTCACTGGCTGTCATCATTAGGTACTCAGTACAGGCATTGCTTATAACTTCTGCAACATTAATCTTGAAAAATGTTCCTTCTGCACACAGAAGTGAACTATTATGTAAATCTCCTTAAAAGTGTTTCTAAAAGTCACACTAAGTGAGATGTTCAGCCATCTAAAAATATCCGCAAGGCTGAACAGTTCCTCAGTCAAACCTTCGCACCCTACTCTGATGTCTACAATTACTTCTGAACTCTCAGTAGATGCACTAGCTCCATGCTGGCAGGAGAATGCATTTAACATCACAGTGTGCAGGTTGAAACTCTATTTTGGGCAGAATAGGAAAGATCCTAATAAGGCTTTGAAGCCAGAGGTCATTGAGAACCTCCCAAGATGCACAGAAATGACAGCACTCTTTGTTGATGCAAGTATCACCATTACCACAGTTTCGTTCTTTTCTGTCATTTGAAATTTAACATTGTGACAAACTCTGTAGCCTTGGCAAGGGAATGAATTCAGATAATCCTCACTGTCAGAGGAGAGGATTCTTCGAGACAGAAGAAATCTCATATGTGCTTTGGACACTGAATGAGTAGAAGAGTTTAGAAACTATCAGATTATATAGATTAATGGATTTGAATGCCAGAAGAGGATCCTGTCAAAATGTAGTTGGATTTGGTCCCCCCTGCAGGTTCCAGTTTGGTTTGATTGTTTCCAAAAGGGACATCCAGTCCTGTTGGATATTTTTACAGAAACAAGCAGCTTGCATATATATCTTGCAATCATAGCTTCCTGTGCAATCTGTTTGGCAAATATGCCTTTACATAAGGGGACCTCTTTAAATAATTCTCATTATAAATATTTTAATAATAGAAACAATTATTGCAGAAAAAAAAGTCTATAATTAATTTTTCAAAGGGGTCAGCACCCACCCAAAATTCACTAGAGAAAACAAGTATGCACAATTAATTGTTTAGTCACAAAACTGGGACTTGAGAACTGCATGTGCCAAGGTAAGACCTTACAGCTAGTAAAATCCCGTCTCTAATAGACTTTCTCAGAAAAGGATAAAATAGAAGCATCGCTCATACTGAAGTATCAAAAGCTGATGATTACTACAGCTGAAATGCAGGACTAGACTGAACACAACTTGATCTGCTAAGGCAATGTCTGTTCTGAGCTGAAGTGTTTTTATTAAGCAGGTCCAAAATAAGCAGGTAATTTTTAGAGCTAACTTCAGAAACATTGCAAACTGAAGTGAGAAAAAAGCCCTGCTTTCAACTTCTCTGGAGCCAAGATTTCACCTCAAGTATCCAGTCAGTCTTGACTATGACTCTTATAGTTGGGCTTTCTGATGATAAATAATAACCAGTACAGGCATATATTAAAGTAAACCAAATAGATATGTCATAATATGAAATTTTGGAACTTTACAGGGCTTTAATCTCTCTGACACATCTGAGCTGGCACCTTATTCTGTTTCTTCTTGAACAGATGGTGACATTACAGTCACTGCAAACACTGAAGAAAAATTGCAAGAAAAAATAAACACTTTTACACACAAAATTTGGAGTTTGTGTGATGAAAAACATTGTTGATGCAGTCTAACACTCCATTTTGATGCCTGTCCATATTTAAAACCTAAATCCCAGGCAGAGTACACAGCTTCAAAGCCCAATAATCCAAGGACCAATGAGTTACTGGAAGCAGGTGAAAGTAAAAATCCCTAAAAAGTTATGCTAACAGAATTAAGTTTTCATTTCCTTTCCTAACATTTAGTGGTTTTTAGAGTCCTCCTATAAGGAGAGGTTAAAATGGCATCTGGATGAGACTAGAGCCAGATCATCTTATTGTCCTGAAGTTTCTGCCAGAAAAGGCACTGGAGCAAGAAAACCTCTTCATAATCTCATGTAGCTCCACAGAGATCAAATCCTTTAGAAGGAAATTGATCGTAACCCATGATCTGAAAAAGATCCCTTACGGATTGTAAATTTGGAAGTTTGTCTACGTGGGTGCTCAAGCCCCTAAACTGCCAATGTAAACCATGGGACTGTGCCCCACACGACAGGATGGGTTGTGTTCTGCCTGACCAAGAGGTCACTGCCCCCAGCTTTTCACCCATCACATGTCACCACTGTAGGGATAACTAGATGGCTTGTGAGGAACCATCAGACTCAGCAGTTTTCTGTTTGGTCTATTAGATAACCTGAGACTGTTTCACTTAATGCACTGACTTGGAAATTGAATAGGCTTAGGAGTCTTTCATAAGATGTTCTGGTGTCCCTGCAAATAGAATGAAAACAAGTGTCAACCAGGATCAGGCAGAGAGCTGGAAGGTCCAGGTGCCCTTGCATTCCAATTTTAATCCCTCAAATGACTGTTGAAGCCTCTACTGACTGTTTTGGACTTGTACACATACAAAACTGCAACTGCCTATGTTGCCCAATCCAGTGAGAAAAACCTCCAACTGGCAGCTACAGCTTAGCTGAGCTCTGAAGCTGTACAGATATTTGCTCTTTGTTTCCCCAACAGATAGCCCAATTGGATTTAGCTGTCAGAGTTGATATTACTGTCCTCAGCTATGCCTTAGCTGGGCAAGTGGACTTGTTTAGCTGTTACAGCTAGACTACAGTCATTCATGGGCCCACAGCCAAATATTTTTACAGCTATTAGTTTTGAATGCTGTATGGTACAGGTCAAAGGAAAGGATTTAGTATATAAAGCCTACTATTATACAAAATAGTAAGCCTGCTCTGTACTCCATCAAGGCTGAAACTCATGTGAGTAAATTGCAGTATCTTTCAGATCAAGAACCATTCAAAACAATAGTGATCATCGTAATGGGAAATATATAATAGGGAAGTATTAGGGAATGTAAGTAAATGAAATAAATGCCTCTGGGCTGAAAAGCAGTAAGAGAAAAACTGAGGTAAACCATTATAGCATTGGATTAAAATAAGCAGTTGATAGCCAGAAAAAAAAAGAAAAAAACTCGTACCGTATAAGAAAAAGCCCCATTTATTACTGTTCGACAGCTAAAGCAGTACTTTCATCCCCCAATAACAGCTTAAAACAATTGCTAGCAGAGTTCTCTGCAGCTGGAAGGATTATCTGACTCTTACACAATTCCTGTTACTCAGGTTCATTTCTGAGAGATGTGGTTCATAAACCTGAAGTGATTGGTATTATTTTTAGGATTGCTTTAACGTAAAATTCACTGCTAACATGATTACATTCTGATCATCTGCTAAAGGAAAGTCTGAGTTACCCAACAAAAGTACAGTGTGCTTACGGTTCAAGGCTCCAAGGGAGGTTGTAGTAGCTATTGGACCTGGAGGGAATTAGATGCATTTACCAGCTTTGGAAAGTTTCCAGGCTTTATCACTGAAGGCTGTTGGAAACACTCCTAAGAGCATCTGGAATTTATAACAATATTTTCCAAAGGTTTGTTGTAGTTCATGATCCTTGGGCAATTTCCAAAGAACCTGGGCAATTTTACAGTTATTAGAAAGCAATGCAAAAGCCAATGGTTGAAATTAATTTCCCTTAAATTGCAGGATTAAAAATCTTGAGAAAGAGTCAAAGGAGTATGAACTTGGCATACAACAAAATTGAGAGGTCCACCTGTGAATCGCTATGGCTGTGTTTCACACAAACCTGGTTCCATTAGAATAAAGTGGGCATCATCAGTATTATAGTGACTTAAGTCATACTCACCTGTCTCCTTAGCTGTCCTTCCACTGTGACTGTCTGTGGGTTGTTTCACATTCTACTTATAACAAATAATAGGAGAAAATCCTATTTAATAACACATTTTAAGAACTTGTATGCAATATCTTGAAATCAATAGAACCGCAGTAGCTCAGCAGCCCTCAGGACACACTACGAAGCTATTATCACAAACTGTGGGATCTTATTTCAGTTCCACTTGGACAGATAGCAATCATTCCTATTTCATGTTATAAAACTATACTTTTTAACAGTGATCTTTAAGTCAGGGATGATTTAGATGGACAGGGGGGCAAGATGAATTGGCATAAATAACATGGTAGCTCACCTGACAGAAAAACTAGCCAGTAACCTCTGCTTGACACTGTTTTTCAAAGGAGAAGGTGTTCAAGAGTAAAATGAAAAAACCTGAATATCAGACAGGCTTTTATATTACCAAATACCCTGGATGACTAGGGATGGAATCTGAGATGGAAGGCAGCACTACACTTTGAGTCAGTTTTTCAAATACTCACAAGCTTTGAGACTATATCCCTGAATTCCTAAAATCTAGTGGGATAGTCTAGTAGTGGGACACAATCTAGTGCTATAGTCTGACCTATATCTTAGTATCTACACAATATTCATTTGTTGTGAAGCTGCAGAGTGTTGATGCAAAGTGCTGCTCTAAATAATTATCCTCTTGGCTGCACTTGTAGCTAAGAGTTGTCCAAGGTTTAATCAGCTGGGTAGATGCAAACAGTTACCTACAAAGCACCCGGAAATTTATGGAGATATAAAGTTAAAATGCCAGGAAATGCACCTAAGCTAGATACATGCTTCCTTCCTAAAACTATGGTTCTGATATTTCCCTATGTGGGCAAGACCAAGAACTTCTGTCTTATCCCATCTCAAGCATGTCTACATGTGATAAAATTCCTCCTCCAGATTAACATCTTAGATATTTCACTCATACTGCCCCTTCCTTTCTTAAAAAAGCAAGCCTAGAACTGAAAGAAACACTGCCCTCTTCCTACAATTAGGAAAGCAGGCTCTCTAATCCTTTGTAAACCGCAGGGACTGCATTATACTGTCTATTACTTACCTAACAGAATGGACTAAACAAGGAGATAAGGTCTTTGAAGCATGATTAATTTACAGAGGCCTTCCCACTACAATATAAACTGTTATCCAGAAAGATAAGCATGAATCTTGATTTATTTTTGATACAAGAATGACTGCAGCAGTAGGAACAGTGGTTATTTGAGCTACTATATCTGTATCAGTCTTCTCAAGTAGAAAGGTCATAACACTGTACCTCTTCAAACCATTCTGCAGTAATGGGGCACTTTTTTGCAGTACCAGGTGATTTTGACCATGTAAGTTCCTTTGTGAAGAGAGATTGGGAGGTGACACGTTTGCATCTCAGTTGCCTGGAGTCCGTTCAAATTCAGCTCACATGATATCCTCCCTTTCTGTATTCAGTCCTAACACCCCAACCTGTCATAGTCTTGTCTTCCATTTTTCTTCACTGTCCCTCTGAGCTACAGTTGACAGCTTGCTTATTCAAGCTTTGAGTAATGTGGAAAAGCAATGAATTCACTAGAAATTGTATCCTTTTTTTGCTGTACAATGCCTGGCT
The DNA here is from genome assembly GCA_035590195.1 of Aviceda cuculoides. Taxonomy (NCBI): domain Eukaryota; kingdom Metazoa; phylum Chordata; class Aves; order Accipitriformes; family Accipitridae; genus Aviceda; species Aviceda cuculoides. The sequence continues at coordinate 17,917,049 of JAVJGG010000037.1, read as the reverse complement.
CAAATATCTGGTTGGTAGATCTGCAAAAAATCTGCTTAACAATTCCCCTCCCTGCTCTCCAGTTCCAGACAGATTTTAGAAATGTTGTACCAAAGTGTCCAGTTTCTACTCTGTCTTACCTGCTACATCTCCAGTCTACAGAAAACACTGAAGATGTTGCTGCAGCAGAACTTCACTTTACTTTTCAGAGGCATCTTTCTGTTAGATCTCTGATGGCTGTCAGAATGTATTGCTTTCTTGCCTGACATTTGCATGGGTCTTCCATCAAATATTGCCTTCCACAGCAATCCAGCTGTCCAGATATGTGAAATTCTCCTTTTTTCAGCTCTTTTCCTGCAAACATTACTCTTCCGTCTTTCTATATTCCTCCTACCTTCATCAGCTTTGATTTGGAACTACATACACACAGACTGTATACACAAATACAAAGATGCTATAGAAACAACTGAAGAAATCTAGGTGCCTCTCAAAGCATAATCACACAGACTTAGACTAGGAAATGTAATGTCTACGTTATCATTGCTGTTTTATGCATCATCGTTAATGTCACCACTGGATGTGCCCCTTCTAGAAGATGGAAATGCTGAGTTTCTTGTGTGCAGGTTTGTCCCAGAAATGCCATCACTTAAGTTTCACAAGTAATATAAGACTGCAGCAAACTGGTGAACATGCAAAAACATTCAGTAGGTTTCTTTTTAAGAATGAGTGACATTTTAACACTCACAACTTTAACGGAAGACAGTGCATCTGGCTCTATTCTCTACCAAATGAATTGAATGCTCTCTGTAAGGCTGGATAATAAATACAGTGATATATAGTCAGTATAAGTTGATGAACTGTAAGTGATAGCCTTCATTCCTGTTTACTTATGAAATTTTGCCTTGTAGTTATAAACATCCAGTAATAAATTAGACTTTAGAGATACCCATTCTAGACTACTTCTGGCTTTAACTCTGTTAGCTTAACTGTTTAGAGTATCAGTTCTTATGTAAAGTTTTACAAGAACGAAGAATTTAAGAATTCAGGTATTTGTCCAGATCCAGAGGGTCTCCACTTGCCTGGATGAAATTAGATTGCTATGTCCAAACTTTATAAGCCATTCTCATGGACAGATAACCAGTCTAACTAAACAAAACAGCAAAACATTCAGCCAAATATCAGAAAAAGTATTTCCCATTGATCACAAAAGGATAATACTTACAATTCTTGCATGCAGAACAGACCTGATTTCATTCTTGGTTTTGATATTAAATTCTATTACACCTGTTGATGAAACCTGTTGATGAGTCCCTGAACTTTCCTTCCCCTCTATTCCCAGTGGAATCCAAACTATGAAAGACCTTACAAATGTCAGCTGAGTCAGGAAAGACCAAACAGAGGTGTGAAACAAGAAAGGCTTGCTGTCTTTTAGACACTTCCTGACTGCTTTTCTCTCCTACTCAAGCGACCATGAAAAATAATTTCAATGGAAATTTTAAGCTTCTCTATATTATGGTGAGCATCGTGACTTTCCCTCTGTTGTCAGTTATATTTTGTGTGAAAGTGGCTTCTTTGTATTTTTCGTAACATCTAGGAATCCAAAGAATTCACTGAGTGCTAAGTGTAAAAGAAAAGTTCACATCTATATCTTTCCTCTAGTGGCTTTGATGATACAATTTCTGTGATGCTAAGGGCTTTCATATATACTTTTATTCTTTTTCTTTCAGTCAGTCAACTCCCCACTTCTGGTTTCTTTCCCCTTCCCTAACCATGATGTGGACACCTTTGCAGCTTCGATGTGCACTCCTGCTAGCTAACGGCTCCTTTAGCCCTTCTGACAGCTAAACACTTCTATTCCTGCAGACTTCACATCCATGTGTGTGACAAGCTTCCAAAATCCTTGGGGTCAGAGTGTCCATAGGTTAATAACCAAGGATAGGCCCTTTAAATAGAGAGAGGAATGCAGGTAGTTGGTAACACCAAATGAATTATTCTACAGTAGTTCATCAGTATTTACAAAGATGTACAACAAGAAAATATGCCATTGGGCCCTTTTAAGTGTTACAAAGTATTGTGTGTGCTCAAAGCAATATCAGACATACTACTGGAGTCAGCTGGAAAAGCATTAGACCTTAGTAACTGGATAGAAACTGCCTGTATCTTAGTTCAACTCCTAAGCTAGGATACTCTTTCCAAGACTTTAGTTAAAGCTGAAATGTTTTTTCATTTGGCTTTGTATCTGAGACTGGAATATTTTATTACTGCTGAGTCATTCCAATGCATTTTTCTGAAATGCCTCAGGATAGTCTTTGAATAGCTGATAAGAAGTTAATTCCTATGCATTCAGTGGCAGAAAAAAAAAAACAAACCAAAACCTGGCACCTAACAAGCTGATCTTATTTGTCATGTCCTAGTGAAATGGCAATCCTCAAAGACATAGACTTCACATTCCTCCCTTTAATACCTATGTCCTGTTAGACCTAAAGGAGGAGAACCACCTAAGCAAAATATACTTTTGAAGATCTTATATTCATATGCTATTGGTTACTAATTCCATGTAGAATATTTGGAGGAGGCTGGAGTTGAGAAGAGCAGTACAAAGAGACAGATACTATCAGAAGGGGTAGGGAAGGGAAGATGTCATAGAAATGCTATAAGATGTTTTCAGATTAGGGGAAAAAAGGGGGGAAATAGGAAATTCCGAGCCAGGCTTAGAACAAAGCTAAGTGGTACTTCCTGCAACAGTCATGCAGTCTGTGAAACCTTTTGTCAAAGAGTATTGTGGATGCTACTGTAGGGTGGTTTGAGGGAAGACAGGAAAGTTCATGGAATCAAAATCCATTGAGGTTTACTATAAACTTAGTACTCCTACTGAAAACAGCTGGAGATTGATAAGAGTTTGGAGAGCAGAATCATATATATGCCCCTTCTTCTACTCGTCCCCAGGTATCAGTTTCTGACAACTATCAGAGACAAAATATTGGCCTAGATGGACCTTTAGTTTGACTCACAACTCATTCTTATGGCAAGAGGTAGGGGATACAGCCCTGAAGCAGTGTTAAACATATGTGAAGAAAAAGCTGGACAGCAAAAAGTCACTATTCTGCTTTCCTTCTGTTTAAAGAGGGTATAGCTAGATAAGTTAGAGTGCATATATATCGTAGATGCGTGTACACAATGGTTGTCAGCAATTCACACACCTACCTTACTCAACAGAACATGCAGTGGAGACTGAGGCAGCTGCTCCTGAAATCAGTGATATGTTAGAAACTGCAAAGTGTTTCCACTAACAAATGGCAAGCTGTCTCAGTGAAACATATCTGTGGCTTGCCCCTGGTGAAATTTCACTGTGCTCACATAGAAAAACTTGTCTTTGCTCGCAGTAGGACCAGCGTTTTCTTGTAGAATAAATTCATGGATTCTTTGCAAATATCTCTAGCTTTGCATGCAAATACTAACAAAAGCAAAAGTGGGTCATTTTGCTTCCTTCAAATCCAGTAACAGAGGGAGTGACGTTTGAAACCAGAAAGCAAGAAACCGAGGACTGGTAAGACAAAAGAAGAATTTTTGCAAACAGCATAAGAAACCCAGTCTGAAAATATCCGTAGAGCACAGAGCATAACAAACTAAATACAAGCTATAAATACATGATAATATAAATACATGTATACAAACATATTTAACTTTGAGATTTTCAGATACAAACCTTGAACTTCCTCTCTTCAGTCTATTGCAGTTTGTTTGTTTTGCATAATAAAATTATTTTGGTTCCTCCCTTAAAACATACTGCAATTTCTTTCCTCAAAAAAGCCTACATTCCAGTGCAATGATAGTAGCTCTGTGAAGACACATGGCTTATTTCAGCTGAGAAGTGTTCTGATTTATAGGAACTAATTAGAGCATTTTCTCAAGCTTGTCCCTTTCTTCTCATTACTGGTGACCAAAGACAACTGCTGAGACATGATTATTGCAGAACTATCTGCTAGTGTATGCATTATCTTTTCAGAAATAAATCGACAAATACTACTAGCACAAGGGGTAGGTAATGCTTAGGAAAACAGCCACTGGCAGAAGGCAGCACCCACAAAAGTCACCCTAAGGCCACACAAACTGATCTCTGCCAGAAACAGCTTCAGAAAGAAATTTTTTGGGGGAAAGGGACTGTAGAAAAAGTTAAGTCTGTGCAGGGTGATGTGAGTGTTTCTTCATGAAGGCATTCATAAAATGATCAGAGGGATGGAACACCTCTCCTATGAGGAAAGGCTGAGAGAATTTGTGTTGTTTAGCCTGGAGAACAGAAGGCTCTGGGGAGATCTTATTGCAGCTTTTCAATACTTAAAGGAGGCCTATAAGAAAGATGGGGACAGACTTTTTAATAGGGCCTGTAGCAGTAGCACAAGGGGTAATGGTTTAAACTAAAAGAGGGTAGATTCAGACTAGATATAAGGAAGACAATTTTTATGATGAGGGTGATGGAACACTGGCCCAGGTTGCCCAGAGAGGTGGCAGATGCCCCATCCCTGGAAACATTCCAGGTCAGGTTGGACGGGGCTCTGAGCAACCTGGTCTAGTTGAAGATGTCCCTGGTCATTGCAGGGGGGCTGCAGGACTAGATGACCTTTAAATGTCCTTTCCAACCCAAATCATTCCATGGTCCCATGATTTCTCAGTGTGGTCTGCATGTTGTTGCAACTGTTGGGTATTTCAACCAGTGATTTGAGGCATGTCATATCTTCTGGAAGGCTGAACAACCTCATACAGAGAGTGCTTGATTTCAATAAATTAATGTTATTTACAAATTGGTGTATTTGTTTAGGGCCATTCCTTAGCACCATACTCTATGAGTGATATATTTGACCTAAAAGCAACAGTTTGCTTCATCTGCAAGTCCCTAATTGCTGTGCAAGGAACCAGCAATAATTACATAAGAAGTGAGGAAAAGGAAGGCATAAGCTGTTCACCCAGTTTAAATGTGGCCATGCATACTAATGGTATAGCATTTTTGCCTTTGTGGTGCTTTTCTACATTTCTGCATGGTATGCCTTTTTTTATTGTCTGGCTGCACGAACTTCTAAAAACCTGAATTAAGTTGTCATAGCACCATACTCATACTGGACTGAAAGTCCCGTGGAGTCAGCTGATATGTTGGCACATTATAAAGACAGAATAAGATTAATGTGAAGGAAGTGCAGAGAGCTATTCACAATATTGGCACCATCATGCCCCTAAGAAGTGTAAAGGTTGCTCTAGCTATTCAAACAGTCTTGCCTGACTATATGTTTCAGACAAAGAGTGGGTTGCTTTGCTGAAGAGTGTTAATAAGACATGCCAGATCTTAACAGAGTCAGTCAATATGACAAATTCTGTAGTCTGAAAAAAATGGTCAGGGCAGAATTTAGCTTCAAAGAGCAACCCCACCTCCAGGAACAGGCTCAAATAACTATAAAATCCATCGTGCTGCACAAGCACACTCAAAAAAGAGTATTTTAACTTCCCCAGTCCTTCAAAATCCCATTTGTTTCTACTTCCAGAGTGCAGTGGGGCTTAAAAAGCATAAGTTTTCAAAAGTGACAGATTTAAATCCAAACCAAAATAACAACAACAGGAAAAAAGGAAAACATCACACCGGGTTTATGAGGGAGAAAATCAGATGGCATTTTTACATGCAAATGACGAATATCTGTGGGAAAGAATTCAATATGATAAATGTGCTCTCTTTACTCTCTGCTATTAAATGAGCTCCTGTGATGCATTTGCCTATCCTAGCTTTACATTTCCATAGGAAATTGCACAAGCTTTCTCATGCAAATTTGCAGCAGCTGTATAGGGGACACAGAGCACAAGGCCATGACTGGTTGATCCATCAGTTGAAAGTAACCAATAGATATTTTTCCTACCAAGGAAGGCAGCTGAAAAGAAGAAAGATTCTTCTAGGGTTTTTTGTGGGTTTCATTTTGGGTTGAGGGTTTTTTTTCACTTTTAACATTTTATTACTGCTACCAGTATTTTTTCTTTTTCAGGAACAACAGTCTATCAGAGTCACAGACTGGGTTCATGACTCAGCAGCAATTTCCCACGGTGCCACCAGCCAAGACTACACTGAAAAGTTTAGCTTGGTCTCACTGTTTCATTCAAGCCTGAAAAAAAATTTACGTACTTCAAGAATCCCCCACAAAAGAGTTTGGTTTGTGTCATCAGTAGCTATGCCAGCAGGGAAAACTATTTTCAGCAGTATACACTATCCCTTTGCCAGGGGTTTCTACAACAGTACTATAGCACAAAGACCTCCATAGTTGCATCTTGTGACCTGTCCTTGGTTAAATTATCTCATTTAAAAGATTGAACAAAGAGGGAAAACCAAATAATTTTCTCACTTTCACAGGCAACTGATTACTTTCTGATTTTTAACACTTGGAAGTTAACATCCAAAGTCATCATCTTGCATTACCCCAAACACAGAGAATTTTCACTACAGCCCATAAAGGTTTTGCCAGGAAAAACTGCAATCATAAACCAAACACACTGAACCTTACTTTCAGAAGGACAGACAAAATTAAAATTAAATGAGTTAATCATAAATATTTTTCTTGAAAGGATGCTAAAACTTTAAGACAGTGCTAGAAACAAAGGGTTAGGTTTCTGATGGAGAAATGTTACAATTGTTATGTGTCTGTGTGCCTTAATTTGAAGACAAGGAAAACTTTTCCCACAACTGTAGTTGGCTCCTTGATTGGGAAAAAAAAAGGAAGAAACAAATAATGACAGCCAATTTCCAGTGCTTTTAGGCTATTTCATATCAAACAGTGTGATGAATGTAGCAATATCACTTTTGGCTATAGCACAAAAAATATTATTCTCTATAGACACTGCAGCATAAAACAAAAATGCTTTTATTACCAGTAGCAATGATGTGACATGCCTGATAAATGCCACTTTAAGACTCCTTTGGGTCCCAGCATCCCTTCACACTTATTATGAAGTTACTAATAGATTCTGTAGGTTTGACTGGCCATCATTTAGGAGTGTCATTTACTTTAAAATGACAGAAAAGTAAAATGTTATAAAACGTTCAATTTTTCTCTTTTCCCTGACTGAGTGACTAATGAGTAAGAATAATAACTTTTATTCATGTTGTCTAGGTGATGAAATGGCCATTGTAGAATGATGAATATCAAGTAAAGATGTTTTCATTTAACATAGGCAGGGGAAAAAACACCATGAACCTTTAAGTCTTAAAAATATGAAAGAGACCAGGCAGCTATTTAAGTATTCACATCTCTTGTATGACAACTGAGTCTGTTTCCCTTTGTTATTAGTTTTTCTTTGGACGCATAGAAGCATTGAGAACAACAGGGTCAGACATGTTACAGATTAAATTCTTATTTGCAAGATGATACTGTCCAAAGGCCCCCACTGAGATTAACACCCCTTTATTCTAGGTACTGTAGAGACATACCATAAAGGTTTATTCCCACAGAAGAGTGCAGAAGTTACACAAACCAGGCAGGCAGAAGATCAGAGCAGAGAGAGATTCACAGAAAGAGAAAATAGCTGTACAGCAGGTTCATGGCTGACCTCACAAGGTATTATATTTAGATTAGAGATGATACTTAGGTTGCAAACACTTTGGAAGGGTCCCTGCCTTTGCAAATCATAACCATAATACCCAGCAGAAGACAAATCTTCACCCAGAGATCGTTTCTACAGTATACCACAGTACCAACAGAAATAAGAATATAAATCACATCTTTCTGCAAATTTAATTAATTGGAGCTGAGTGCTTAATTCTCTTAAGCCACTTAAAAAACCAACATAAATTCTTGTCTGTATTAGTGGATTTGATCTCACCATGACAAAGATACAGTAAGTAATTCTACATTAACTAACTCAATGTAAATGCTTACCTGACCCTCCACTCATCCTGCTCAGTCCTTGTAGTTCAGTCTGGTCAGCAATGGGGACCACTGGGAGTTGATCTCTTCTGGTAAGAACAGAACATTAAATAATAATCTTTGTTTTCAAGGGCATAGATTTTGTCTCTCTCCTTGTCTCAGAAAAAAACCCCAAAAACTTCATTTCAGCCTAATTATGTGTTAATCAAGTACAGGTTTTTAAAGATTTTTCTTAAAAATTTATCTTTACCTAAAATAGCTTAGTCTGTTCAGTCCAGTATGTTTATTTGTGGATCAAAGGCACAAATAAATGTGATTAATATTGTGCCTGTATAAACATGGCAGCAATTAAGCATATTCTGATGTTATTTAAAGTGTTACTTTAGATTTGACTATTGCAACAGCTGACTATGGCAGCAATTTCAATAACTTCAGTGGAGATATTACTGATTTGCATTAATTATGTCCTGATTCAGTTTCATTGGCTTCAGTATTGATCTTCATCTGGATGAGTCCAGCTATCCCAGATCTTTAGCTTTTCAGTTCTGCAGGGAGACTGAAATGTCACTGGAGAGCCCAGTTCTGCCAAAAAGGGATTAAGTGAGCTAGACCTGAGCAAGCATCTTTAGTTGCTCTCCTTGAGATGAAGAAATTCCATCATAAAAAGGTCCTGAAGGACAAAGGGCTTTATGGTGTAGGGGGTGAACGGCCACCACCTCGATTGACTCACCAGACAGAGCGAACCAGGGACTGGGGGTGATAAAAGCACCCACTGCCACAGCCTCAGTAAAGAAGTCAACTCTGCAGCTTCTTCAGTAATAGTGCCACAGCCTCTGATCCACTCTGAGAGGACTCCCATTGCTACTGTGCTTCTTATTCATTAGACAGACTTTGAAATGTCAGCTCTGGTCACTCGGCGGTCATTTTTGATCATAACAAGTTTCTTGGCAAAGAGGAGAAAAAAAACAAACTGTATGATCAGAAAGATCACAAAATGCTGCTCTGGCTGTATTGCAGGCTGTGTAATGTAAACTCTATCAAATAAACACTCCCAGATATTTTCCTACTTTCTGATTACTGCACTAGAAATGCTCAATAATGTTCAACAAATGTACGAAAACAGCATATGTCAATCCAGCATTTCCTTCGAACTGTTCTATTTTCGGTTCCTGTTTTGTTCAATTACCACTGCTGTAACTGACTCACTCTTGTTACATCTGATCTGCTTGGGAAGAACAGAAGGAGTTTTCGTTAGCACTGAAAATCTATAGTTAAGCAACTTTATAACAGTGACGCACAGGTGAAAGTCAGAAAGATCTGAGGTGTGATGCGCAAAGGTCCTTCTCAAAATGGTGGCAAAATGTGTGTCTCTAGAACTGGTATTAAGGCTAAGCAAAGTCTGTGACTTTCTTCCTCCAGCCAGAAAAGAACAGAGGCAAAAAGCACCTTTGTATGAGATGTAGCGATCACTGTTGTATGTTAACACCGGTAAGAGCAATATAGTAATCTTTTTTTCTTTTTTCCTTAAGTTTCTTGTGTACGCTTCTTACATGTACTCTCTTTTTCCTTTGTGTATTAACAGGAATTTAACTATTTAACAGATGAGGATAGCAGAACATACTTCTGGCTTAGCCAAAAAATCAGACTAAATCTCAGCATGGAAAGCTTAGGGAGAAGGGCCTTATTGTAGCTGAGAGAGGTGGTCCCACACAGGCAAACATGTACATAATTTGCCTCTTTCAAAACCCCAAATCTCTTCAGGCCAAATAAGTCGCTGGTGATTACAATTAGGGTTACTCTACAGTGATGCTGATCGTGCTAAATATCACCCAGCAGAGCTGTGGGCCCCATGTAGAAGACTGTCCGGTCTCATTTCACACACAGCACTCTGAAATAAAAGAAGTAGGTGGCAAGGACAAAGGAGCACCCCCAGCACTCCCATGGTTATGGAGCAGCTTGCTGTTTGAGAGCACTGGCAGGTAAAAAGCTGATGGTGGTGACTGGTTAGCACGCTGAAGCAAAATGTGAGAGGGTCAGGGCCCAGCATGTGGGTGTTTGCCAGCTGTGTGGGCAGTGGAGAAGGCAAAAGTGTTGGCAGTAGGATGCTCCAGTGGAAGTCCCTAGTACTCAAGAGGTTGGGTGGTCCTGGACCACCACTGCTCAACTGGAGCTGCGGCTTGTGAGCCAGCTGGAAGAGAATGTGTGCAGGCTGAGGGATGAAGAATAAATGGCAGGAAGCAGGTCAGGGATGGAAAGATGAGTGTTGTGAACCGGACAGTCAGAGCAGGCAGCTAAAGCCACATGGGGGACAAGATTTGAAGGTCATGAACTGGCATAACTGTTTTCCTACTGGAAACTAAAGAAAAGTTAAAGGCCCAGGACTGACAACTTCACCGAGACCAGGACCCAATGGTACACTTATTTAAAAACATATTTAGGCATCTCATTATGGTTTCTATCTTAAATGAAAATACTTATGAGCTCAGCTGAATCAAAATCCAACAAAGTGGGAGAAATGCAACTGGACTTCAAATATGGTTCAGATAAACTCTAAGAATCAACAAACAGCACATTCATCCAGACTCCCTGGTGAACTGTGCGTTAGAAATCATTTGTAAAATTATTCTTTTAGTCCTAAAGACAAATTCATTTTACACAAGCCTAGAAGACTCTGTTGCTATTAAATCATCATCAAAAACATCAACGAAAGGTCATTTTGTCAGTGTTCTCATTTTATATTGCTAGACCTAAATTTCCCTGTGCCTGCCTGGATCTCTCTGCCTGAGGCGCTCTCTTCCCTTGTTGCTCAGGTGAAGGCAGCTGCTATGTGGATATACTTTACAATGTGTTTTGAAATTATTTTCTAAATAAAAATTGGGTTCTGTAGGCTCCAATAGGCAAGTATAAATTAGGAATGTGTGTCTGGTTTAAATACAGCAAGTAAAACAGGCATCCCTAACGCAGAGTAAGAAACATTTCTGGATAGAGGCAGGAAGGTAAGACATTATGTTTTATATAAAAGCTAACACTAATGAGCATTTCTAAGATGGATTTGTATCAAAATTACCCTGAAAAGATTTTAGAAACAGGTGTATTAAAATGTTCATTTGAAATTGTTATGAATTTTTGTCTGAGGAGCAAGTTGTCTTAAAGATTCCATTTTCTAATATAGAACTGTTTTCACTTTATGAAATATTTTGCATTATATTTTAATTAAAGTTATAATTACAGAACTAAATATAATTAGCTTCTTTCTTCAAAAGAAATTGGAAGCGAACTTACTTTATTAAATTTTCAATTTGTTTCCTGCAGTGTTACATAGTTTATTCTAATTAATTGAATGAGATCTCATAAATATTTTATCAACATAGGGATGTGATTAACAGCTCGAGTTTTGTGTGGTTTTCTTTTTTCTTTCCAGCTTTCTTCTTCTCTGCATTACCATTCCCCCAGTTTTCATGTGTGCTCTCCTGCCTTCAGCGATAACTTAAAATACGGGAGCCCTGCCAGAGCCCCCCTCTTCCGCAGCGCAATGTTGTATTGTAGCAGTCTTGGCCATAGGAAGCCACTTTTAACTTCTCTTTGGGAGTGTTTGTTATCTAAGGGAGCCCTCATATAACACAGACCATGGAAGTGACACTCATTTCTTGTGTGATTTATGACTTCCACACCAAATAGCTTCCTGCAGAATCTTCTCTGCTTTCAGTGTGTGTGTCTGCACAGCATATTTGTTTATTCTCAGAGCAGATAAAGCACAAAGGAATAAAAAGGACTGTAACCTCCCATTAGCACACCCTACTCTAGAGACTGGAAAATGGAGCAGAAGGTACATGCCGCACAGCTCCCTAGTCCCAGTTGGGTTGCAAAGGGCTCAATTTTTACATGGCATCAGTGAGATATAAACTTGTGGGTGTTGAATGGAACCATTGTGGTTTGAACCTCTGGCTTGACCTGTTCAGCCTCCCGTTTGCCATGTGGAAGTTCAACCCAGCAGAAACATCAGCACAGTGCCCTCGGGCCCTTCTTACAAGGTCAGGGGGAAAACACACCAGGGGCTTCGCAGACTCGCAAGGAAAGAGGCAACCCCTGCTTCAAAGCATGTCAAAGCAAATAAAAAGGGAAGGAGGACATGGAGGCGAAGTGACCTGCCTGTAGTTACACACTGTATCGGGACAAACATGAGAATTTGCTCTCCTAATCCCCAGTCCAATGCTGCCTCCCTCCCCACCACTACTGAAATGGGACGATTACAATTTATGTTGGAAATGCTGCTCTGCAGCCTCAGCGCTGAGTAGATATACTTATCGCTATGGATAGCTAAGCAAATAAACAGCATGTTGATTGTATCAAACAGAAAAAAATGTAAGTACAACTGTATGCAAACTGAATAGTCAGAAAGTAAGAAGATAATCATTATGACTCTGTATCAGACTGAAACTCTGTCAGTCCCTAGTTTGGAGGGGAAGGGACTGGTGTCAGAGAGTAACACTGTGTTCCTTTAATATATTCCAGATTAATTTAATTAAGCACTGCTTTAATAATATGAAAGGAAAAATTCAGCCTTCACCATGGCCTTTACCATCCAGCAATTTCAAAGGTATGGGATAAATTGAACAAAAATTAAATCCATATATATTTTATCTATCCATTTAGCTCAGGCAGGCATTGTGTCACTTGCCCATCTTGTACTGTTGACAGCAACAGGCTGAGTGTCTTTTAATATCTAAAGAACAAATTGTTTTCTTGTAAGCATACCTCAAAAGTCCGAGTGATGCTAGCTGGAAGTGTACACATTTCTCCCTGTGAAATTTTTTTTCCTGTTCATACATTCCTTTACTACTTATTCTTGAATTTAGGGCAAATTGTGGAAGTAGAAAAGTGAATCAGATTTGTTTCTCATTCTATATGTTGTACAAAACTGGGTAGTCTCCACCTGCATGCAGTAATGCTTCTTTTGAATTGTGAAATAAATCAGTGGAAATCATGTTGACAAGAACCTTGCACTGATGAGTCAGTGATCCTGTTGCACTGTTTAATGTTGTTTTCCAAAGTCTAAAACTATTTTCTGATTAATCCAAATTTTGATTGATAGATGAAGTTAACCCTGATGTTTACAGGCATTTCTTGTAGAGGCTGGAGCTGTGACTGTTGGTGCCAGACCTGGATTTGACCTGAGATTTGCTCTATATTTATGTCTTGTAATGACTCCAAAAAAAGCTTTATTGTGCTTGGGTCTTCATCCTCTCTTAATTTACTTTACTTGTCTGAAATCGAGTAGACTGTTACTTGCACAGCTGCAAAGGCAGTAATAACAGTAAATGCAATTTTTATGTGGAGAAGGTCCACATTTCTCAGCTCCTAATACACCAAGAAAGATGAAAAGGCCAGAAAACTTGTTCTGCTGTTAAAATGACAAGATCATGGATATTTTCTAAAATTATTACAAGAGAGGCCTGGGATTCACATGTAATATTTAAAGCACATCCAACATACTTTAGGCACTGCATTATTAATGTCAAATGAAGTATATTCTTCAAGTATTTATTTACAACTCTCCAGTGTTAAAGATCCGAGTGGGGATTCCTTCCCTTGGCTGTATATCCCACTGTGGCAAACATCTTGCTCCTTCTCAGGGTAATGCAACCTCTCATTTTCCTAATTCAGAATTTCTGACCTTTCCTTTTCTAGGTTCTCTCCTGGTCAGAGCTACATTTTATATGGTTAGTTGAGAAGGAACTTTGTGCAATATCAGCATCAGCAAAGTCAGCTGGGCCAGCTTCCAAACACTTAAAATTCCCTCACCACCACACTTCGACAAACTATGGCATCACGGTACTGTCACTTTATCTAGTAAAGGGTATTTTATCTCCTTCTCTTGTTTTAGTTTGTTTTCACAGCCACAGTCTCGTCTTTTACCTTGTAACATAAGTTCAGATACTTTCCCTGTTACCAGATTCTTTACTGCCTGCTGCAGATTTTTTCTCAACATATGGGGAAAACAGTCTTCACACTTTTCTTTCCATTCCACATCCCTGACATAACGGGTGGTTTAAACAGTTTGCATATGTATACACAATGGAAAGGGGAATCTGTGCTGACAGAGAGATGGATGCTTTAAGCATTTTGTTGAAACAAATTTTAGAGAAGGTTCTACTTTTTCTTTTTTTTTTGAAAGTTTGGGGCTGATTTGAAACCCAGATAGTATTAACTTATTTGTAAAGTTAACTCACAACCATTGGCAACAGTGCAATCATTCTGTTCTTGCATTTTATCCACTGGTGAGGCAAAAACCAACTGAAATCACTGTGCTAGGCAGGTGCTCAGATCCGACCATGGCAGAGGCTCCCAGCCTTGTGGGCTTAGGCGACCCCTTTACACGCTCATGGCAGAGGGACACAGAAGTTCTACGGACTGATGAAGCTATATTGAAAAGAGAAGTGCTGGTGCACGTGTTCAGGGAGCTGACACAGGGCACACTACATCAACTCTGCTGCACACTAAAAAGATGTCGAATTATGAGATGGAGAATAACTCATGTCATACTTCTCACTACCCATTTGTCCAGAATAGTTTCTATTTCATATCTCCTTTATCTTCGGAGCAAATTTTTTGATGATAGAAATACTATGAGCTGGGTTAGGCCCAGCTGGCATATTCTAATAACCAGGAGTCCTTGGAATAACTGCAAGGGCTTTGAAGAAATATGTACTAAAACCAGCTCTGAATGTTTTCAGGTTGTGACCACTTCTGTAAGGGAGGACAAGTGAATAGATATTTTGATGCAGGAACTTAGATCAATATATTTTTTTACTCTAGCTGTAACAAAACCACAATCTGGATTATTCAGCCTCTGTGGTTTTGTCACAGCATTCACGTGGCATATGTACCACAGTATCCTGATCAGCAGGTAGCATCTGTCTTGAGTTTTGTTCCATTTAATTTGATAAAAGTGGAGCTCATGCAAAGACAACTAATTGAGGAGCTGAATACACAACCTACCACCCACCATGTGTCATTACTGGAAATAACTCCACAAAGAAACCACACTTGAATCTGAAAAACTAAGACAGCTTTAACTCCTGATAGTATTCTCTATTTCATTATCTCTATTTCATATCTATTTCATCCCATGACTTGGGATGCTTTTTATGACACACACACACACACCACACACACCCCATGCAGAAGAAATTGGACCCAAAGGCATTTTGATTAGGGGAACTTCAAAATCCCATGACTGCTATAGTGTGGGCTTGACAGTGACTTCAAGAGTGGGGCAGCTTGGTAGGAAGACCTGTCCAGAGCACAGATACTCTCCCTCTGTACCATTTGGTACTATGACACTAAGATGATTATTGGATTATTATTATTATCATTTCACAATTACAGAGCTACAAGCTATGGTTGAAGCCACTGCAAAAGGATATCCTTGTCTCTGCAGAGATTTGTTTCACTGAGGACCAGCCCCAGGGCCTTCCACACCTTGAATCATCATCGATACATTGCTGAAGATCTGGACCCAAAAAGTAACTAGAATCACTCAAAAAAGGACATGCAGTCTTTACTGCATGATGTCCTTGACTCTTTATTGCCCACTCAAACCGTTGTAACTTTGTATTTAGACACTACTTAGATGTGGTATCAATTTTAATAAAGAACTTCCTGAAAATTCAAAAGGTCTACATCTTTTTTGATTGTTACCAGCGAAATCCTCAAATGACCTGCTATCAAAAGAGGCTAGTTAAGCTGAATTTTCCATTCTTCACATTACTTAGATACTTGCTCCCGTTATTTCATCTCTCAGTAGTTTCCATAACTCTTAACATATCTTGCTCATTTAATGCAATTAGAATTCAGCATGAGTCTCATAAATCAAGACAATAAAATCACATCTCACTGTAACTTTTAAGCTGTTGTAGAAGCTCAAATTCTTTCCCCAAATCTTTCTTTTTCTCCAATTAACTATGATATATTTAGTGCTTATTTTCAAACATTAAATGCTTCGGTTCGAAAGTGCACTAAGCAAATAAGTAATGTGCAAGGCTTTTTAGCATCACTCAGAGGAAATCCTAAGAACCTGTGACACACTATTTTTTAGTAAGAAGAAAAACAGACAATTGTGGATAATTTAAATCAAACTACTTTGTAGATTTTTTAACACCACAATTCTAATTTTGTAGCCATAATTTCCACTTTATAATGTACTTTCCAGAAGTCAAAATGAAAATTTTAAGAGTTTTGAATACATGTGGGTGTGAAAATGTTATCAAGGGAAACATGACTTTTTTACTGATTTCTAGACGATATACTCACATTTCAAAGAGCTGGGTTTTTCCATCACCTTGCTTTCACCAAGCAGCTGAAAGCATGAAATAAAAAGAAATGGGACAGTGTAGCTCTGTGATAAAGTAAATTATATGGAAATATGCAAGTTCATAAATGAACATGATTATTTTGCAATTAATTGGAGTTAGGCATAGAGAAAAGCAGATGTTCATCACATTGACCATTGTGAAAATCCAGTGTGACCAACAGCTTTTAATGCTATGTGGGAAAGTGTTTGCAGTAGCTTCTAATACCTTTTCTTTTGGCTACATCCAGAAACTTTCTGATGTAGCATTTTTTTATTGGCAAATGTCAGTTATGCAATCTGAAACAGTTCACAAGAAGGGGTTAGTTTCAATATATTTCCCTCCACACATTTCTGACTCACACAAAATACCGAAATTAGCAAACATCTTTTTTGCCAAGAAGTTTCATTTCCTGGTCTAATAAACTGTCAGTATTTTCAAAATGATTGAAATGAGGATCTTAAGTGATATAGCATGAGAGGCTCAGCCACTTTGGATTTTTCCATTTCCAATTTAATCCTACTTCAAAATTATTATTTCTAAAATTTTACAAACCACTGCAGACTAGGAAACCCATTTCCCACCCAGGTGCAGGATCAGGTACTCCTGCTTCCAGCCAGGTGTTCCCACAGAGAGAGATGTGTCTGCTTCTGCAACATACTCTCATTTAGAACTGATTATGAATTGCTCAATCCTTTTTTTCTCCCACATTGGAATATGTTGGTTATTTAGCACTGGATATTCAGGTTCTCCTGGGCACTTTTTACCCATGTAGGTATAGTTCAGGGCTCAGGCATCAGGGAAGAGTTAGATGAGAAACATTATATTCTGCCCAGGGTTTAATGGATGTGACTATAATGGACTCGGATGTAACTTTGATATGAAAAAGGGAAAGGATAAACAGCAAGCGAACACCAAAATTAGGTAAAGTTTACAACCACTTTACCATCCCTGATAAATCTGTGCCTGTGCTAAACTTGCTAACCTGCATCTCTCTTGGCAGCGTTAACTCTGACCTCCTAGAAACAGTCTTGTATGTACTGTGGACCTGTGAGCCAAAGACATTTTACAACAGCACAAAGTGAACAGCCCATGGTAGCAGTGTTTCTGCCGGGAGGACTAGAGATGGAACAAGAGATACCACACATTTGTGAACACCCTGAAGGGAACTCTCACAAGGGTATCACTTTACAATCCCTTAAGATGCTCTCTGTGAAAAGGGAGTAACTTTTAGGAAACCCTAGGAGACTCTGATGACCATTAGCAACTATATAAAAGGGGAAGAAGTTTGGCTACCAGCTTTTTACCAAAACTAAACAACAGATACTGTAAGTGATCTGGAATTCCAGCTCTGCTTTATGAGGACACAGCCACAGAACCACATTTGTCCTTTCTTCTGCCTACCTACAACCTTTCCTGGGACTTTGCAATCAAAGGAAGCAGAAATGGACTTTCCTCTACTAGGAGCAAAATTGGAAAAGGTTGCACATTACAGAGCATATTTTCTGTTCAGTTTGTTCTTTACATGCGGGCTGAAGTCCTCTTTGGTGAGGACTGAGAGTGGCATCTCACTAGATATGCTCACCAGAACAGATGTTGCTTTTGGGCTGGGGGAGGGAGCAGGGAGTTGGAGGCTCCTGCTAACAGATGTTAGAGCAATCCCAAGCCTGCTCTAACCTATGCCCAGGAAATGGTACCCATCCTTTCAGCCCCATACTGACTTTA
Source organism: Aviceda cuculoides (assembly GCA_035590195.1). Lineage (NCBI taxonomy): Eukaryota > Metazoa > Chordata > Aves > Accipitriformes > Accipitridae > Aviceda > Aviceda cuculoides. The sequence goes on along the minus strand of JAVJGG010000037.1, from coordinate 17,899,102 downwards.
GGGAAGGCTGAACATGGCAGTAAAGAAGCACATGGCTTAGGAGTTTGCACAGGGGAAATAGGAGGAGACAGCTTAACTGAGTCCAAATGGAGCACGCTAGTAGCGTTATTCCAATATTAATAACAGCTGCTGGAAATTTGGAAGAGCGAGCCAAATTGAAAAACACCCTGTGCATCTGCCCTTTTGTAACCATGTGCCCAACACATATTCTGTCTATGCCAGGAGCGGTATTCCCTCTCTGCAAGGCATTACAGTTGGCACAAATGCCTACCTGGATCACTGCCGGTACCTGGCAAGCATGCTGCAGAAAGCAGTTGTTCTCCAGTCCCTAACCTCACCACATTCACTGAAACCCCTCCAGCACTGTCAGCACATGGCCTGGTGGAAGAGGTGAAGTGGGTTATTATTCCCAGTTCTCTGGAATGAATAACACAAGGAACTGAGGGTTCTTACCATTTTGATAGCACTCATGGCTATAGATGGAAATATACAACCATAAATAAAACATTTCTGAGATTTTAGCCCCTCATTGGCTACCACATTTGTCTCCTGCAGCTGGTTGCAATGATAAAGTTAGCTAAGCAGGGGCCATCAGCATTTTGGATAGATTAGCCCACAGCTGCCACACCAAAGGCATGTGTACGTGTGTTCCTCTCTGATCAGTCAATACGTTCAAACTACAGTCAAACTAGCTTTCTCGGAGCAAAAATGGGGTAGTCACAAAGGCACGCATCTCACCTCATGCTAAGCACCTCAGCAGATCTGTTGCTGGGCTTGTTAAATGAACCCTTTTGTTAGGGGCTGCAATAGCCTTGACGCTCAGGCTAGGTGGTTTAAAGCTACCTTAGATATGTTTATAAGCTCTGTAATCATGGCAGTGTAGACATACTCTGAGAATACACACTGATTACTGCCAGAAAAAGGGAGAGAAGCATACCATAGCAACAGAAACATACTGTCAGTCCAGTGTGTCATGTCTGCCTAGCATCCACCATCATTGTATTAACCTATTTTATTGCAGTCATGTCAACAGTTCCAAAGGAAATTCTCAATTTCAGCTCCACCCTGACTGTGGAGCTCCACTTGCTTGTAAGTCAAGCATATCAGACAGACAAAAAGAGGACAGGGGGAACTGTTGGACGTTGGCAACTGGCAGTAGAGGACAGAAAGTGCCAAAGAGGCAGGAATGAATGCAGATCTCCTGAATCTTAGTCATAAAATCACTCTTCCTATCAGATCCTAATCTGTGAACACTGCATTTTGGGTTAATGACCCTACATATTAGACTACAGCATCAGACTCAGAACTGAAAGGTCCTGGATGATCTTTTTTCATTTATATTTCTTTTCTTGGTGCATAATTATAAGTATGTCCGTATGCATTCATCACATGTACCACAACTTCTGTTGAGAGACTAGGTTTTTTTCAAAGAGAAAGCAGTACGGCAAGGAACTTTTCCACTTAAAAGTATTCTGCTCCAATGAATTATGGCTGTCATTTCAAAGCTATTTATTGTGTTAACAAATTTTTTTCCAGAAGACTGTTTCATTTAGTGATTTGGAATGTAAGGACAATTGTGGGGAATAAATAACCATGCAAGCCATAAGATTGAAAATCCACAAAGATTTCAGAACACATGAGAAGAAATGTATTTTTAAAAATCCCAGACATGCAAAATAAAAGATCCAGATTAAATTCTCATAGCTGTAGGGCTTTTGCTTGCTATTCATGAGAGCTATGGAATTTGCCTCTACTTGACATCAGAAATGCAGATTCAGTGAATTCATTTAAGGCAAAATTGAAATCTTATCTTTTTAGGCTGGCTTTTCCAGCCTTAAATGCAGCTCAGTTTTAAAGCTCTTAGATATTATTTTAGGTAAAGCTATTTGAGGTGCTTTGTATTTTCTGCACTATATACATTTAGTATTATTGTATTTAGTTCATGTGCATCATAAAATACAAAGGAAAATAGTTGAAAGATGACAAACTGGATAATGGGTAAGGCAAAGTAGTTATTTGCTACTGCAAAAGGATAAATACAACAGAAATGGGAAGAGACCTCTAAACCATGTTCTTAAATATGAAGTAATACTTATTGAATGAATATACCATGGGGATTTCTACATCCTATTTCTTTAGCTGCCATGCATAGCTGTGTGATTGTGGGAACCAATTACAAATTGTACTGATCCACCATACCCACATTTCTACCTGCCTACACCACAGCACTTCCCAATGTTCCTCTGTCTTCTTCCTTAAATATGAAATCTCCATCTATTCTCTCTTCATACTCAGTCCATACCACCTACTTATGGACTACTGCACAAGTAGCCTGCCAACCAGGCAGAACAAATGGGCCTGCTCCAGAGCCCTAGTAAGGGAGTGAATACATGTGTGTCACCTTAGCCAGAAAGTCAGGAAAGTCAGGAGGACAGAAGAGCAAATGTCTTTGCTCAGTTGCCAAAAGGCTGAAGAATAGCTAAACCCTGATGGATAGCTTCGTCATACTGAACTAAAATCAAATTATTGTCAAAAGAGGCAAATTACAACGTAGCAACCTTTTCTGAAGGTTCAGTAACTCCTTCATAAACCCATAGGCAACCAGTCCCCTTTTGCTTTTTTTAAAGGTGAATTTTGTTGAGTCACAAACTGCTGCTTTAAATGTTATGATTAAGTATTGACTTCCCTAATATTTAGCACTGCACAAACGCATGACCCTGACAAGATGTATTATGTCATCTCTGGGGAGAAGTCTGGGAGTGAATAAGGACAAAAAAGGGAGAAATCTGTTTCTAATTTGACTCGGGTGATCATATACTTTAAATATCAAAGGTGCTTTCAGTGAGATCTGTTATAAGACTCAGATGCTCTTGCCTACTCCAAGTGTCAAGGCCTGTCATTCCTTCTTACAGTTACCTTCTCACTCAGTCAGGAGATAAAGCTAAGTATTTCTGCGTTCCTAAGTGACAAAAGGTTCAGTTCAAGTTCTGTCTCTAGTTCACTAACAAGAGTGGCTGCTGCTGCCCAAAGCCTATGGCCACTCATTTGCTGTTTATCCCTCATTCCAGCCTCACATACAATATCATGCTGTAGTGCAAATCCAACAACAGAGCTCAGTTCAGAATGTGTTCGTTAGGAGCATGGACCAAACTAAAGGACTGGCGCACCTACTTGCCTGCCTAACAAGAATTTGTGCTAACAAACTCATCATATGTTCTAACTGGTTGAATGAGCAGAACCCATTTTCTAAGGAAAAACGGGGTTTCAACTAAATATTTTTCAGCTTTCTGGGAGAAATTTTCCTTAATAAAAATAGCTTTGCCCCTATCTGACAGATGCAGGCTGAAACAAGAGTGTCATTTGTCCCTCCTTCACCATTCTTCTCCATGGGCAAAAAGATGCATCACTGACTGCTGTGGTGCAGAGAGAAGGACCAGGTTCAGCTTTTTGCTATCCATTATGTTTCCAGGATCAGCTGTCTATATCACGTCTTCACCATCAATAAGTAAGCAAACATGTACCACGCAGCATAGCCAGAACACCCTGCTGGAGGCCTGCTTGCCCCCATTGCCCATTTCCCCTTCTCCTGATTTCAGAGAAAACTGCTGCAGAAGAAAAAAAAATCAGATGAGCTACCTTCATGATTCTACGCCCTGTAATTAAAGATTCCTGAACTATAAATGGCACCTACACTCCTGTGCAATGTACAGGGTGGTCTAGGTGCACGCTCTCGTGTCAGCTATATATATAGGTAGCATGCCATGTGACATCAGATGGATCATTGTCCTTTCACTAAAATAAGAAGTGATAATATCTTCTGAGAAGTTATTTACATTACACTGCACATTTTCTCTTTTGTAAAAACATTTCCTCTGTGCCTGCATTTGCAACTGCCCATCAGTTCCTATCAGTTCCCTTTAAGGGTGCAGGACTACTCAACAGGCTGCTCTGCCGCAAAGAAATAACAGCACTGGGAGTCTTAAATTGTAGAAAAGGCTTGTTTTCTACATGAAGACTTTGAACTTGTGGAAATGAAGTCTGAAAATGATAGTGGCACTAGTAATAATAAAAAAAAATAATGTCTGTGCTAGGATAAATAGACATTGTTCTAGTTATTTTAATCAGCCTACTCCAGCAAGGAATTTGGCTTATAATTTGTATTTTAAAAACCCAGCATCTTCTGATATTTATAATTGATTTTGGTACAGAATCGTCAAAGGAATGCAGAACAAAAATTGAACAACTTCCTTAAAAAACATTAGCAGAGCTAAATTATATCATGAATACAAAAAAAAGCGTAGCACACAGGCAGCAGAAAATGAAAGGAAACTGGGTAAAGTAAGAAGAGAGATCAAGGTGCAAAAATATCAATTCAAATATCCCAAACATGACTTAAATATTCATCAACTTGTTCTTCAGTATTTTACAGTTCATTCATCTGTGACCTAAGGGTCACATGATAGAAGGCATGGATTGAATTAGGAAACCCATCTTTTCCAGCTTTAGACTCAGCTTTGCATGAGAATAGATAAATAGTATTTCCTCTTTCCCTGGGTTTCCCAAGCTATGCAATAGAAATAATGATAATTATCTTCCATTTTAAGATGCTTTGAGATCCGTGATGGAAAAGTGCTCTGTCAGAGCTTAGATAAGGTGATGTTGCAGGCAACTTTCTCCTTATTTGACTCCATTCTTCTTTTTACAGGCACAGTGTCAATCTATGCTGGGTGCGCTTGTGAAACTCATGTTTCTTTTAAATGACCCCAGGCCTCTTAAAGGTCTGTGTCCTTTCATTCAGCCCCTCTGTGAGTAGCCTTTGCACAGGTAACTACTAGGCATGTTCCTGTGCAGTCACACTATCCCTGGCTGCCACCGAACACATCAGACTCTTTATGATGGCCCTCTTCACACACTCGCTTGAGGGCAAGCCTTACATTTTGATCTGTGATAATGACCTGAGTTGTGCCATCAGACAGGGAAATGTATTTGGTTTGTGATTCAGATTTAGTTTAGCAGTAGCTGAAAGACAGACACTGCCAGGGCTGGAACCAGACTGTTTTTAGAGCAACCAGTTCTGACAATATACTCTTTTTAAGCCAGGTAAACAACCTTCAGATTTGCTGGAGTCTGTGTGCAGCCTTCCCACATTTGCATGGGTCTGAAACATAGTAAAACTCATTCCCACTGGCAAGCTCCAGTCTAGACCACCTTCTGTTCTTGGCACACATAATAACTATTTTCACTGCATCCTTATCAGTTTGTTCTTTCAGGAAATGCATTCTATTTTCCATTGAGTCCTTTTTGCATAAAGTAATTCTTACAGCAAGTAGTCTGCCAGGCTTTCTTTATCCTTGACTGACCTTTGCTAGGTTAGTCTGGCTAATGCCTTGCCTATCAGTTCCATTACTCACAGCCTAGTGCTATTCTTATTGAGGGCAGTGCTTTCCAGGAACTACAGATAGAGCACCACAAGCAGCCACTTCACTCAACTAATATCGTGATGAGATCTCTGCAGTGTTAAAATCTTTGGGTTTGATCTTAATAAGAAGAAGCCACTTGCATATTTCTGTCCAGGTGCAACACTTCAGTTTTTAAGTCAGATTCTCAGCACCACCTGTGGATGAGAACGGCAGAATCCGATGCCTGTGCGCAGGTCTGCGGCAGAGTGAGGACCTGCACACCTCGCTATGCCAAAATGCCTTCATTCACACACGGCTGCGAAGGCTCGATGGCACTATTCCATACAAGAAAAGTCATCTGAATCCAGCCCTTAGGAAGTGTGTGCCAAATTTAAAAGCTCTGTTGTTCTGATGAATTAACTGGAATCCTGATTGCTCCAAATGAAGACCACAGAGACTTTTTCTTACTGCCAAGAAGAAGGAGTAAGTTCATAGCACCGTAGGATCTAAAAGATCTTTTTGTCTAGCTTTTTGTGTCACATAGCCTTGTGAATTTTATCCAGCTATTCATGTACTGAGCCCATTACCGTAACTACGATGAAGGGTTAATGTCTCAGGCTAGTAATAGGCACTTCCAGGGTGTATGTATTGTTTTGAAATAAAAACAATACAAAGACATCTAAAAGAATGTAAATTATATCATAGCTGAGAATCCGAAAAGCAAAGTGAGGATTCCTTCCTTGTCTTTGATCTGCCTTGTTGTGTATTATTATATTTCTGAACTGACAGAAAAGAAGTTCATTTCAAGGCACCAAAATGTCTGAACTATTTAGGAACTGTCGCCGTGAATCAATTCTGGTTTCATATATTGCATCTTCACAGGCATTATTTCTTCCAAATCAATTCCATCTCTAAACTAATTGTTTAAAAGCCATGACTTCATTCCCATGTTAAGGGAATATCTGTGGCACACCCAATTAAAACAAAAATATTTACAGTAGGGTGCACAATTTACACAATGGTACTGACAACAGTAAATTTTTTCAGATGCAGATCTTTTGCCTTTGTGCATACACAAAGCAGCTTTTTAAAGGCTGAAGGGCCTATGTTAGAAAAACATACAGTACCTACTTCAACAAGAGAATCAGACATCATTTATAATTCATGTAAGTATATTGAAGTTTTCTACTGCCATCCAAGAAAGATGGTTTCAAATCTATGGAGTGCAATAAGCCAATATTCTGTGTAGCAACTTCTATATATCTCACATAGATTTTACTCAAGAGATCATTTCTATACTGAGGTCTTCACATCTACAATGTGATACATTCAAAACCATCACTTTCTCTGCATATCTATCACCACTAATTTGTCAGTTTGTACCCCGTGTTATTTTCATAAATGCTTTAGGGGCACAGATTTGTTGAACAGACAGAAGATAGAGTTAAATGTAATCCGAGAGCAATCAGAAGCAAGAGGAATAGTTATCTCAATATTACGACTTTTTTTTTTTTTTTTTTCATATCGAGTATAAAAACCAAAGAGAAATGAATGATAGTTCTGGTCAGTTCCTCTTGCATTGACGGGCTGATGCAAAACTACTGCATATAATTCAGCTATTTCCTACAACCACACAGTTTAAAAGCCCAACAGCTGAGCTGCTGAGCTAAGGGAAGTTCATTACAGTTCAACTACAAACAGTTCAGTTCTACTCAAAGACAGACTTAGATTCTATATGCCAGTATGAGAAATTTGCACTATGACTGCCTGCAAGGCATCTAACCTATCCAAGACATCTTTGTATCACAAGAGCAATTCCAGATCACAAGAGCAATTCCATTTTCAGCACTTTTCTCTTAATTCTCCAAAGCATATAGTCTCTTAAATAATCCTCTGAAATTTTAGGACTTATATTAAATGATCGTGTCTAATGTATAAAATCCAGTTTTACACTTTGGTAAAAACTCACAGAGAACTTGATTTCTAATAAAATTTTCCTCCATCTCTGCAGCTGGTGATAGTATTTAGCACAGAGCAGAAAAGGCTGGAGACTGTATAATGCATCACAAACGACTTTATTGGCTGTCATATACTTAAAACTGCTTTGTTCTGCACTTGATTAATTTGTAAAGCAGTTTATTTCACATACTGAAGCTGCTTGTTCTGCATGATTATTAAAACTAAACAGAAGCAAGTATCCATTATTACCTAAAAATAATGAATGCAGAAGAGGCAGACACTTGGGACCCAAGGAAGTGACATTAATGTTCAACATCTCGAAAACAGCAGCATATCAAATTATTGATGCAAAGCATTTGACGACTGTCTTTAAGAGGCAGGGACAAAGACTGTCTAGACATGATCAGATATCAAAGTCTACGAGTTCTGCAATCTGATCATTTTGTTTCCCTTTTACTAAGGTAAAGAGGCGCCTGTCAGTATTTGACAGGCTGCAGACACAATGATTATAACAACAATAAGAATAACTGCTCTCTGTAGTACTATTATCCCCTGAATAACTTTGTTGGAGGAACTCTGTTGCAGTTTGTTTATTTGTTGGTTTGGTGGTTTGGTTGGTTTTTATCTCTGATGGAGGGTAATGTCTGTATATTCTGTGACCCTTTGTTACAGCTCCCATTAGACAAGGATTTAGATACAGATTCCAGATTGATCTCGAACCACAATGGAGAGACTAAGTGGCAACATCTGTAGAAGACGAATTGGAATATATTCCAGATCCAGCAAGTTGTTCTTTTTTGAATTGGACTTAGTGGGTAAAATCTGACTTAACCCTTCACGTGCACTAGAAAACTTCTGCAATCTTCTCATCTCATGATTGTTTAACAGGCTGCAGGCACAATGATTATAACAATAACTGCTTTTTTTTTTAGCAGCAGCCTATGACAATAGATTTTCAAGTGGTACACTATATATTTAACATATGCCAACAACAATTTTAGGAATTGCTGTGTGCTTGTTTTATAATTCTAATTCAATATATCCATCAATGTTGCTTTTTTTCCCCCAGACTTCATGATTGTGCTTTCGTCAACAGAAAATGGCAATATTTTCCTCTAAGGGAAAATTCAAGGTCAAATGAAGGTTGAGATAGATAGAAAGCACGTGGTAGCAGAAACTGATTAGGGCATTTGGTTTAGTCTTTTCTTTGTACCAGATTGCATGGGCAGCCACTCCTAAAGTATACATAAGAACAAATTCCCAACTCAGTATTAGTGTTTGATTTGATTTAGACAATGGTGTTGATGTCATTTGGGTGAATACCTATGAGAAAAATAGGATAAGACAGATACTTAATGAGAGATTAAGTGATTCAATGTGAAACATCACAATTGTAGATCAAAGAATTAGAACGTGTTCTGATTCCTGAAACTGAAACCCATACTCTACAATTTTATTTTATATTATCATCTTCAAGCTTTCAAATGTCTCTTAAGTAGTAACATCATATGATGCTGCATTATGACACTTAAGCCTCTGGGTTAAAATACCAAGTCTGCATCAAGTCATGCTGTCTCGTACCCTGATGTTAAGTCACATGCAGAGATTTTCAGAGGCTTTAAAACCAGACTGTGCCCAACTGCTATTTAACATCACTAGGAACTGGAATTGTAACTCGTACCTCTGTGAAGGCTGATCTCATACTAGTGAATCAGTTTCCATATTGCAAAAAATAATACTGTTGCCTGTTATCAACAGGACTTTAGACGACTGGTCAGTAACCATTTTTGAGAGCAGCCAGTGCAAGTTTCTAGTAGAAAATCAGAAAACTAATAGGAATAGGCTTGTCATAGCTCACCTATAAAAAATGTTTCCCATTTCTTGGCTTCAGAAGACTTTGGGGGTTAACAAGACAGTGTCTGCTTTGCTTTGCAAAATCAGTACCCTGTTGTGTTGAGCATTAGATGCAGACACAGTAGGAAAATGTTCTTGTCCTTACAAAGTTAACTACATGGATCAGAAAACATCTTATTGTCCCATTTCGGAGCAAGGAAATCAAGGCCATTGTCTGAAAACTGCAGCAGAAGCAGGAAGTAAATTCACTTCTCCTAAATGTGCACAAATAATCTTTCTTTTGCATCAAGTCAGTGAAGGAAAGACAGGGAAAAGCTGTGAAGACTGCAATTCTTTAGGCAACTGCGGTAGCACTGAGGATAAGGAACAAGTGCTCTGTAAGTAATCTTACCGTTCAGGCCAAAGGCCAGCTGCTCCAAGGGCTGCATCCCCTAAACCCCACAGATGGTTCCTTGGATCAGAGCTGAAGCCTGTTTCTTACAGTCTAAAATACGATTTGGTCAGCACTCCTGCATTGCCGGTGAACTGAATTCTTAAACCCCCACGGTTGTCATTTCTCCTCTACAGAGAAACCATACAGACATTTAGGTGCTTAAAGGTGCAATGGGCTGTGTCTGATCCCGAAGAGTAGTGAATCCCCGACACGTCCACAGTTACTGCATCATGGCCTGGTTCACACAGAAGCACAGATGTCAAATGTGCTCCAACCCCTGCTGGGACTTAAAAGTTTGAAGCAATGAACCACATGAGTGATGGGAAGGTTCAGGGAACCAAACTGAATCTAGTTCCAAGCAATGCCTCAGCCACACAGCGTGCAGATGGAGGGGCCACAGTACCAACTGTCCCAATCCACTGCTCCACTCCCACTGTGCCAAGTAACCCCCTCTAATGTAGACATGATAATAGACACCCACACAGTCTGAAAAAGTGCCTAAACAAGTGAGGGAGCAAAGGCAAACTCTTGTGAATCTTGGTGTGTTTGTATGCTTTATTAAGCTTTTGTCTGCACATCTAAACTCTCAAATGCTTTTGAATTCTGCCCCTCAAAGTGCAGTGCTGTTTGACCAGCCTTCAGGTAGCTGGGATTCCTACTTAACCAAAGGTCAGCCATGTCAATGCCCCGTCTACTTCTCCCCTTCTTACTCCACAGCCTCAATTCACTAAGGATTTCTGATATCTCCTGAACTCTTGTTCTGTATTATGAATAATGACAAATAAGCAGATAACATTACTAGGCTGCCCTAGACCCATCTCCAGAATCTGGTGAACTTTTTCATATGTCAGTAGAAACACTTAATGGAAAAAGAGCCTTTGTCCCTGCAGAAGTCTTCAGCTATTAACCCCTTTTTACTAAAAAAAATGCATGTCTAATCCCAAATAGCAGGGTTTATCATACAAAGTTTACAAGACAAACAAGTCATTACTTAAAAAGTTAGTTAATAATATGGCACACAATTACTAGGGAGAAGGGGCACAGGATACTTTATGTAATCGCAACCATTGCTCAGGGGCACTTATGTTTGAGTCTTTCTGACAACATCTACAACACTCTAATTGAACTGCCTGGGCATAGAGGAATTGCTTCTTGCTACTGCAAAATAGCTAGCAGAATTACAAAAATGGCGTATCAGAAAAATGTAGTGTATTTTCAAGCTTTTGAAATGTCACACTCCTGGGCACCAATTTATCTGAGTTACATTGCAACATTACAAATAGCCAGCAAGCCTTACAGGGCCATTTTTCACAATAAAAATACTTTCCTAACTGCTATTTTAGTTCAGTAATGATTGTATAGATCTGTTTATTATGCGTTTATATTTTTTCCTAAATAATACCTTACTGTTGGCAACATACTGAAACGGAGGAAAGTGTGTAATATTAATGGGGCCAACCACTTGCTTCAGCGTAAAAATATTTTTGACTTCAGGGAAAGAAAAAGGGAGAAAAAAGAAAAAACTCATAAGAAATCCATAAAGAAAACAAAGAAATCCTTCAGCTATTTTTCTAATTTAATATCACTTCCACTTCTATCTGTTGTCTTCAGGATAATGGCCATTATGATCATAGTGAAAAGATTACATTGATTGCAGAGAGCCAGGGAAGCTATATTAAAGGTCAATAAGGAAAAGTGGTATATCTCTCTGCTGGAGCTATGATTCAGCCTCTTGAGAGCACTTCTTAAGATATTTCTATTGTTTTCTGTTGTATGTAGAAGCACAGATAAACTGCGGCTTTTAGAAAAGCACAGCCAGAAACACAGGGAATACAGCTTCTAAATGCTTTAAAGCACCTATGTTGTACAAATTATACAGCATCAAAGACACTCTTAGGTGTGGAAGTCCCAGTTCTTGGAGACTCCTTCATTATCCCTAAGGCAGCTGTTCTCACTGATATATGTCCTGCACCTGGCTAGGTTAGCTGGCTGTAAGGGCTGAACTTGGGAATCCTAGCCCAAATGCATATGCTAGGAATATGTATTTTTTGCCAGAGCAAAATATGTTGCTATGTATCTGGCTAATCTTCAGCTCTCTGTGGCTTATGCATCTCTTGGAGGCATGCAGCAGCCTGTCTCATGAAATGTAGACATCTGAATTTGACCACTGAATACATGTTCCCTGTAGTACCAGAGATTGCAGCAGTGAGTTAATTCCAGCCAGGTATGATACTGAACCATTTACACCTATGCTTCTAGAGCACCATTTCTTCTTGAGTTTGTCCTGGAGATATTGAATAACAATTATTAATAGTAAATTAACATGCAATTGGCAACAAGTTAACTAATTAATTGTCTCAACAAACTGTCTGCATGCCCCTCTTACCTCTGAGAAAATTGCAACTCTGGAAGGTAAGGATTTGATTTCAATGGAACCTCTACTGTTCCAACTTCATCCATTAATATATGTGCACACCTCACACAGGCACTTTCCTGATGCCAGGACTTATAGATGAGTTAACTGATGCTAATACACTGGAAACAGCATATCTATCTACAAATGAGGTTAAAATTATATTTTCCTTGGTAGTCACCAAAACAAGAAGGCAATTCCTATTCCTTGCTTAGAGTAGTTCCAACACAATCAAGGAAAGGGATAAATTTAATCTATTATTTTCCTCTGACACACAATGGAGCCTGCTTTCATCCCTGCATCATAAGCATCTAGATGAGGTGCCTGTGGTATAAATACAGTAATCCTATGTACCTTCTACAGTCCCTAGAGAAAATTCTGTATCTCCAGATGGTGGCTTAGTCTATTTCTGATCTGAATCATATCTGAGGAAATTAGCATCTCTTCATCACCTACAGAAGGAATCTAAAGGGAAACAACAAGTTAAACTCCACTTAAAATTAGAGGGTATGAATACCCACCCACTATGTCTACAAGCCAAATTTCTCTTACAAAGGGAGGTTTGGGAAATCTCTCCATTATGGTTCTAAGTGCCAGTAACTTTCTAGCAGAAGGAGTTGTTAAAGGAACAGCTCTGCCACTTGAAAAAAATGGTTGTTTTTCAAAGAATTAATTGCCACCAGCTTGCTTGGCAGTGAGAGCAATGGAAAATAGTTGGTGTGTTTCATATAAGAGCAAATGGAAATGCTTTAGGACTCCTTAGCCTCCCCCTCTGATGTCATGCAGAAGTGAGCAGAGACTAAAGATAAGTATTTTTTACACTGTAATAAAAAAAGTTTAAGTACTAATAACTATCGTTCATTCTGTTGGCAGGATTTTTATACAGCACCCTTTGTCTTTGATTTTTAGAAGCATAATACTACAACCTGGAGAGAACAACATTTATACTTTATATGGACATAAAGCAATTTCATGTATTTATTCTAAACATATGCCTTAGCACAGACTACTCCACTGGGGGTGTATGTCTATAAACTGGACTCTTTAAAATAAACTCTGGGAAGCTTCCAGATTAATTAGCAAATAAAACGCATGGAAAGCAGTTCAGCCCACAGTTCTGTAGGTAAATAACATTCTCATAATAGTTTAATTTTATTTGTGCTTTTAAACTTTATTTTAGGAATGGTTTGAGGAATTAGAGTTGTTGCTACAGGGAAACAGTGGGCTCAAGAGGAATCTTGGGATGAGCAAAAGCAGGCTAGAAACCACAAAAACAGAATACTGGCTGTTTTGAAGGGAAATATGCTAGTGACTTCTACCACATACAGAGGAGCTACTAGAAGTTATTAGTTTTCTAACATAGCTTCCTAAACTAACTTGTCTGTATTTGTGTCTTCTCCCTCTTGTTTTGCAAAGGAGGAATATCTCTGTGTAGCACAAGGGAAGCAGCTGAAGTCAGGATTAGGTGAGGAACATGCAGAGAAGCACTGACCTGCAGGATCCTCTCCTGGCTTTGAGCTTCAGAGCAGAAAGCTTTGATTATTCAGAGGGCTGCTGAGGTTAGTATTCAGCAGACAATAGCCTATTCACACTTGAGAAGCTGACACTTGGGACAGTCAACAGGTCTTGTTTTTGGTGTCTGCTCATCTCTAGGGACAAAGGCTCTTCCCTGAGCAGCAGTAGCATGACTTTGCTTAAGTGATCATCTGACCCAGAGGAAAAGCTGTTTAGACAGCTATGTGCTACTGAAGAAGCCCAAAAGGAATTGCTTACACTTTCTTGCCCTTTTACCTACTAGCATTGACTGTTAGTATATGTCTATGAACACCAGCATGCTAATCCTGTCAGGAAACTGATGCTTAACACCCTGTGATTTTTATGTCTTTGATCAGAGAAGACAGGTAAAAATTTCCCATCCTAAACCAAAACCTCAGCTTACAAAATGTAGATTCCTAAAGAAGGACAGCATAATGGCACCTTGAAAAAAATCTTTCTTTGTTATAAACAGACCAAGACCAAATTTAAGCAGTCCAATTGCCAGTACCAGTTAAATCAATGCCAACCAAACATCTAACCCATCTTCTACAAAGCATTCTTCCAAGTAAGAATGCTACAGAACATTAGAGGCTTCCTTTTGTTCCTTTTTCTGTTCAACACAAATTTGAACTTCTGCATTTTCATTCGACTCACAAAATCTAGAGGATGAGCTAAGAAAATAAGTCATGTTAGAGAATGCATACTTTATCAATCCATTTGATGGGAAAGACATCATTATTTATTTTATTAAACTGCATAATTAAAAGTCAATATGCAAGAATGTAATAGAATCTGTGTAACTAGTCGATTTTTTGTCAATGACAATGTCTAATTTATAGGGAATCAGTAATAAATATGTTTGTTTTCAACATTATCTGCAAAATTATTTGTATATTATGAAAATAAATCCATATGGCTTTGGGTCAGCAGATAAACATCCACAGGCAAAGTTCATGGGAAGGTGATCCAGCTTAGGCACTGAACCGAGAAGTGTTATTCAGGGAAGACAAATTATAGTTTACTTCTTCAGGTCTCTAGCACATTGTGCAGAAATGAGTTTAGTTCCTTTGAGAATATCTGTCATATCCAAGCAGGGAGGAATACCTTAATAGGCTGTGCCCATTTCATAATGCATACAAGATAGATGTCTCCAGAGAAGGGAGAGGAGTCTTTTGCTTAAAAGTTTCTGAGCACAAGCTTTTTAAGAAAGTTGGCAATCAATTATAGAAACTAATCCACTCAATGAATTACTAGTGTGTTAGTAAAGCATCTCTAGTATGAAATAATTTCATTAACGACATACATGCTATACCACGCCCTAGTCTCCATTTGCTCTAGCAAGTATAGCAGCCAGCTTTTTAAAGTCTGGCATGAGTCAGAGTGGCAACTACTCAAATCAAAGGAAACAAAACCAGTAATCGGAAGGATTTTACTTCCAAAGGAATTTAAAAGAAAATGGTACCTGTTAGTGGTAGTGCTCGACAGAAGCATGTACAGAATAACAAAGGGAATCTACAGACTGAAGTGGGATACTTCCAAACAGTTCTTTGAAATGCATGAAAACATTTCCAAAAGGATTTGTTTACACCAAGAAAAGCAGTGTTTTCTCCATTGTTGCTCAAGGTGCCAGGCATGGTACGAGCTCACAGAGACAGGGCATGAAGCCAGACAGAACCAGTTTCCGTGTGGTTCGGAAACAAACTAAAAAGCCAAGTCTGATTTACAGAGCTCAGGCTGAGATCTTGATCTGAACCTTCCCACTGCCTGGGTCAGCCTGAAATCAGACTCCTTGCTCTGGACCTCTCCTGAGCTAGTCTTGGCTGAATAAATTTGTTGTTGTTGTTGTTCTTCTGAGCAGAAATGAGGGGGTGATTTGACATGCAAACAGCACAGCTCTGCAGCAGCAAGCACATGAAAGATAAGAGACATACTGCTGTAAAGTAAGCACCAGAATTTGTTTGCATTTTGAGCAAGGACATAGCTACTGAGTGTGCAGTGTTACAGCATTCGGCTAATGGACCAGATCTCCTGGGAAGGGGCTACAGAGATGTGAGACACCATAGGGATTGAGTAGGCAGATGGACCCCTTTTGATTCCGTGATTCCTTCCATGTTCCTGTTTACTAGGCTGCCGGACTGATGGGCTGATACTACAGCAGTGTTATTCTGCCATAACGATACCTAGAACCTGAAGCACTTTCTAGACCTGCCCCAGTTGTTCCTAAGTGACACAATGAAATGCAAGAGTGCCAGTGCATTCAGGACAGGCAGTGTTTAAATTCCGTATCACAAACATCCTAGAAGTACTCTAGAAAACCAGTTTCCCTCTGTGACCATAGGTGGGCAGAATTCATTTCAGAGACATGTTGAATCCATACATACTTGAGCTTTGAAAAGCTGCTGCCTGGGGCTGAGGCATAAGACGGACGGAGAGGAGGGGACGGGGAGGGGGGAGAGAAAGTCAAAAGATGCCTGATTGCCTACATGTAGAGAAGTGGCAAAGCATCAGCCTCAACATCTGTCCTTGCTTTTTAGCCTTATGTATACCCTACAGAAGTTTACACTGAGCTGCAGTAAATTGCCTAGATCCTCCCCTTTCCCACCTCCCCGCCGACATCCCCCTCCACCCCACTGCCTCCAGTTACACCATCCCTTGCAAAGACTGAAAATCTTCCAGTCATAGTAAGAGAGGAAGCAAATTATTACTTCCCCAGAACATGAGCAGAGAGGAAGCACGCTGGTTTGCTCTGTGGGCCATACATATCTGTGCTCTCATTAAAGTTACCGTAGAAATGTCACCCTGCTAAGTCATCGGGAGTTTGGCACTGGATTTCATCCTCTGCAAATGACTGTGCTACACCCTTTGAAAGCACTGGCTAACATCTCAGCATCCCCAAACTACTAGAACCAGGAATTTCTAGTTTGGAGGAGATTATCTCACCGATGGATTAAGAGGTTTTAGTAACACACGCACACACAGCTCCCCTCCCCAGTTACTTCAGCTAGGATGGTTTAGCAAAGCATGCTCCACATTCCTTGAACAAGAGCCCCCCTCCACATACACCACCTGTAGCCTATTGCCCACAAAGTGTCTTCACAAGCCTTGCAAAAGCTCAGAGACAAAATGCTCCTCTCCACCTCTGCATCAGCAGGGAGTCCGCTGCTGTGTTTGGCACTTCTGCCCAGTTGCACGCTGGTTTTGGGCACGCATCCCAGGAAAGGCTACACAGCCCGGCACCAGCCTCTGTCTGCAAGGCCTCTCAGCTGCACTGCCGACTGCGCAGCCCCACGGTGTGCGCGACAGCCTCAGAGAAGGTGTATCTTAACAGCGTGACCTATAGAGATTGTTACTGTTTTCCCTTTGTATATAGCTGTCCATACAGCAAAATCTGGAGAAAAAATTCTTTGAAATAATTTTTCAGTCTCTGAGCTTCTTTTAAAGTTGAGTTTCTGCCTTAAAGGTCCCCAATCCTGTAAGTTGACCTTTTTCTTATCCCATGTGTTTTGCAGACATTTTAAAACACTGGGAAACGTGGTGAATTTTTATGGAGCATTCTTCTTATCTGCAAGCACTCAACTACTTAAAAGAAAATGTATTTTTCAAATGTGTGCAGCATTGATTTGGCATCTTTATGTTAAAATTAACTAATTTGATGGTGTTACCTTCTGGCTGCTGCTCATGACAATTTAGAGTTGCAGTTACAGCCCCATTATAAAAGGGAAGGGCTGCAAGAGGGTGTTAACAGCCTATTTAGGATATAAAGCATTGTGCAGCACACAGATTTAAATTCAGGAGCAGTATAAGGTCAGCCTTGAATTGTATGTATAATATGTTTGTCAGGCACCCCATGTGTAAAACTGACAGCTCTAACCTAGTTGCCACGGGCTGTTTTATACAGTTGGGTATATTATGTCTCTTTGACTTCAGTGATGTACACTTGAAAAGAAAATTGTTTCATTTTGAGGAAACTTGGAAAGCCAGAGCCTATTGCAGTAATGAAATACAACATAAACTTTCTAGTTAAAAAGGCTATTTGGAATTAATTAACATCAGCTCATGCCACAATTACATGCAATACATACACATTAATAATAATAATAAAAGAATAATGAAGCTTACATAATCCAGTTTTCTTTTTGTATAAACTTGACACATGTGAAGTCTGGCTTTGCTCTGCTACACTGGAAACGTGAGCTGAATGCTTTGAGCACTCCAGATTCCAGCGAGTGCTTGGTGCATGTTTCAGGAGTGGTGCACAGAGCCAGCAGTGGTCACAGCTCTGTACCTCCTGCAGTACTTGAAGCTCATGTTTTCTGCATGATCATGAAGTGCACACTGCACCACGATAAGGGGGCTAAGTTCCCACTGCTAACTTTAAGACAGAAATTGTTCTCCCCTCCTGCACTCCAATCTTGTGGAGCTGAGAAGCTGTGGTCCTACCTACTCCCTGATGATTTGGTAATAACTAAGTTCTGTCATCCCTGTTTTACATTTACTCTGCTCCAACATGGACAGAATAATCCAGTCATTGAGTGCAACGTGAGAGTCCATGGCAGAGGCAATGCTCTGGTGCAAATCATTTGAATTTAAACACCAGACCAATTCTAGCCTACAGAAAGGCCTCTCACCTTTCAGAAAGAAAAGAATAGTGGAAAGAGAAAGGGTAGCTTGGAAGGAGCATGTTGGTGAAGCATTGAGGCACACAGTAGCACTGTAGCTTGCCAAAGTCATATAATGGATCTGGGACAGAACTGTTTCCTGATCTACCACCTCAGCAGAAAGCCCACTCTCATACACCACACGCAACCAACAGACCGAAATGGTGGAGGGAACCTTTTACAACAATTGCAGAAATGACAAACTTATAGGCTCTGAAAAGATGAGGACTGACCGGTATTAGGATACTGTGTCTTCATTATGCCCTACAGCTTTCTTCCAGAGAACAACAGTGCTGTTTCCAATCATTTTTCCCTCACTTTCTCAGAAGAAATGGATGATGATTTATCAGGCCATTGCACACTGATATAAAAAGTCCAGCTCTTCACAGACCGGTTTGAAGATACCAAAGTTTTTTATGAGAGCTCTTGGGAGTTAAATTCTCAACTGGTGTAAACCAACACTCAGTAATGTCAAATGGAAATATGCCAATTTACATTGCCCATGGATTTTGCAGCTTTATTTCTTATATAAGTGTTCTCAATATCTTTCAGTCACCTCCCTAAAAGGTACAATTCAGATCGAATATTTATCATCCTTCTATATTTCTTATCTTCGCTTTAAATTGGAAAAGAAAATAACAAGCTGTCTGCAGAGTAATCAGTTGCTATAGTAAACATTACTTTAGCATACAATGCAGAACTTATCTCTGTTCTCTTTAATTAAATCTGTGGTGTATGCTGTCATTTGTCTATGCAGAATAAGTGTTCTTCTTACCAACCAGAAACTTAACTCCACTAATTAACTCTTTGGTTTTTGAACAAATTAGGAAAGAAGTTAAATTAGCCTGATTTTCCTCAGGCAGTTTTCTTATTTCCCATGTTACTGCAAACCAGTCGTTTTAGTCCCCCAGCACCTCTGATGTGCAGAATCTATGTTCTGCTCTGAACCAGCAAACTTCAGCACCCAGTTGTACTGATGGAAAAAATACTTATATTATGTAAGAAGAGCCACTTTTATGGGCCTTATTTGTCTTCTAATGATAATGAATATTCCAAACCTAAGGCTTAACTGAATATATGAATTTTTAAGTTGGGAGGATCACATGCAAGCACTGTGTACCACTAGTGAAGGGCACAAGTATGAAGAAGATACTAATGAAACAGATGTGAGACCGATGATTTCAGGCACTGAGATGAACAGATAATTTGGATCTGAACTGCTAATACGTACAGATGTATAAAACAACTATTGGTGTTAAACTTATAGGTCATTTGTTCAGCTAGTCCAAATCACTGAAAGATCCTTCTACATTAGAGAAAATGGTCAGGCTTATGTCAGCAAAGTGTTTTGTCCTAGAGTATGAACAGAAAGGTAGTATGCTATCTTGGGGCTGTCTCCAGAAAAAATGTAGCCAAAGGCAAGTTTTCCTACCATTGAGAAAGCACCTGGAAAGGAATTTTAACTGCAGGCTCCAGCTATTAAACGCAGGCATTGCTGGGAAGTGAGACGCCCGGACAGCAGTACATAACAACTCTTTTCAGTAAAGTCTTTCTGCTCCAGTTCAGAGAAGCAGCCCAAATAGCGCAACACTCTGCTCAGCTACACAGCCCAGAATCTGCACTGAAATCAATGTAAACGAATGATGTTTTTAGCTATTAATCATATAGGTTTAGGACCCCACTCTGCCCCCAGACATGTGCAGACCTTGGCTCAGTATTATACTTGATGCACAGTTTGGTTTTGAGCTCACAGCTTCCAAATGCTGTGCTAGACCCTGAATAATCCAAAACTGGACTATTAAAAGCAGTAGCAACACAACACTGGTTGTAAAATACTGCCCGAATTTTTGTCAATGCACTTTGCAGATACGATGTTTTCTTCTTGTGTAACACATAACAGTTCAGTCACTCTACAGAGTTAGTGTATATTCTTCATACAGAGACATGGAAAACATTGTGTTGCTTCACAGTTCTGTGGTAGGGCCCATGGGCACTGATCTAGTTTCACTGCATCACAACAAGGCATCTGTAATATTACAGCACAACCTACAACTGAGCTGGAGCTAGCGCAGCCACCACACTACTGGTACAACCCTGTCATTTCAATTCTTTACGCTTTTTTCACCAGCAAAGTCTCGTCTCCCCAGTCTAACAGAGTCAGCTAATAACCTATAACAGCCTCAACAATGGAAAATCTATGGAAAGTGAAAGGAACAAACTGGAATGGTGAAACAGAAGTTCACATTCCTGATCCAACCCACAGTTGAGGGAGTGAGACAAGAAGGGTATAAAAGGGTCTTTTGATCTGTAATCTAAAGGAAAATCAGGAAGCCATACTGTTCAATCTTCATAGTGACACTGCTTAAAAATTACACCAGTGTGACCCAAAGTTTTAGGATGATAAAACCAAAATGAACCAAAGAGTGAAAAACACTTTGGTTCAGAAGGTCACAGCTCAACTGAATTGACATTTGGATGTGCATTTTTTGGTTTCCATGAAAATATTACTTCCCACAGAGAGCAGCAAATTTCAATAAATAAATAAATAACAGTGAACTATCAGAAATACAGGTTTTGACAGGAAATTCTCATTTTACTTAAACATAAATGGATTATGGTGTGCTTAAGAATTAGTTCGAATAGGTTTTCTGGGATATTACAAACAAGAACAGCAAAGCCACACAGCACACCAGGAATCTCTGCACATCTATTTTCCATACCAAATTCTACCCGTACTTTTATTTGTGCAAACCCATCATCTATTCCTGGAGTAGTGCCTGTAAGAAAAAAGATACCATAATTGATCAGCACAGTGGACAATACAGTGGAACCTCCTTGGAAAGGTTTCATGTATTGAAGATGTTTTTCATTAAGCATGTCTCTGACCTGCCTTCTCCTTTTCTCTCCTTACTAAGAAATTTTCAAAGAGAAAGAAAAAGATCAACCCTGTGGAAACCACAGAGATGAAGGAGCTTGCAGAAGGCTGCACCACCTGTGTGTACCAAATTGCATTTCCAAGCAATCTACTTGGCCAGTAATGGAATGAAGCAGGGAATACAACCCTATGCTATATTTTCTTCAAGGACCTAAATGTGATATAGAAACATAAATTAATTAAACCTCATAACACCTGGAAGAGGCAGGTAAAAGATCTGGGTCTACTTTACCTGTCCTAGAGCAGGATCCACTGCAGCTGTTTAACAGTAGGTTGCAACAGTATACATCTGTGAAAGGAAGAGAAGGGAAAGAATTAATATGCCCAACAAAATATTGAAGGGAATTTAATTCAGGCTCATCCTTTATTCTTACAAAAATACCCCAAAACCTCTATTATTCACAGCTGCTCAGGGCCTCTATTTTATCTCCCATCAACTGCTCCAGAAGGCAATGCTGACTGCCCTACTGAGGCATAGCTTCTGCACCAATTCACAGACAGGAGCTGCTGATTCTAAAATCAATTAGGCCTTCTCTTTGAAGTGTGTACTGCACCTGATTATTTTTTTAGTTATCTTACTCTGTAAGTTGCAAAACAGATTCTCATCTCAGCTACAGCACCTTTTTCAGTGCAAGAACACTAACTTTGCACAATGGAAATGGTGATTAGTATCTGTCTGTTCAGACTATCACTTGATTATGGTCCAAATAACCCTTACATAGATTTAAATCAGTAGCTGAGATTTTACAATAATCTGGAAAAAACGTAAACAAAATTAGGCTTCTTTATGAAGATTTAGACTATCCTCACACTATTCATTCTTTGCCACATAAGGTGAAAAACTATATGATCTCTTTCATAAAAAACATGTTTAACTGTAAACTGTATTGCATACATAAAAACATGTTCTCCAGCTGCCAAAATTATTCTCCAATGATGCTAAATAATATTCCCTGTCATTTTTTACTCAGACAGTATATTAAACTAATAAAATTGTTGATGAAATACTGCATGACGGAAAAGGAAATATGTTTATTTTTCTAATAACTTCCATGTTTTTTAATCAGTTCAATGTGAATTCAATACAGCCAATCTTCTCTTGGTACTGCTTCCATTATTGAAATCAATCCTTCAAAAGGGAAGGCAGTAAAAAAAAAAAGAGAATGTAAATGTCTGAGTTACAATCAATGAAATAATTCCACAGTCCACTTCCATTTCTGGGAAACAAACTGACTCAGGGCTCTGCCTTCACACTTGTGCAAAGTTCTGTTCTCTCCCAAACAAAGCACTCAGAAGTGACGCATCTTTGGTACCCACATGCGCAATTCAGAGTCTGGCCACTTATCAAATCTGTGTCTTCTGCTTTTAGCATAATGAACTACACAACCTTCCTCTGGGTTGGGAAATTGCTAATACAGTGGCTGCCTAAAGCACTTCTGATGATTTCTTTGTTCCCCATGACAGTCTCATAAGTAAATGCAAAATTCTTACCTAAGTTCATAATCAAAACACTATGCATTCTAGGACATCTGTGTGTGATTTAATAAGAAACTATATAAAACAGTGTCATACAATATACAGAAGAAGTAAACAGCTTTCACAGTTCCCTAGTGTTGGACAAAACAGTCAGTTGTTGGTAATTTGGTATGATGATGATGCACTACAGTCTTCAATGACCAAATAGCAACAGATCCACTCAGCTAACTACAGGACTCAGTGTAATGAGTTGGATCACGACTGATGAGAGAAGGTGTGCTGCCAAACTTCGTGCCTGTCCGGTTACATCCCCTTTATTTTTATAGAATGATTTAAACATAACCACAACTATTATTATAAGGATAATCACACACCACAGCAAAGAAATTAAAATGGAAATTCTCTGTGGAGTGGTATCAAACACTGTGATTGAAGCTTTAAACATGCAACGGTAACAAATTTTCTGGAACAACGTGACTGTTTAGATTGCCACAGGACTGATTCTGGGGGCTTTTTACGTTGTCCATGTAGATAGCCAGTTTCATGCTCTACCACCTAATTAATTCAAGACCTGAGAATGGTAGAGAGAAATTTTATTCAATCTATGGGCCAAATATTATTTTACACAATTTCAGGTTCAGGATCTTGTCCTTTTGGTTCAGGATTTTGTCATTTTGGAAATATCCTGTTTGATGGTTTATTTTTAAATGTCCTTAAATGGAAAAGAATTGCATGCGTAGGAATTTAAAAAGCAAGGGTTATCTAAAGAAAGTGGTTTACCTTGTGATAAACTATTCTGTCAACACTTCAGCTGAACTTCATAACTCTTCACTCCTGTGAAGAATATAATATTCTGGATCTCTCTCAGACAGGATTTTTTAAAATTGTATTTTATGAGGAGAGCAGAGTTAGCATTTGCTTTTCTATGGAAGAAATCTGCTTTCTCATCCTCTTAGTGCCTGGATCTCAAACAGCATTTGGAAGTTTACATCATCAGTTTGCCCTATGCCATTTCCACCAGGGAAAGGACATTAGCTCTTCCTTGCGCTGAAGAAAATGTGTCTGTTCTTTACAATAACTAAGAAAACCAGAAGTGTCAAATGGACTAGATGTATCACGACGTTCGTGGTTCAGGTATGATCATCAGAGGAGTAATGTGAGTAGGATCTGTATGGCTCTGGAGCTGTAGGATACTAAGTGTAAGCCAGTGTGCTCTTGTGTGCTTATTTTACTAATTGAGGATGGGGCAAAGCAGAATAGTATTGATCCTCCTTCGACTCTTCCTTCCTCCCCTATCGTCACAGCCTGTTCTCAGTCATCCAGAGAATGTAGCTCCAGCAGCAGAAACTTCACAGATGTCGGATCCAAAGCAAGAGATAACAGAATTAGCTGCATCAGCTTTACATAGATGAAAATTCCCTCTAGCACAAGGTGTATTCTCCAGGTGTCAATCTGGCTAGTTAAGTTCATTTTGTACTGACTGAACTGGATGGACTGCAAAATCTATTTCACTATAAGCAAGTCTTATTCAAACCCAGAAGGTAAAAATAATTTCTTCTCCCTTTTTGAAGCCAACACCAAAAGTCTCACAAGTTTCCTTGCAAACTGGCCACACTCTTTTCTTTCTTAGTGTGATGCCACCTTCTCCACTTGGGAGAATGATATATAAACAGTTTCTGAAAAATAGTATAAAAGTATTATAAACAAAACCGCTCCTGCTTCCTCTCCAGTATACCATTACAGTCAGGAAAGGGCATTTATGGACTTTCTTCTCCTTCCTTCATGAAGTCCTGAATTCGTTCTCTTCTTTTTCTCTTCAAATCCATTAGCAAGCCAAGACTCAGCCATGCCAGTATGTTCATCTATGATTTGCTACTTGAAAGCATCTGAAGCCCAGAGTAAAAGCCCTGGATCAAAGAAGTTTGGCTGAAGCAATTTGGCTGGGGAACAAGTCATCTTCCTTCAGAAAGATTTTCCATCACAATGGGAAAGATAAAGTGAACAAAAACTTTATCCCTAGCAGTAGTCACTATCAGGAAAGAGTGAAAACCACCACGAAGATAGGAAACCTCCATGCACTGAATGCACTAGCTCAGAAACATTCAGCTACTGCAATTTTTAGCTGCTCTTTTCAATACCCTTTGGCACGCAGGCTGCAGTAAGCATTGCAAAACAGTTGCTGGGGCGGGGATACAATAAAACCCACGCAGAAACACAAGTGCCCATGCTATATTGGGTTCATGTGATTAGCACTGATACTTGCCTGAAATGCTGAAATATCACCTTTAATAAAGGTAGTATCCATGAAAGAGTTTGTCTTCAGAATCCCTCCTTACTGATTAGCATTCAATTTTTTTATGTGTTGCAGGCATTTTTGACATTTGTACCATCTGAAAGTTACAGCTGCACTTACAATCTTCACTTGAAGGCATACTCACAAATGAGAGTTTTTCTGAGAAATGGCAACTTCTCCCCTTATCCGGAAGTGTGATTTTTGAATGGAGTGCAGTTAGATGATTTCAGCTGAACGGGTATCTTTTAGAGGTAGACTCTTACATCTTTTACACTTCCTTAATTTCTTCTTGTGATAGCAAAAGCCTGAGTTTATTTATTCAGTTACCATGTGTTTAAGCCTACAGGCTTTGCATGCTTCTACCTAGCTAAAATAACTCTCTCCACTGCTAAAATCTAATTGAAAGAGTTCTGTGCAGTCCCATTATGAATTATTCTGTGTTACGCTAGGAAGGCTAGAGGTTGTGAAACTAGTTATATCAGCAAAGCTGGCATCTGATTTCATTAGCTTACACTATAATTACCTTACATATGATGGGCCTGATACTACTACTCCTGCTCAGAGAAAATTTCTGCTGTCTTTGTTTCAGAGCTGTCAGTTCCACTTTGGGGCTTATGGCTCTGTGATCCTGCACTTCATACTACAATGAGTATCTGGCTGCCAAAAATATCCCAAGTAGCCAGGATGCGACAAGGAACATGCAGATGCCATATGTATGTCTTTTAGGAAAACTCTTCTACTAGTCTAGCCAACTCTGGAACTAGCTAGTCCACTTTAGACCACTCTTCATCATTACAGTCCTTTCATTTCTTTAGAAGAACTTGCATGAAGGGAAGCTAGGTATTCAATGCAGGTGTGGTTAGAATGACGAGAGGCCAGTTTGGCCACTAGAAATAATGTTATTACAAGATCTATCTGTACTGTGCAACAGTTCTTCAGGTAAAGCAAGACTAGTAGGTCTCCATAACACTACATAGGGCCAGATAACAATGACAGTTCTGAAAGCAGAACACATAGGTCAGTGCTGACACACAAGTAGTGACAAAGTACAAGTGTTTCCAATGTCATCCTCTTCTAGAAACCTTGACCAATGTGGAGTTTTCCAGTAGGATTTTGGGAAGTGGTAAGGTCAGTATTAGCATCTCTTTCCCCTAGCCTTTTTTACAGCATTCATATCAATCACTGTAGTACCCAAATTGTTGATCAACAAGTTTTGTCTCTCCTCCAGCAGGAAAGGAGAGTGGAAATGGGATCCTCTGTCTCTGCCTTTCGCAGGAAGAAGGATGCCATATACCAGTTATTAAGCTTCACCTAGATTTATGGTATGTGTTTGCCATGCAAAATGAAGACATTATCCACAAAGATTCTATGATTTATTACCTGGAGAGGTGATGCATCACTGAAGAAAAGGATACTGTGAAGGAATAATAAGAGAGAGATAAGCACAGGCAGCAGCAAGGTGGCTAACGTTTTCTTCCTTTGCCGACAGGAATTATTCTTCCTAATCCATGCACCTCGTTTAGCTCAAGGAAAGGAATTGGAATTCACAAGGATTTCTGTAGGCAACCTCAAATTGCAGCTGGAAGGCACATTCTTCTATCAGTTTCTTATCACTGCTCTCCAGTTCAGTGTAATATTTGCAACTGTCTTTTCCTCCTTTTAAATTCCTTCAGCCTCTGCAGCAACTATATAATGAAAAATAATATATCCACCATTTCTGGAACAGTTGTGAGCTTTAGTCTGCCATTTTTTTCCACAGGTAAGGAGGTCACATTGTTTCTTCTTCTGGAGCTTCAGAAGATGTGCACTTGGGCTCTTCATGTGCCATTGACTGAGCCGAAGCAGGCAGAGCTCCTGGGGATCTAGACCACTGGACCATAAAACCACTACTAAGAATCACAGTGACAGTCACTATCAAACACCTCCCAAGAAATCAAATTCAATCCTCTCAAACTCCTGGGATAAGAATAGTACAATTGTCCGAAATACATCACATCCTGTATGAGCTCTCCAGCTCCAAGTCTTTTCTTTGAAAGTATACACGAAAGTATAAAGTTACTGGCACCTTTAGTAGAATGTCACCCAGTTTCCTCTGTCTTCTATTGGATGCTTATGAACTATTTTGATGCAGTAAAAATAAAATGGTTTCATTAAAACAAAAGTTGTAAATCATGAATGGTTTTTAGAGAAAAGCTATAAAACAGTCTGTCATAAACCAGCTACCTTCTTGCAGAACACAGGGTGCTTGCAATACATACTCTACAAAAAGGTTAAATGGCTGAAGTATTAGAATAGTTTAATACAGTATTTGCCATTGTTTCTATTGTATGGGTAGAAGATACCAATATAGCTAGGGTACATTTTGCTTGATGCTATGTACTGTTGGAATACTACTTTAATTTATATAAAGTTTCCAGCTATCCTTAGATTATTCAGCTTTTTTTTTAATGCTTTACTATGCAGTTTTATGATAGCAAATTCTTCTGGAACATGTAGTATAACTGAGCTGGTCAAGCAACCATGATTTTCTATAGAAGCACATTCTAATGGGGCATAAATTATTGAGTGATCTTGAGGAAGAAGGTGTAATTACATACACAATGCAGTATTTCCAATGAAATCTCAGATTAGGCTTGAGAAAATGAATTTTCAAGGCATTTGACCATGAAGTCCAGAATGTGCAAGAATGAACCTGAAAAAAAAAGAATCAAAACAGAGCTCCACAGGAAAAAAAATCCAGTATTCACATCTGTACAGATAGAACATCACTAAAGAAATAAGTGCATGTGCTCAGGTCAGGTGGAAAGCAGCTGAAAATAAACAGGCTGGGGTACATCTGAGAAGAACAGCCACCCAACTCAGTCACAACAGGAAGGCTGACAAAAGTACTTCTTTATGACAATAAGATATATCTCTGCTACAGAGTCCCTTGCAAGGAAAATGGATCAGAAACATTCCCCCCACACCGTGTGGACAAGGGAATGAGAAATGATGCTGAGCAATCTATTAAACAGTTCTGCGATGGAGCTGTAAGTTGCATCATAAGGTGAAAGAAAACTGAAGCAGAGTCTGTGACAAACCTAAATAAC
The DNA here is from genome assembly GCA_035590195.1 of Aviceda cuculoides. NCBI lineage: Eukaryota > Metazoa > Chordata > Aves > Accipitriformes > Accipitridae > Aviceda > Aviceda cuculoides. Next base: position 17,871,057 of record JAVJGG010000037.1, on the reverse strand, counting down.
ACAGCATTTGTTAGATAAATGGAAGCAAGTGACAACAGACAATAAGCCAGGCTGTCTGGGCAAAGACTTTGTAGCTCTGAACTTTCAGGTGACAGAAAAACACACCAGTATTTTTAAAGGCTTTTTTTCCCAGAACCATTGACATGTGACTAGGGAATGTCAGCAAATAAAGAGACAATAAAATTTTATTGTAAAAAGACACATTATGCAAAAGAGAGTTGCTATGAATATTCAGTCATTGTTTTAACCAACATTTCTGAGGCATTTGCAATTGACCATTTCTATACTGTTTTAGTGCGCAAAATGCACTTTGGGCCCAGAACTGTGGGAAGCAGATTTTATGAAGAATATTATTATGAGTGCCAGAAAGATTGTTGTTTGAGACAACTTCATATGACTTTGCTTGAGTAGTGACATTGGGGTAACATGACTAAGATGTAGAATATTCCTCACAAATTCATTGAATCTAAAAATGCTGAAAAGCTATCCTTGAATAACAGCTATAAGGAAGGAAATGATGGCAGTTCACAGGCGTCTCCTGAGCTGAAAATACCAATTAAATACTGTGTTAATTTAGTGCTCACCAAAATTTATCTACTTAGCTCCAATCAAATCAGATATATGCTCTATATTAGTTGTAAGCCATATTTAACTAAAAGGGTGCAACGAAGGTGGAAAGTGAGCACTTCATATTTTTGTGGACTTCACAAGTTATCATCTGTGGCTATTTACTCTAGCTAGGGTAGATACAGCCTGTTGCTTCTGACATGAAACTCTATACCTTTCACTCCTCCAGGGAAAAAAAAAACTCTGTGAAATTCAAATCTTGAGCCTAGATCATAAAATCAAACCCTGTGAGACAAGTGCCAGCAATGCCCTATCAACTAATATCAGTGGCTGGAAAAGAATTTGAATGTTCTCTGAGTAAGGACCACATGCTTGATTCCAGAAAGAGTTCTTGCTGTATAGCAAGGCAATACCATCAGCTACACTAAAATCAGAATCTAGCAGAATATTGATCTGCAGGATCTGAAAGCACTCTTAAGAAAGTTGGCCATCTAAATATCAAGCAGTAGTAAACTACAAAATATGTTCATTCTTAGTATACCTGGCTATCGAATTTTTTACATCCCCCCAAAATTTACTGAGCTTATATAGTTTATTGTGGGAGTAATAGAATGAGTGAATAAAATAAAAGTACTCTATCTTCTGTGTCATTCAAATGCAATCAGATTTGTTCAAAGAAAGACTACTGTACCAGTCTCCATTCCCAGTGTTAACATTCAGGACTTCTTCCTAGGTTTGCTTATCTGATAACAAGCCTCTCCATCTGAAGTCTGATATTAATGCATAAATCCCAGAAATGTGTCTAGAAAAGTTCACACTATTCAACTAAAAACATTAAACAGAACATGAAAGGAGGATAAAACCCTTTTGGGATAAAACATGATTTCTATGTTTCCTTTGGGAAGAGTAACAACAGACCACAATCTCAAGGGAAATTGTAAATTCTCCAAGGAACAAACAAAATAGCTGAAAACTTTAGAGATTAATGATATTTGAATAAAAATGTTTTAATAAATTAAATATTCAAAACAACTCTGCTGTTCTTCTAGGCCTCAATATTGTAACGATGTTAGACTGCAGCACGGAGATAAACAAGCAATGAACTGGAGACCTCTGGACCTAAATATATCAGCTATTTCTGCTTGAGTTTAATGACCAACCCTGGAGCTAAAAGCGGTAACAGCATATCATATGTGGATTGGGACCTGAGAGGATAAGGAAAAGGTACTGACTGCTGGCCAATAAACACTTAATCATGTCTATCCATCTCTCTTAGGGTTTTATACTGCCGTCCATCACTGTACCATCTGAGAGTCTTCATGTAAAATCAATACCAATACTGAAAACCCTGGAGAATGTCACAGAAATTAAAGCACATCTTGTCTTCTGGGTCAAACTCTGTGTTTGCATAGCCATATAGTCATGCTCTTTGATTTTAATGAGACTATTCATGAGTACTATATTAAGGAAACTTCCCATAATGATACAAACATTAAATTATTCCTCCAAATAGTGTTGCTAACAAGAAGGACCAGGTTCAGATACTGTGATTTTTTTCTCAAAACTTGCAAATACTAGCTCATAATATAACCTATAAACTCATAAAAAACCTAAAACATTTTCTCTGAGTTCACCAAGAAGTATTAAATCTTTCTGAAGAGCTTTGTCTGATACTGAAACCAGCAAATGAAGATGAAATGGATTTCAGCACTGATTTGCACCAACTGCTTAGCAATGGTTCTACAAAATGTTGATATTTAAAGTATTTCTGTTGCACCTATGAAGAAAGACACACATAGCATCTTTGCATACACTCTATAACTCAGTTTGAACATCTGATGAACAAATGATTTTGTAGTTTACCCATCAGCTGCATCCTTTTCATCATTTACTGTCAAAAAAGGGAATAGATAAATCCACAAATACTCTCAAGAAGGGCTGCCTCATTCCATAGAGGAAGCAATTTACTGTCTCCCCCATTTACACCCTTTGCCAGTGCTAATCCCATATCATTGTACCTAAATGATGCTACCATCATCTTCTGTCATGCTGATGTCTCCACTCCATTTTTCAGCACACTGACAACATCAGATCAGTTAGGAATAGATGTACTTACATATTCATATGGACTCAGCTTCATTTACTACCCCATGCAAGACTGAGGTTCAGTTATGATAACTCCTAAACAGATTATATTTAAACACAGTTCTGATTTTCTTCACCATACAGCAAGTATAACATTATTTCATTTCTCTGATTCTCCAAATGTTAATGATTCCTTAGCAAAACAGTAAAAATGCCCCTCAGGAAAAAATAAATGGCAAATAAATATGCCAAAAAGTTTGTACATACATCTCCCTCTCTTCTCAGTTCACTGAGAGATGGCAGCAAAGAGTTCCTTTCCTAAACTTCAAAGCTGACAGTTTCATACCAGTATTTTGTGAACACGTGAGCTAGATATCTTTTCAGATTGATGACTGAAAGCTTCATTAACAACTGCAAGTTTTCTTCAGGAGATAGGATTCGTGTCTTGCTATTGCCACATTCAAGGAGCAGATAAATATGACCACTGATACATGAACACCACCCCTCCACCACCATGAGCCGCCTAAGCCTATGTGACCTGTTGGACTGGCATGCTGAGGGCAAGTCAATGTCAGTGGTAATGGTATCCAAAGGAGAATTGTGGTAGCATCATATGGAGCTGCCTTTGACACTCTGACCTGTAAAACAAGGTATAATGTATGGGTGGGCTGGCCAATGAATCACCCCAGTCCTTAGAAGAACAGCCACAAACCCAGCAATACTCTGAATATTCTCTATACATGCTACCATATACTGGATATTTATACAGGGGAACTGCAATTTCAGAGATAACAAACAAAAAGGCTTGAGACAAGATATGGGCTAGAGTATAAGGAATCCAAGCTTCCTACCGCCCCCTTTGAAAACATATGCCAGCCCAGAAGGTTGAACAAAATTAATTTCTCCAATTCCACCTGATTGTACAGTTCAGAATTGAAGTTAGAGTTGCTTGAGTACCAAAGTATTTTCTTAGTATGTTCCTTTTTTGTTTTTTTCTTTTTTTGATATAGACTATTTGATAGCTGTTTTCTTGTCATTGAATATCCAGACTAAAAATACACTGGACTTAATTGTCAATTACATCAGGAAGAAAAAAAGTAATGGAATGTCAGTGTATTGCTATGAATCTTAGATTTTCATTATCAATAAAGTTAAAGTGTAATATGTATGTCACTGAGGCAGTAGAAAGCTCATAGCTGAAAGAACTGCAAATAGCTACAGTTATATACATTATTTCAAGAACAATCTAATAAAGCCTAATTGGTTGAATATTAGACAATTGAACAGAAACTACTTGAAACTCACTGTCCCCAAGCAAAAAGTCCATGTTCTCAATAAAGCTTAGAACAAAAGCTCCCAGATACGGCTTTGGAGCTGTCAGGGTATTGCATCAAACCCGCCCAACAGCCAAGACCTCCCTCTTTCATAGATCCTCCTCAGCTATTAGCAGAGAGCTAGTCCTTCTGTTATCCTCTCTGTTATCCTGCTGAAGTCATAGCATACTGGGCAAACAACCAGAAACCTTGAGGTTGCTCCCACTGCAGTGTCTACAAAGGCAGATGGGATTTACACGCAGGCTGAGTTTAGACAGCCTACAAAGACTATAGGTAGGGATGTAAAGTATCTTATCTGAGCATCTGTCGTTCCTGGGGCTGGTCAGTTAAGCTGCCCTGCAGATATGAACAATATTCTTGCACTGCTGCACTGAAGCAGAGAGAGGCTTTTTCTTAGCATTCATTTCATTCATTAAAATAAATCCTGCTAGTAAATTATTGGATGGGAATTGAGTTCTTAAACCACACATACTTAGTTTTGCTAGTTTTATGGTATGTGCAACTGTATGGGTATCATTTCTCTAATCAAGTATTTTATAGGTTTGTGTTACAGGTATTTTCTGGATGCTTGCAAGGGAAACTGGCACATTACATTTTAATTTCCTAGGCATACAGGAATGTTGGATATGGATGGAGGAATCTTTACTGGGTTTGTCTCTTAAAATTGCCATTAACATATAGCAGTATTTTCTCACCCTCTTCTTTCCTCCCTTTGGGGAAAATGGCACCTCAAAAGCTTCTTCTTTTATGCAATGCTCTCTAAGCCTCCTCTCCTCCAACTCCACACTCCCAAAATAGAGAGCTATGTCTGCCCCTGGTTTTGTCTCTGCTAATCACCAAATTCCTTCCTAAAAAAGTTTTTGACAAATTTTTCTTTACAGTATGTTTTAAAACTGCAGAAGGAATGATAGAAAACAGTAAAAACATTACAGCATATCCCCTTCTCCTCCACTCCCCACCCTATAATCTCTATAATTAGAAAGCAATTGTATTGCTTTTTGTTTTTCTCAGGCTTTCCAGAATAATTCAACTTTCAGCAAATAACATATCTGGAAATACATTTGTGTTCTAAACATAGAAATAAAAATGTTCTAATGGAAGTTAAGTTGCACTCTTACCTACAGCATTCCCTACTGTGAAGGTTATTGTTTAAAAAGTCTGTTTATAATGCACCATCTGCTTGGCTTCTTTATACACGCTTTATTCTTTATTGTGTGCTGTAATTAATGAGCCTTTCTGTATTACTACCATAGTAGCTGATGTTTTTCTTTATAAATGAGAAGCAATAGCTCCCTGATGACAATTTCAGCTTACTTTAACAAATGAGGGGAATTGCCTTAAGATTGGACCGTTGTTTAGGTGTCATTGCGGTATCTGAGCAGAAGTCTTAGCAATACTGCAGACCCCTTGGCTTAAGACACCATAAGCATTGTTATAGATGAGCTGGATAAAGTTAGGATGACAACCTTGTCTGTAAAGGAGAGTTGTCATATGTAACTACGGTACTTTTTAGCAGATTACAAAAGAAACAAGCCAAAATAATTTAACGCCAAATCTCTCTGTAAGCTTTTGCTTCATCTTTGTTCAGTGGCTTCGAAATACATCACAAAGATAAGGACATGCTGTTAATGCCTTTTGACTAGGAGGACAATTTCTGCATGCTCTTGCTGGCCTTTTTTTTTTTTTTTTTTTTGCTTTTTAAAGTTGCAGACCATCTTATCTTCCTGCGGAACAACTGAGTATTTTAGATATACAAAACTAGTGTTCTTTGCAAAAAGAGCAGAAATTGAGTAACAAACATGCATTCTGGTTTGGTTTCACATGAACGAGGGAGCAAAAGTGTCACACAACACGAAACAATCCCTGGCTTTCAGTTCACTTATAAGCACATTGTCCTAAAAGGAAGGACTCTCCTTTTCATGGACTGTGACTTTGTCTCTTCAACTTTCATCTACAATAAACACCCTTCATTCTGCAGACCACAGCTGTACATATGAGATTTTGCACTTGCCATTTAGTCTTAGCTAAAGCGTAAGAGATAATCAACTGAGGCTAAAATGACCTCTGATAGTTAGCTTTCAAATACCTAACAGCCTACCTTCAAAAACAGATTTCTCCATCAGCCCATCAAGAAAAATGATTTCTGATGGTCTGTACTCACTGTTCATCGAGGACTGATTTTCTCATTTGGGTGGAGTTTTATGGAGCTGATTCTCACTCTCGCAGCCTTTCAGGTTATTAAGAAAGACCTGTTCAGTCTGACAGCACAGATGCAACGGGGCAGGACTGGGCTACATTAACAGTTCTATGCAATTTGGTCTGTTATATGCAATTAATCTGTACATGCTTGCTAGCAATCTCTGGAATATTAGGTGTACTGAAACTTCCACATAATTTTGAATAAGCAGGAAAAAACTGGAGGAATTAGGAAGGAAAATATTGCAGAATTCTTAATGTCACACACACAATAAAATAGAATAAAGATCTTATATAATATTTTATAATATATTTTAATATAAATCTTCTATCAGTAAAGGTCTCTTATGTATATATATACTACACACACACACATATCTTCTGTGCTTTATATGGTGCCAGAAATCTTTGACTTATTACTCCCACTGGCCTGAAAACAATGAGAGACTTCTGCAGGACATACTGGTTACAAGTTTGTATAAAGCACAGTGCCCCTGCTTAAGCCTGCGCATCTGCTATAAGACAGCATGAGCCTAACTTCTCACATTGAGAGGTGAGGGTTAAAATAAAGACTCATTGCTATTCTCCAGGAACTCTGGACAAGAGATAAATCCCTTCTCAAGCCCATTTATTGTCTGTTTATTGACTGGAACTCATATTTATATGCTGTAGATCATACTTAGCAATAAAGCTAAGTGATTAACTCATAACAATTATTGCCTAACAAATTCTTCTCTTCTTCACAGAACACTGATGCAAATTCCTCAGTTATTTGTTGTTCTGAAGTAATGAATTAATTGTAATAATCTTCAGTTTTATAGGGTGGTAATAGTTGTGTTTTCAGTTGAAACATGGCAGGCAGTTGCATGTGTCACACAAGTCATACAGTATTGCTTCTCTTTCCTGGCTGGCAATATTACATGCAATTATTGAAGGAAAAACTCACAAACTCTTAGAGACATATAAATTCCATTAGAATTTTGGGGAGTATTCATTGGCAATATTAAAATTCTTTAAAATTCTTTCAGTTATAAATAACACTTCATGACTTGGGTATTCCTACATTATGCATTTGCATTAATATCTGCATGTTGGTCAGTATTAGTAGGTTCAGTATTTTGTATAGAACTGAACCATGGGCCATAGACACTGTAATAACTATGTGCCCAGAAACCAGCAGAGATAAGAAAGTTTACTCTTGGCATTTAGCCCTTCAAACTCTGTTATTTGCTGGGAATCCTACTACGAATTCCATCAAGTAAGCCACATGTAGCCTTGAGTAACAAACTGATTCATTTCAGTATATAGCTCAATAGTCATTAAAAATACGTTAAAAATCTAAAGAAGCTAAATCTAAAGCAAATAGAAGAGTGATTTTCTCAGAATACTACATTTTAGATGCATATTACCTTAATTTTAAACATAAAATCATCACAGCCTTTAAATGAGCTGTCCATGTAGATTTCCTATTGTTTCCCTGAATTTTTATTACACTATGCATTTTGAGCCTAAATGACTCTCAAAACAAATCACATACCTCCTATGACAGCTGTTTTTAATGAATTGGTCTTCACTGGTTTTCCACTTAAGGTAAAATTCAGCATTTTCTGAAGCACAGACTGATAATACAAAAATACAATTGGGGTAGAATTTTGATTGTAGACTTGCTTGTATGCACTAAAACATTACCAACTTTCCTAGAGAAACAAAACCATTAAAACACATTTATTAAGGACAAACAATATACATAGCAGAAGCTATACCTGATAGTGTTAAATTCAACAGCTAAGCTTGCAAATGCTACTTTACTAACTCAGATGGATACTAGAACTATCAGTTGCTTGGAGAAATTTTATTCCAATTTCCTTTTTGATGCAGAATGCAAAAGAGGAATTTTTTAGGCTCTGCTACAGCCAAGCTGATGGCTAAAGCATCCCCATTTTGATTTGTTTAACAAATGCATATTAATTAAAAATATGGTAATTCCTACATACTTTCGTAGTAGCTATTAAAAAGACAGGCCATGGGGAAGTTCTTTTTGATTCCTCCTAGCTCTACTAGTAGGAAAAAAGCTTTCTATTATTATTTCCTGAAGCACAAAAAACCTGTAGTGTATAAGCATACATGCACATAAGATTTGAAGGCATGATTATTCATGTGTGTCCATATCTATGTGTTTATAAAATTAGTTGAATGCTTATTTTTTATTATAGATTGTAACAATCTTTGTAAGCAAAACATTTTTGAGTTAATTCTGGTTACAAGCTAAAAAAAATTTTACCAAAATTAAGTTGTTCCTTAGTCTGTAAATGATATGACTTCTTTTACTGAATAAAACACATCTATGTAGAAAGCAGCCATGAGTCTGTACCCTCCTACTTACCTGTTCATATAGATACTGTCCCATGAGGGTACAGCCTTTGCTTTTTATCAGGCTTCCCATTTTCTCTTTGAATTTCCATAGAATTTGCAAACACTATTCAAACAGCAGATACTAATGCACCTTATTTACAGTCCTCCTCTCCTCTGTATGGGGAGGCGACGCTTGCAAATGTACCAGGAATTCTGGTCAACTATTTAGACTATATGGTTAGGAAAATACTTAAGAGTCCACTGTGGCCTTTGTCAGTTCTTATTCATTTATATTTTATGTTCTCATCAGGCTCCTAATGGCTTCCTGCATGCAATTTGAAGGGACCTCCAGAAACATTCACAGCCTGTTTTTTCTACTCCAGAAACTTAAATTTTCACTACACTTTCGTTTCTGGACAATTGATACATTATCTGGTAACTGATACATTAGCTAGCAAAAGAGACACCTGAAAGCACCCCTTGCCAGTACTATGCGTAGGAAGATTGCTATTCACTGGTAGTTTCTATTCCAAAGGGAACAGATTAAAAAATAAATCACCACAGCCTTATGTGTGTGGTTGCATTTGTAGATATTCTTCTTCTCCTCACAGCTGGTCTCAGAGCTGAGCCCAGACAACATACCAAAAATGGAAAAAAGATTCTTTTTATATAGAAGCACTTTGGGTGAATTCATGTTTGACATTTACATTCTCTCATTACAAACCATTCAAGGCTTGATGATGACACTGTCCAATAATGAATGACATGAGGTCAGTGCAGGAAAAAGTAAAAATGGAATGACTTCATGTCTAAAATACAAAAAGTATGAAATACTGAAACACTGTCTGAAGAAATGGAAGGAACTGTAAACTGGAAGAGAAAAAACAGCACAGAGAGGCAGTGAGACAATAAATTGTTGAATGGTAAATTGAGGGAGGACACCCAGTAACCCAGAATAGTCTGTACCGGGTCTGATACCACCACATATAATGTCCTCTATATAATATAGAACAGTGTATAGTACATACCAGATTTCTGCATGGTATGAGGTAAAAGCCCAAGAGTTACATTTTATAAACAAGTGCTATTCCAAGATCTCATTAAGGCATTGAGATCTTTTCAAACCACTGGTGACTCAGTCTACCTACAGTTGTGACTGCAGACACCACAGCTCCATTAGGTGTAACTACTCTTGTTACCAGCTAAGGCAAAAAATCCTCCTTTATGTTACGTACTTGTAAATGTCCAAATATGCTGTTTAGATAACAAAACAGTGAGCATATGCATCAAATACCATAGTAACTGTTGTTACCCTGCTTTATGTCTAGGCAGTTCTGTTTTCTCTACTGTTGCATTAAGGTTTTGCTGTAAGATTTTTTTACACAGTGCTGCACTTCTTTGTTAGGCTGTTCAGAAAGGTTATGGTTTTCATGAACTTCCGTGATCACTGAACCACTTGCTGTTGTCCAACCAATTGTAATGAAAGTGAAACCTGCATCCGTGCCAAAAGATTTTCTTGAAATAGGAAAACACAGCAAGCAATCTACAAAATCCACTGAAATAGTACCCCATGACCCCAAACTAAATAGCATAGAGAGCTACTTTTAAATCAATACTTAATTCGGCAGAAAAATCAATTTCCCTCCCTCTGCAATCCATAAAATTCATCAGGAAAAAATTAACCCTCACATATTAGCAGCCTTCTCACCCTACAAGTTTAGAAATTAATTATAGTAGACAATTTTAAGCCCTGTAACAGGCTGCGACAACATGCTATAAGGTACTTTGCAACCTGTGAATTAAAACATGGATTAGATGTGATGTGCACACCTATAGCTTTTGTAATTTGCTTAGCCTCCCTTTGATAAAGGCAAACACTGCTTTTTTTAGCTACAGCTGTCTACAGTCTCAAGCAGTATTTGAGTTTCATTCCTGAAAAATGCTCACCTTTTTGCAGATACTGTGCAGTACACAAACAATCCTACATTAACAAAGCTTGTTCTGTCAGCATCCAAATAATTTCTCTTAAGGCAGCCACATCTTGCCTTTATTCTTCCACATGGGTATTCCAGCCCTGGTGTGAGATAGTTAAAGAGCTTTACTGCATGGCACACACAGAGTTCACAGATTCCTATCAGTAAGCATGTGCCCTTGGGTATGGATGTTCCACATTTGACTGTCTGGGCAATCTCTTCATCTGTGAACTTTCCTTTACACTCTAGACAGCTTGCTGTTAAATATGTTTTTAAATATAATGGCTTGCTGATAAATATGCTTTTAAATACAATGTACAGAATATTATTGATCTAGCCAAGATTCTGCTTCATATTTAATAAATCAGTGTTTCTTTTCAGAATGTTTGCCTGCATAATAGACTGAATTGCTTAGCGTACACATGACAGAGCCTGCCTTTTCATTACATCACTGTTTTGCTGCTGTTCTAACCTCCATTCCTTTCCCCCAAGTAACTCTTTACCTTTTTTTTTTCCCCAGACTGTTAGACGTTTCTTTCCTGAATGTAGATTGTCTATACTTTTTAAAGGCTTCAAAGTCTGTGGGGATATAGTCACATCTTATCAAAGAGGTCCAGCCTCTGAGAGGTTGTTTTCTTCCACTGTATCCCACAGCTCAGATCTTTATACTTTTTGTATTCACAGTCCTATATTGTCTCTGACAGAAGTTCAATAAAATTGTCTTTCTACCCACAATATCAGGGTTCTCAACGTTGTTGGAACTGAGTGTTATAGACCTACAGCCTATCTTTGCTGAGAAACCTGAACTCCCCTGTCTGCCTTATTATACAGTAGGCTGCTGGCAAAAGGTAGCGGTACATTTCTTGTAAATTGATGCATCACTTCTACTGTTTTCAGCCAATTAATTTATGTCATAATTCCTGAATGTTTCCTTTTTACACGGAGTCAAATGGTTAGATATCAAAAAGGTGGAGCGTTACTGTTACTATTGCTCCCCTCGGTATTGCCTCTCTTGCTATAAATCTTTTTAAAGTCAGTTGCTTCACTACTTTTTCTCTTTATTCCTACATGTTATTATTTAAAGTCTTCCCTGTTTTAGGCACCTCTTTTCAGTTTCTAGCTTTAACTACATGTCAAAGTTATCACACACTTAAAATGCGGCACCCTAGCTTCCCACAGTATCAAACAGAAGATGCAAAGACCATTTTAAGGCTTCACTTTATTCTTTTGCTCCTAGCCACATATAAGTTCCACTACGTACAGCACAGGTACATACAACATACAATTTGAAAATGAAAAAGGCAAACTGATATTTACATAGATCGATGATGCAGCAATAGATAGAGCTCATACATTTACTGAAGTCAGTGCAATCGAAAATTCAATCCTACCTAGCCAAAAAAACACCCTATCTTGCTCATTTCCAGGATCCCTCCCATTATATTAAAGTAATTTTTTAATGAATGGAAATTTTGTGACTGTATGCAATGACTGAACTCAGTGACCTAGGAGGTTATTTACAATTCTAATATGCTATTTTTCATTCTTTATTTTCATCCTTCTTTTGTTTTCTAGACTTGAACATTGTTAATTCAATTTTAATCTTACATTACCTTCCTCCTCTCATTGCTCTATTTACCACTTACCACAAATTTTTCTTTTTGGTTTTACATTTGGAGATAATCAGACATGACCAGAGAAAGGAATGAGGAAGACCGAAGGACAGGTACAGTATCACAGACTGAGAGGGACTTGCGCATCAGGACTCATACGCCGCAGTGGCACTGTAATACTCGGTCTATGATCTTGTGTCCCATTCTTCAGTCACCTATTGGTGGGACTATTCTACTGAGTTTGCTGCAGTTTTACTACCCTCTTGCATTATTGTTGGGGATGCTGTGTGTAGTGTATCTTTCACATACATTAAGTTGTTTCTAGGAAATGTATGTGGATATGAAGCTCAAGTTCTATAGTTGACACAACTACAAAGTAATATGCACATGATGAAATGTCTTTCACTCCACTGTTTACAGTTTTCTGAAAAACGAGGCTACAACCCATCAAAACCAGACTAGACCAACCATATTATCAGCGAGCAAAAGTGAAATTGTGACGGCTCACCTGACTCTCAGGTACTCTACTGAAGTTGTAAGACTAATCCTGTGAATAAGAAAAGATGTATTTGGCCCAATTCTATTTCAGCCTAAGCTAGAAGAGTATCCTATCCATGAAAACATAGCTGCTCCTGCTTCATTGCTGTAATAATGGTTTTATTCCTGCTATGTATCAGCATGAGCTCCGATACGTTACTCAAGAAAAATTAAGAAAAAACCCTCCATTCAGCTCTGCTAGCTATAATGAGTTTGTATTTGTCAAATGGCTTTATGGTTAAATGAAAAGTTAATTGTTAACAACCTTTCTCAATGGCTGGATACACCATCCATGTGCTGGGTGTGACATCCATCTTCAGCAAATAATGGTTTGGGAGGTAATCTGTGCGGATGAGAAAATGCTGCAATGAAGAGGAAATGCAAAACCACTTAAAATTATGCTTTACCTGTGATAAGGTAACTTTTTTGGTTTTAAAATGTTTTCACCTGAATGATATCAACTATTTAGGCTTAAGGATAAGTTCTTAAGAGTTATGCCTTATGCAATGTTTTTTAAAACTTAATTGCAAAAATGTTAGTCGTTGTTAAGTAGACCACTGCTAAAAAGCTTAGCTGGAATCTAGCTTTTTATGCATCCTGAGGAAGATATGAGAGAGGCAGCACCCTCAAATGCTGCATACCCATGACAGATACAGGGACAAATGTTTGGAAGCCTAAAAGGAACATCCTTTGAAATCATCCTCTCTACCGATTTTTATTTTCCAGTTCACTCCCCTTCCGTCCTTATTTGTGAGGACAGTGTGTTGGGATTACTCCTTAGCTGTTCCCAAATTCCTGCACCCCAAGTGAGTTTCCTAACAATAATTAATAATGTGTACCTCTTCTCTCACACACCCACACACACATCCTTCCTTGTACTCCATACTCCAAGAAAGCTGGCTCTTGCTTGCTCGGCCAATTGCTTCAGAGAGCTATTTGATCTAAATTTTCTTTGGTTTACACACACATAGAAGGAAACTGAATGCGAAGATGATGAACCTCTATACCTTTTCTCCTCATACTTTAAAGATCAGGTATCTTCTACCCTAGATACAAAAAAATCATGTCTTGGTGACTAACCCAGACTGTGCGTTTGCACAGTGCTTTTTCATTTACTAAATCTAAACAAAAAAAAATATAGTAAAGAAGGTTCTCCACTATTTATATTGTGCAGTGAAAGTGTTCCTCATAGCATTAAATGGTAGCGTTGCATGCAATCCACACACATTATCTGAAAGCTTATATACCTGTTATATACATAAACCTAATTCAGACAGCCATAATAGTTTGTATGAATAGGAAACACTGTGCTTACTGAACCACAGTCACGAAACTAAAAATGAAATTATATTTCCTCCATCACAATACCAAAGTCAGTATATAATATTCTGAAAGAATAAGCACACAGTAATACCTAGGTTAATACTGAGTACCATGCATTATTGCTCAGCGCTATCAAAAAGCTGCATCTTCAGATTCTTTATTGAAACATATTACATTACTTAAATTGTCATGACAAAGACAAAACTGTTCAATTTCAGATTTTTCTAGCACCTCAGTTTTTATGAAATTGCAGATTTTTTTTCTAATAGAAGTATAATTTATTTGCTGATTAAATTCCAATAAAGGAGTTGTTCAGTTCTGATTTTTTTAAAAACACGTTTGGGAGTGCAAGTTCTAAGCACTGACAGGGGCATCCTCCTTTGTTCCCACTCACATCCTGGACTAGAAGATGGGGATTTGACTGTTTTGTTTATCCAACTATTTCATCATAAACCACTGAATAAATAATGTGCAGCATAACTAATGCCTGCATATACTGCTAAAGTCTGCATGCTTCAGTACAGGTGAATTTAATATGAACTGTTGTAAAATTGCAAGGGTATCTCATCTGCTGCTCAATTTTTTTTTTTTTCAAACCATCATCATTAATTGGTAATTTGTGTGAACCATTTAAAGTCGACTCTCGATTACTCATAGGTGGATTATCCAGAGTATGCATTAACCAGAAACTGAAACGCTCAGTGGGCTCACATACAGACTGTATCTGCAAAGACCAGGCCATCTGACTCTTGAGCTTGCTTCAGATTGTAGATGTGCCACACCTGTGTCCACACCAGCCCCTAAGTCACTCCTGATGGATGGAATGAGGTATTTTCACAAATCTGGCTTCTGGGACTCACTTTCATGAAACCACAGCTCAGACTGGGAACTCATATGATAAATTTTATACCCATGTGACAAGTCATGAGCTATCAGGGCTCTGGTCTTAAGCACTGTCCCCAGCGTCTCGGTTTGGGTGTTAACTAACAAGTTTTACCTGTGGATGAAGAATGAACAGAGGCATTTTGTGGCATTCAGATTAAAGTGCCTATGGGGAGTCAGCTGGATCCCAGCAGGCCTTATTAGGGCTTATTAGCTTAGGTTAACTTAATATTTCCTATTAAAAAAAAAAAAAAAAGTGCTTTTAGTCATTAAAAAAAAAAAAGGGCGGCAAACCAGTCAGGACAATACCTTTAGCAGGCAACGACCTGCAGTCCAAGGCTGTGCCCTCACATTACCCAGCCCCTCCTGGTTGCCCCCGCCTTCCCCACAAAGCCCCTCCTGCTCTAATCACCCACACCGGTCCCACGGGCAGCCGCGCTCGGCGCGCTTACCCCCTAAGGCGCCCTTTCCCCTGCACCCTGCCCCAAGATGTCCTCCCCGCTCCCCCCCACAGCACCCCCCACC
>JAVJGG010000037.1:17763158-17849345 GCA_035590195.1 Aviceda cuculoides | reverse complement strand
GACCAGGTTGCTCAAAGCCCCATCCAGCCTGGCCTTGAACACTTCCAGGGATGGGGCATCCACAGCTTCTCTGGGCAACCCGTTCCAGTGCCTTACCACACTCACAGTGAAGAATTTCTTCCCTACATCTAATCTAAATCTACCCTCTTGCAGTTTAAAACCATTACCCCTTGTGCTATCGCTACACTCCCTGATGAAGAGTCCCTCACCATCTTTCCTGTAGGCCCCCTTTAGGTGGCTCTAAGGTCTCCCTGGTGCCTTCTCTTCTCCAGGCTGTACAACGCCAACTCTCTCAGCCTGTCTTCATAGGAGAGGTGCTCCAGCCCTCTGATCATCTTTGTGGCCCTCCCCTGGACTCGTTCCAACAGGTCCATGTCCTCCCTATGTTGGGGACCCCAGAGCTGAATGCAGTACTCCAGGTAGGGTCTCATGAGAGCAGAGTAGAGGGGGAGACTCACCTTCCTTGACCTGCTGGCCACGCTTCTTTTGGTGCAGCCCAGGGTACAGTTGGCTTTCAGGGCTGCAAGTGCGCATTGCTGGGTCATGTTGAGCTTCTTGTCAATCAATACCAAGTCCTTCTCAGGGCTGCTCTCAATCCATTCTCTGCCCAGCCTGTATTGTGCTTGGGATTGCCCCGACCCATGTGCAAGACTTTGCACTTGGCCTTGTTGAACTTCATGAGGTTCGCACAGGCTAACCTCTCCAGCCTGTCAAGGTCCCGCTGGATGGCATCCCTTCCCTCCAGCCTGTCGACTGCACCACACAGCTTGGTGTCATCAGCAAACTTGCTGAGGGTGCACTCAATCCCACTGTCCGTGTCGCTGACAAAGATGTTAAACAGCACTGGTCCCAATACTGACCCTTGAGGAATGCCACTGGTCACTGCTCTCCACTTGGACATCGAGCTGTTGACCACAAGTCTTTGAGTGTGACCATCCAGCGAATTCCTTATCCCCCGAGCGGTCCATCCATCAAACAGTGTCAGATGCTTTGCACAAAAGCGAAAGGTACATCTACCTTTTGCACAGGTATATGGTGTCAGTTGCTCTTCCCTTATCCACCAGTGCTGTAACCCCATTGTAGAAGGCCACCAGATTTGTCAGGCATGATTTGCCCTTGGTAAAGCCTTGTTGGCTGTCACCAATCACCTCCTTATTTTCCATGTGTCCTAACATAGTTTCCAGGAGGATCTGCTCCCTGATCTTGCTGGGCACAGAGGTGAGACTGGCCCGTGGTGCCCCAAGTAAAAATTGATCAACATAGCACAAGATAATGGTACTCCTGTGTGCATGGATGTACACTCCTCTTTATGTGTTTCCCCTTGTTCTTGTATTTTACCTCTTGCTAGTAACAGTCAAAGAAGCTGTTGTATTGCTTGATTTCTGACTGCCGTCTGCACTGAAACTGGAGCCATTAGCTGCCTGACAGTATTTACCATCATTTAGCAAAGAGCACTCTCCGGTGGCCCAGGGCTTTGTTACTGGGTGTATGTGCGGGGTGTGTGTCTAGGGCCACGGTGTGTGGTTACTGGCTCAGATCCGTGCCTCTTTTTCTGGGTGATTTCTATGGCTTAGCAATGGGAAGCATCTGGAAAGCTGGAGGCAGCTGGTGGGGGTGTGCTGTGATTTGGCCAAGTGACCACCACTCTGGTCTCCGTTGATACCAGGCATCCTTCCAGGGAAGGAGACAGCCTAAGAGCTCCTTTGCTTTCACTTAGTTCTGTACCTTTATTTTGAAGCCTCAAGAAAACATTACAGATTTTAAGGCATTGTAAACACTTGATGACTTAGCATCCCTCTTTTCTCTCATAATCTTTCTGCATGATGTGTTGGTTTTCATTATTTTACCACAAGATTAAATTTATGAAAAAAAATCAGCCTGCATCAGACATATTAAAAGAACAGCACAAAGCTTGCATCTCACACCCAGAGCAACAAGGCTTTGAGGGAAAGGTTTCTTTCCTCAGAGTATGCTGCCTGCAGCCAGTTGGAGAGATGGAAAGCAGCTCCTCCGTGCATATGGTCCAGCCCTAAGGGGTGTTTTGAACAGCATTTTGGTTTGCTACGTAGTGCTTTATTGATTGGCCCTAGAGAGCAAAGTAGTCTAAATTTGCCTCTATCATTTGTGTCTTTGCATAATTAATGTTTTGGATTTTAGTTTTCTGCTTTTCATAATATAAAGGTATAGATTTGTGTTGTTTACAGGTGAAGGACCAAAGATTATGTGAACGTTCTTAGCAGCTAAATTAGTTTGTACAAAAGCGTTATAAATGTTGCAAATTTACAGTGTGTAAAGTGTAGAGTGAAGACGTGACTCTTTATGTAAAGTGCCTAGGCATTTTAAGTTAATAAATTTGGCAATTTGTCTTAAGGAGGGTGGAACAGGTAAAATACTGACTTTGAGGATTAAGTGGGCAGTAATTCAGTTTGGAACAAAAGGGATATTTAATTTTTTTTTTAACAAACTGTAAATGGCAGTGTTCTATTTGTCTGAAAATGGGTAGATATTTTGAGAGCATCAGTAGCAGCAACTTTAAACACCCATTCATACAGTGTGTGTTTAGAATACTTCTGGAGCAATGAGAAAGCTCACGGGAATAATAACTGGGAAAGATGAAAACCAGCAAGGTATTACAGAACTAGACAGACTGAGGAATGTAAGCAATGAGCAACAGCCTCAATTTCTGTCAGGAGGAGAATCACCCTTACCATAGTTACTTTACCTTTGGTGTCTAAGTCTTGTCCACTTAAATTCTTCGTGAGATGCAAAAGTTTTGTAGGAATTGTAAGGAATGAAGAATTAAGGGAGATTTTTGATCATCTTTGCTAGGCTTGTCTGCTTGTCCAGGACTTTTGACTAAAAAATATGAAGCTGCAAATTAAAAACCAGATACAGATTACTGGTGGAACACTTCATCATTCTTCTGAGATCTTCCTCTGAGGGATCCGTGGACAAAAGAACGGTTTAATTTGACATCTGCTAATTTAGTGGCAGCGAGGAAGGCAGTTAATGCCTTGTGGAAAAAAAGAAAAAAAAGGTTGCTCATACATAATATTGGTATGAAAATGTCTGGGAAATTCCAGTTATGGGAAAAGTTATATTTGCAAATTATAGATAACAATGATAAGTATAGGTAAAAGATATAGATACTTATGATAATTATAGATGAAAGGGCTATTAAAAGCAACCAAATACTTTTTATTGTCAACATATTACTTGCTTGAGGTCTGAAGATGGCATGAGAAATTTATTTTCCCTTAAATTTTCTAGCTTCTTCAACTGCCACTCCAAACACATTGGAAAGAGTGAATCTATTTAATTGAATTCTTTCATGCAGAGTTTCAGTCTGGATTTGTTTTTCAGTTAAATGGCTCAGATTAAAATAGTCTAAAGTAATGCCATAAATTTTGGGAATAGAGGAACGGATATTTAGAGCTTGCTTTAAGCATGATGTGAAATGTTATGTGAGAGAGCAGCTGGAATGTATGGAGCTCCATCTAGGGAGGGTTGATAACCCAACTGGCAACCTATGGATCGGGATTAGTGGGCAGACCAACATTATTGACAATGTTTTTGTACATATCTGCTACAGACAGCTTGATCAGCAAGAATCATAGGAAGCTTCAGACAACTGGAGGAAGCCTCATGTTAGCAGGCCCTTGTCCTCATGGGTGACTTCATTCACTCC
Organism: Aviceda cuculoides; assembly: GCA_035590195.1. Lineage (NCBI taxonomy): Eukaryota > Metazoa > Chordata > Aves > Accipitriformes > Accipitridae > Aviceda > Aviceda cuculoides. Next base: position 17,845,657 of record JAVJGG010000037.1, on the reverse strand, counting down.
AGTGTCTGCTGGAGTGACAGTGCAACAGAGCGCAAGTAATCAAGTAATCCAGGAGGTTTCTGGAGAGCATCGATAGCAACTTCCGAACGCAGATGACTGAGAAGCTGACAACGGGAGACGCTGCTAGACCTCACATGTACAAACAAGGAAGGACTGCTTCGGGATGTGAAGATTAGGGCAGCCTGGATTTATGAAGGGGAAATACTTGGCCAACCTGATAGCTTTCTCTGGTGAGATGACTGCTTTATAGCTGAGGAAGGAGCAATGGATGTTGTTTATTTTGATGGATACAACATGGACTGTAATAAGGCACTAGGAACAAAGCTGGGAATATTCCCAATTTCCTTAATCAGTGAAGTAATGCCATCATCCTTTGGGCTTGGAAATTCTGTTCCATTGGATTAAACCCCTTTTCCTCCCTCTCCCTCCATATAGTCAGGGCATATGTTTTAATAAGTTTATTAGTGTCATTCAGAACTATGCATACTTCTACTGTTTATGTGTTTGGTTTTTTTTAAAAGCTATATTTAGTTTACTTGTGATCTATGTTATGACTATTACATGTTTGGATTTTAAGAGCTGCATAGATCTTTTTTATGTCAGGCACCAACCAAGGGTAGAAAAACCCTAGTGTATAACCTGTCTGTTTGGTATTTTTTCCATGTCTGCTCAGTTAGTACTTCTCTGTGTAGTGCTAATGGAACGGTTATTTTGGTCAGTCCATTTTCAAAATCTTCTAGCTGCCTGATAGTCTATCCAAGGTGACAAAAACATGGTGGAGGTGTCAGTCTGTCCGACAGGGAAGTGAGGAGTTTCAAGTTCTCTGCACTCTTGCAGCACATTACAGATTATGGATTGTAATGTCTGGTCATTTTTCAATATTTTCTTGCACTGGGGCAGTGATGTCTCATCCCACACTACACTGGTAGTGTCTGTTAAGAGTAAAATAAAATTAGATTTTATGATTAAAAAGCAAGATAGGTGTTTTTAAGTCCCTGACTTCAGTAATACAAGTTATACATTTGAAGGTCTAGTAACAGATATTGTGAAAAACTATCCCTCATAGACAGTTGTCTACGGTATTTTTTTAGACCGTTCCTATAGCAGTGGGAGATTTGAGGTGGAGATGGGATGTCTTGCTTGGTGTTTGTAACAGAGGAGACCAGGGCCAGGAGGAGCACTCAGGAGTTTCTGACCCTGCAGAGCTGGCACTTCCCACCTCACGCAGGAGGTTGGCGGAGGGGTTTCTGGCTGGTTACAGATTGCATTTCTGCCAGCATCTGAACACTTTGTTCATTACTTTGCTATCTCTTATGAGCAGCCATTTTGGGTTGGCATTGGCTTTATTGGTGACCTCTGTCACTTACTGCCTGATTAATGTTATCAACTGGCAGGTAGGCAGTGTTTTTAAAGAGCTACTCAACGAATGTGCTTCTGATGAAGGATTGCTCTCCCCTACTCCATTTGCTCGTTGATTAGCTTTTACAGTACACCCAGCTTCCACGTTTCTGCAAGTCTCAGTTGTTCCAAATGGCCGAGCACAGGCAGTGAACACACCTGCGTTTCCAGGAAGCAAGAAATCAGACATTGCTTTGTTTTAGGGATGACTTGAAATAGACTTTTATTTGCCCGGAATGTTTAATCAGTAGTATTAGAAATGTAGAAATCCACTTTAAGGTCAAAGTCCGTGATGATGAAGAGATGCTGCTGCTCGTAGTGTCCTAGACTTGCTTTGAGATTTGAGAATGGTAGCAGGGTGAATTTCCAGTGTGAATAATGGAGAAATATTAATAAAGATATGACCTGCAAAGGAAGGAAAAATGTTCATAACTTTTGGCTTCCTATTAAAGGCATACTTTAATCAATTATTCTGTGGCTGTTTCTGGTTTCCCCCGGACTCCGAGCAAGCAGCCAGAAGGCTCTGTTCCTCTTGTATGTTTGTTCATTTGAGTTTGCTTTGTATCATTCTAAGTCAAATGGTCTAGTTAAAAACAAGATTTATTAACAATAAAAGGTGTGAAGCATTCAGATTTAAACAAAAACTGTGTACCAGTCATTTTTTTTTGGTGCTTCCAGGATAGAAACTGTAACAGTCCATTCTGCACTAGTTTGGTAAACCAGCTATGACTTAGGCATGCACTAGAACTGTTCCTGTAGATACTTTTCTATATTTCTTTATTCTACTGCTGTGGACATTTGCATCTTTATTGCTTGGGAGTGCTATGCTGCTTAGTGCTCAAAGTCATAATCTTCTGTGATGACATAATTAGGTAGCAGGGAAATTATCATGATTTGACTTCAAGTATTAAAGAGCTGGAACAAAAAACTGTGATTATGCTTCGTATTTGCCTCTGTGATGAGAAATGGAGCTCAAACTGTCTAAATTGGCATTTTATTGGCGTTTTTCTTAAAATATCAGTGACTCCTAACACTTAATTAGGATGAAGTGTACAAAGAATTGATAGTGGGGATACTCTGAAAAGCATACTCTTTGTATTTTGTGGTTGGTGGTAAAATAGTTTTAGAATTAATTTTTCCTGGTTATATTTAATATTTAAAGCGCTTCTTCATAGTTGCATAAAAGCCTAATTTTTTACAAGATTAAAATTATAAAGTTAAACACTTTGTAAGATGAGAACAAAAATATTAAATTTCCCCTCAAGATACTTAAAATAAAAGAATATTTCTGATTTATGTGGAGAAGAGCTCATTTCACTTTTTGAATATGTGGTGCGTATCACCAACAATCATCTTCTATTTGCAAAGGCAGGGAATGTATTACGGTATTTTCTGCAACTCATTATGCAGTTGTGTATGGTAGTGAGTTTATTTTCATCAGATACTTCAAAGCCCTTACTTTTTAGGTCAGGAAAGTATGCTTTTCCTAAAGCTTTGAAGTTTTAAATAAGCAAAATGAACATAATTTGACTAAAATTAATTACTAATGCAAAGCAGAGCTACTGATGGCTAGCACATTGACAAAAGCAGAAATTGAATCTGTGAATTCATATTCTTGTTTCCTTTACCCAAGCAAAGGCTCTGAAAATTGATTCCAGAAGTATAAAGCTTCTGTAGGCACACTTGCTTCTTGGGCACATGTGGCTGTACAATAAGTATTTTTAATACTGTTTTATTCTGCTGAAGTTTGTTTAAAGAATGCAAAAAAAAAAAGTTTTGCAAATGTTTTCTGAAGTGAGGAGGGCATTGTTTGCCCCTTTGAGCGGACTAGCAGCTTTGTGTTTGGGCAGGCTGCTCTGTTTTCTTGGCATCATGTTTGTTGAGTGACCTTAGGCATGTTGTTCGAACCAGGAAGTTTTCACATAGTCTGATAGAATAAGGAGCCTGCCATGTTTCGGCCAGGTTTGTAGAAGTTGCTAATGATTCACTGCTCAGGTGAACGTTAGTGGGATTGGAGTATACTCAGCTCTGCTCAGTCAGCCTTTCAGTGCTAAGCAGAATGCATCAGAGAACTTCTTGGTGCCAAAAGTGTACTGTCACTTAATTTCCAGCAATTTCTAATTTGATGTTTGTGTGTAAATAGAGGCCTCAATACCCTGCTGGGTGGAGGGGCAGGATGCAGGTTGTCAGGGATTTGGCTATGTCCTGCTTATTTGGAGGTCAGACTGTAGCAGCCTGACTGAAACAACTGCTGAACAATAGGCTGTCAAGGTATAGGAGTAGAGTAGTCAGGTCAGGGTCTTACTGTTCAAGAGGACGTTCTTTCCACTGTCTCCTCTTTTGAGGAGTGCAGTCCACACAAAACCATATCCACAGACACCCAGAAAGATCATCCAGGTGGTAGCTGTGAGGATCTGCCTTGTAGTGCACAAGGATGTGGGCTCAGATTCTGGTTTTCTGAGATAAGGAGAATAAGGATGACAGAAGGAGCTCGAGTCTGACCCTGTGCATGTTCCTGGTAGTTTACAATGCAGCTTAGTGGGTAGGAGAGTGTATTTACAGAATAGCTGTCAAAATCCCTGTGTGTAAGCAAGCTGTAAATAAGTCTATAAAGTATAATCATTACTGGAGACTTTAAATCTGCAATGAGTGAAGGACTTGCTTCAAGTTCATTCTTGTCTCTGCTTCCTTGCATGAGAAGTAAACAGAAGGATAAATCAGAAAGCTGAGTTTATAAATGCGATTTAAAGGCACATTGGAACAGAATTGTTTATTTTTTTTTTTTTTTTTCTTTTTCTTGAGCTAATGACCCAAATGAGTTCTGCAGTGTAGGAACATCACACCATGCTGCATCATTTCCAGGGGAGTGCAGAGGTTAAGCTGGGGATCAATCAGTTTGCAATCAGACTGATTATAAGAGGACAAGGAGGAGTACAAGATAAAATCAAAGAACATAGCAGGACAGAAAGGTATAGAGACACACATTCGGGAACCCTTGAAGTAAAAGGGTTTCTTGCAGTAGACAGCTATCAGGAACATTCAGGAGAACTGTTAAGGAAGGCATTATGGTTTTGTTAAAATAGCAGTTCAGGATTTTCAGTCCCACTTCCACACTGAGTACATTTACTAAGAGACTGGCAAAGTTTAAATAATCCTTACTGTTTTATCTGCAATACTTCTAAAACTTTGTGGTTTTCATGTGCATCTTGCTATGGCTTAGGTAAAAGGGAAAGGTTCCTGAATAGATACTGTTCCATTTTTTTAATCCAATCTATATGGCTTTGTAAATCCAAGTTTCAGAATTGTGAATAATGTGTGAATGAGTTTGGTGCTGTCTTCTGGAGTCCTCTTCTGTTTCTGTGGCACTTATTAAAGCACAGCAAAATTATACTGTTTCATGTTGGAGCCACGGTGGAAAGTTTTAGAAGGTGGGTTTTAATGAAAGAGATAGATAAAGCAAAGAAAGCCTTGACAGCATCCAGCCAGTTCAGAACTGATGGACACACTCCTGATGTTCCTCTTTCCCAGCTGAGGGATTCCACCATTGAGAGAGGAAAGAAAATATTGAATCAAAAATAGAGGGATGTTGAAGTATCTATCATTACATGTTTCCAAACAGAATATTGATTAATATATCATTACGGTTAAATATATTTTTTAGTGGCAGGGAGTGTTGGTTTGGAGGTGGAAGAGGTAAATCCTCATGAGTATTTTACATATTTATTAATGAATTAATTTTGAGGTATTGGGTAGTGAATGAAATGTTCAATCCCTCAGTCATGATGGCATTTGAGTTTTAATCTTAAAAAGCTCAAATAGAGCCATGTATTTTTAGATTCAATTATCTTGCAAAGCTGACAGTTCAGCTAGTGAGCAAGTTTTGGGAAGGTTCACCCACTTCAGTGAGGAAATCGGGGGAGAGTGAAGGAGTTTGATTCATGACTTTACTTTGGGGTCAAATCCAGTAGGCTTATTTCTTTAGTTAAATCATTTGCTCTCCCAGGTTAATTTTAACATTCAGGGTAGGCTGTTCAGGTTGAGACTGAAGCTGTTCTTTTTATAAATGGTTTCTGCAGAATCTTGCTACTTTGAACTGTCCTGTATTACTCATAAATGTCAGACCTTACTCTGACTAAAAGTGCACCCTGCTGCAGTCTCTTTTGTCTGACTTTGTATTTTCTTCTTAAAAAGCAGAAGTGTGGCTTATATGGCCATAACACGTAGAGAGTATTTTATAGGTGTTTATTTGATATCACTTGCTGTTCATTTCTATGGTATTATTGAAGTAAAACTCCTTTGGCAAGACCTGAAATTTGAAGGAGAAAGTAATATTGTTTCTCATTTAAATTGTGTATGAATAAATGATTACAAACTGACAGATATTGCTCATAGTGATTCCTTTCTTGAGTGAAAAAACAATTTCTATTTCCTTCTTAATTTAGGAACTTAAAATTCTTAAGAGATAGAAAGAGAAACTAGATGCAGCCCCAACACGAGCAAGGAGAAATTATGAGCTGAAAGCTGCTTTTGTTTTCAGGGCCATGTTGCACTGCACTAAATCTGCATATGGACAATCTTTTGTGACGCTATTCCTGTAGACAGGTTAGAATTTATTGGTAACAAGAACAAAAAGGTACAATAGGTGGTTGTGTGGAAAATCCAATGTACTACATTCTTCAGTGTCCCTAATCTGAGTCCTTCAAGCTCTGCCCTGGTGAGCTGAGTAGAACTGGTGTATCATCTCAGCCACAGTTTCTCTAACAGTCTCTACCTGGTAGAGCAGACATATAGTAACACATGCCCAATTCAGCATGTGCCTCTGCATGGGTTTATAAAGCACTGACACCTGTATGCCAGATGGGCACTTTCTCCCACCTGTGTTCAGGAGGGTCAGAATCCCTGGGTGTAAGTTCCCATGCACATAGATGTGAAGTTTTCTGCTGCAGCAGTAGGTTTTTAAGTCTGTACAGTTCTGAAAACTTGTGCCTTTTTCAGAGAGCTCATCCTGAGGATTCACTCACTACCAGGCTTTTATTACTGCTTTAAATAGTGTACAATATGTTCTGGTTTAATTTGTTTTGAAACAATTCAGCCATACTTTATAATGCCTTATGGAACTCATCAATACTGCCTGTATATCTGTCTAATAAGAGTTCAGTAAATTAGCATAACCATTAAAAAAATTCTCATTCTTTTAGTTGTTGGTGACTGCCTGTTTCTCAACAGACAAGTGATGTCAACTGACCTTTATTAGTTTTTAGTATGCTTTGTTATCTACAGGTAGGTAATCTGTAGTTTATATCCTTGCTTTATTACATTGCATTAGATTAATCACTGCTGCCCGGTGATGGAAGAAAAGTAGTTTCTTTTAACTAAAAGGATGAGATGACTAAATATACATTCTTTAGCTTTTCAGTTAAAATACCTTCCTTTTCTAAAATTGACATGTTACTAGTTCAAGAAAGCTCTTCCCTTTATTTCTTTGATGTTTGTCACCATCTTGATGTTTTCTGCTGTGATGCACTGTGATTCCTGCCTTCCTATCTCTGTCTTGCAGTGGCTCCTATTAAAAGAACCTTGCAACACGACAAGAGAAATTGGCTTTTCCTTGAACTGTGTGAAAGTCTTCAGGGGTAGATTTAACTAAGCGCTTGTTTTGATTACATAAACTAGAATTAAAACGGTGACACAAACACCTAATATAGTAAAAAAAAAAAAAAAAAATCCTTTGATTGCTTTAAACCATAGACTTCTGAACCATAGCTCTTTTGGAGTGTTATTGTTCTGTACAATGAATTGCAATGAATTTGAGTGATTGCTTCAGAAGAAAATGTGCAGTTGAGTCATCAGCATGTAGTTTCACGATGTCTTCCCCAGCCTTGGTTTGCAACAGGCGGTGCAGTCTAGCGTGTCCACTGCCCCGGGGCAGGGGCAGGCTGTTGTCAGAAGGGGTGCTCCTGCCCTCACTGCTGGTGTGGCTCTTGCACTGGCTCTTGGCTTCACCTCGTCCTCTGGTGAGCTGGGTCATGGAGTGAAGTGGGCAGCAAAAGAAGCTTTCTGCAGGGTTAGCTCCACTTCAGGCGCAGGGGACACGAGGGAGCGAGCGGCTGGGGAGCTGTGGTTGCAGCTTGCCTCCGGGTCATCTGAGCAGAAATGGGAAACCACAGCCCCGTAGTAATGACTTCTTCCAGTACCTTGGCGTCTCGGTTTCAAGTAATACAGAGCATTTGGCTATTAGAGGGGCTATGTGGCTGTGAGAGCTATGTCAGCAATCTATGGGAGAGTGGTGGTGAAGTCTAAACCGGTGTCAGCTTTGGTTGGGAGACTGCATAGGGAAGACAGGGGTAACGCAGCACTAGTTCTCCTGGATCGCAGAAGCACACAGGAACCAATTGGTTGATTACTCAAGTGTGTTGCAATTTAAGTGTCACCAAACTGCCTATGGGTTGAGCTGATACACTTCTCCTTCAGTTTAAGCATGACTTAAGGGTGGATTAGTGTTTTCAGAGGCTACAGAATGCTCAGTTTTGAATAAGCTCATTTGGGTAATTGAAAAACAATATTAAGGCAATGCTGGGCAAAGATTTTCCAAATTATGATTTAACTTTGGGTTTTGCTATCAAGATTTGTTCACTCAGTGTAATGGCTACATTTTCAGCAATGTGGACTTCTGAGCAGAAACAGTTGCTTGTTTCACTCTTTTGAAGTTTTTAAAGTTTGTATACTTAAAACTTATGCTTTCCAAGCTCTTGGCCATCCTCTCAACTGTTTGTCTGAGTCTATTTTTTGTAAACAATTTAACAGTAGAAATCCTAATCATGATATTAACTATGTGCTCCTTTTATAAGCAAGCCCCTAATTTGTCTGGGGGTTTTTTTGTGCATATGAAGGAATCATTTATTTAACATAGAAATCTTGTTTCAAAGAGTCATGTAGCTGTTAGGAATAGTAATAATTATCCACCAGAACAGGCTGTCTAGCTTTAGTAAACAGCAATGTAGTGGCATATTTCATGTGTGGGGGTTTTTTTTTTTATTTTATTTGAAGATGAGTTGCATAAACCTTAACAATTGCAGTGACAGATCTCACTCATTCTGAACTATGGTTTAGTAGTATAAAACAGTAAATTGCCCCTACAGTTCATTGTTCAAAATGTCGTAGCCTTTAAAGAACTGGGAGGTGTGGTATTTTTTTTTCTCTGAGACATACTGCATTTTACTGCTCAAGATATTTTGTGTGGTGTATTTTAGGTAATAAATTTGGAACTAAAGGCCTATAACTGTTAACTAGTTTGTATGTTGCCTTTGTGTTAATTCAGTTAAAATGAATTCCCATTTGTAGGAATAAATAATGGAACTTAACTCTGAAAAGGTCTTCAGCTGTATCTGTGGAAGATTTTAAAATCAAGATTGCTTACAGTGTTTTGATACAAACTACAAGAAATAAGCAATTCCTAACTGCTGTAGACACAGGTATGTAAACTCTGGTTTTGTCAGGAGAATATTCAAGACTTCTTAAACTAGCTCACAGAATCAGTTTTATCCTTTATAAGTATATCACAGAAGTCTAGATTGAGACTTTGATCAAAATGCTCAGTGTTGCATGAAGCTGATGGTCTCTGCTGATACCAAAGGGACTTGGATATTGTATCCAAAGTGAGCAATTTGGGATGTTGATGGAAGATGGTTTCCTCTGTGGATTTTAAATAGGATGGTCTGGATGCTAACTCCTGCTTTGGAAGATTAAAATTACTGTTTTATGGCAGCCAACAGGACATTACTTGGAAAGGACATTTGCTGTCATGTTTTTCATAATATACCTGTAGGTATGTGGCCTTAGTTGTCTTTGGAGAGAAGGGGATGTGTGGTTTGACTTAACGTGGCAGACCTTATAGCTGATCAGTCTTACCATAAGTCTTTCCATTTTCTTTTGTGCTTGAAATACTTGCTTTCATACAGAACAAAGTGTAGTAATCTCTGTATGTTGGCTTTTTATGCCTTACATTTGTGATAAACTTTTTCTGTTTAGTGTAGTGCCTTTTTTCTAAATTTTTGTTTCTTGTCAGACTAACTCTACAGATACTTATTCTTTATGTCAGCACTGCCAGCAAACTCAAATAAGTGTTTTAGCTTGTTTTCAGTGGCTTGTGTGGTATATTTCAAGTATATGATCTAATAAAATGTACCTGTACTGTGGTGGTTTATATGAAGGTATGCCATTTAGTTGTATTTCTGATGGCTCCTTTTTGATAGGAACCTCTCCTACAACTTTGTCAATTACAGTAGCTGTATGTCAATAAATATAATAAGGGTTTATTTCTTATATTGATGAATGGTATGCTGTTTCATTACTGTCATCTTTGTGTATCTGTTTTTTTTTCATATGCGCTTGGAATTGTATTACAGGTCAGAGTGCACAAACTGAATAAACTGGAATGGTGTAGAATGTGTTGGGTAAGCAAATAGATTTTTTTTTTTTGTTAGATGCTTTTATTTTAGATAAGATATGCTAAACACATTTCCCTTTTTTAGATGGATTCTGTATTCAAAATAAGACCTCTGAATAAACACCACAGCTTTTCTCCCCAAATGACTTATTTCCAGTATAACCATTACAATATAGTCCATATTTATAAAACTTGATACTATATACATTTGACACATAATTTGCATTCATGCAGAGATAATTTGCCTTGGTAGAGCTGTTTTATACTGGCACAGGATCTGTTAGCATAGTTACAGCTACATTACTTCAGCGGAGCAGCAGTGAGGGGGGCAAAGTAGTATGCATTTATTTGACCAACTTTAGCGCCAGGTACTTTTAAGAGATCCATCTTTGTTTCATGATGTTAATACTGGCTTCCATTCAAACTGTGAATGAAAAGGGAATGTTGGATGTCACTAAAGTGTGCATGCAATAAAACAATCATGCAATAAAATGCATTAAGCTATGTTAATGTAAACAGTAGAGCTGCTCAAATTATATAGCTGTGTCAAGGGATGTTCAATTATCCCAGAAATTTGCTTAGTGGTAGTTTTGTTGTTGTTGGCCGTTTTTCTTTCATAGTGCTGATTATCACTGGATTCTCTTCTCTTAGCTAGAATTATTTTGCATTTTCCAAAAGTACAGGTTTGACCTGAAGAGACTGGCTAAGAGAAAATAAGTATTTAAAGGTAGGGGTTTTTTTAGTGAAATTGTCTAAACATGATCACTGAACTCAATATGGTGAAATACTTAGTTGTGGATGCTTAGCCAAGGTAGTTCCATGTAGAATTAGACATGAAATGGCACAAAATTTTTTGAAATTAAATTTCTTAAGACCATAAAGTCTCAGTTTTAATAGAGATTATAATTTGAATCTTCAGTTGTTTGTCAGACTCGACCTTTCAGTTCTTTTCAACAGTTTCTTCATATAACTGTTACAGAAGAGAGTTAAGCAATTCATTTATTTTTAAAAAATATATATGGTGCTTAACAGTTAGAATTGTACTGGTAGGTAGTGGGGTCTGTCTGAAAACACTGCTCTCCAGCCCTTGTTGCTATTTGCAAAAATGATTTTATTTTGGTTTTTTTGAAGAGTGGTATCTTGTAGTAGTAACTTAATGAGTTGAAGGGTAAGTGCAAAGTTACAGTGATTGGTAATACTGCTGGCTAAAAATGTTCCTGTTGTAAGCGTCAGTTGTTCTACTGACACAGCTACTTGTAAGGCCCTGCTATGAGCTGATTCGGCTTCAAAAAGCCACTGATATTTTTATGTGTGTTCATGTCATCATGGTGTTTTCTGCTTGTTGGTTTATTAAAGCTTGTCTGCTTATCTTACCTGCTCCAGTGTGACACTATTTGGTACCTGCTGCATACATGCTCTACAGCAGTATTTATGTAAAATCATCAGGTTTTGAGTCAACCTTAGAGGTTTTACCAGGGAGGCCAAAGAGTGAAAAAACATTGTACTGAGCTGATACTGAGCATATGGGTTCAGATAAGAAGTAATCAGTAGTCTCGTTTGACGAAGCTTGCATTTACTGCTTCTGCTTTTCTTTTGTGGGTATATGGAACATTTATTTCTGAGCACGTTTTTGCCGAAGTAGTTAACATGCAATTTGCAAACTTCTCGGCGAATATGTTAAGAGAGTTTCTCCTGGTTTTATGTGTGTGTTTTCTTTTTTTCAAAAGCGAGAACTCAAAAGATACCTCCTGGGTCATCTGAAAGATGCTGCATATATAGAAAAGGACTAAGAAGTCTCTTTGTTGTGGTGTTTACTAAATCTTTTTTTAATGTATGTTGAAGGTGATTTCTGCTGTAAAATGTACTTGTAGTTTCACCCTTGTTAAACTATATTGTTATTTTTTTTAGCCCATGTTATTCAAATAATGTAAATTATTTTTTGTTGCCATGGGACAGCTCAAGAATTGGCAAACTGAGCAGTGGAAGAATCGAATGCAACTAGTCTCCAAATACATTATTCGTTCAGAGCCCTTAACATTTTACATATAAACAAATGAACAAAAAAAGGTGGGAAATAAGAGATTAGGTAGGTTATGTGAACAATCAATTCTTTTTCTCTAGCAGTAGTCAATAAACCACAGATACAGTTATGCAACACCTGGCCTTGTTGGGATGGTCAAGAAGAGATGTTTGATTTCTTGATGTGTATGCCACTCATTTTAATGATACTGTAGACACGTAATTGGACCAAACATACTATCTAGGTATATAAAGAAGTAACTTTGAACAGAAGGCTTGTTGAGAATAAAATACTCAATTAGTAGTAACAGTACTTCTCTGAAATCCTTGCCTGTCTATAGACCTTTGGTCTGTATTACTATGATTCTGACTGGTAACAAAAATTTTGCAGGGTGGAGAAGGGAAGGAAGATGAGAGGTGAACCCCAACCATATGAATTCTTTTTGCTTTTGGAAAACGCCAAATAATTCTAGCCAGCAGGAGAGGATCCAGTGTGAAACTTGATTAAATAATTCTGCCTTCATCTCACTTCATGTTACTGTTCAGTTGAGGCCTTTTGTTCCACTTAACTTGAGTTTGGGGATCTTTGATGCTGTTGTCAGGCGCTAAGGAAGTGTTATCAGTTGTGATAGAGTTCTATTTAAGTCTATTAATCTCTTTGATAAGCACTTATGTTAGAAATTTATTCTTAAGAAATATCTTCTTAAGAAGAATTTAATTCCTCTTTAAAACTTTATTATTTTAAATAATAAATTATATAAAACCATGGATATATGCTACTAGTGATGTTTTTCTTAGTTTTATGAACTGATTTATTCTTAAAGCTTATTTGTGATCTAAAATAAAGGAGGAAAAAAACCCCCCTTTCAACTTACCTGGCATATCTGAATCTCAATAAGAGCTACTCTCCATCTACAATGTTTATATCAATACACAACACACATAAAGAGCTCATATGAAAGTTTTTTTTTCTTGAAGTAATATAAGGTCTGTTGGAAGTCTTCAGCAAAGCCATGAATCATACTTATTTTAGCCTTTTACTAAGAACTTGCTTTCAAAAGAGTAGATCATTTAGTTTGAGTTTTTCTTTATTCCATTCCATGAAAACTTATGGTCTGGATTTTCATTTAGGCTCACTGGAGTGATTTTAAGTTTTTCTTTGTTATAGAAACTGTAGCTAACATACTAAGAAGTAAAATGGCACTAAAAACAGGTTTAGAAACATGCATTTAAACCTACAGCCCTTCTTTGGGCTGTTCAGAGCTTGACAGAAGTTAATATTCAAGATTAAGCTATATTTACAGTAAGGAGAACATGTGTAAGTTTAGTAAGATGTTTTAAAACTTTTTTGTTGTTGTTGTTAGAAAAAATGTCTTAAGGACAACAGAAAAATGCCACCAATGGAAAATTTTCTAGTTCTTGCCTGTCATCAAGATGAAACATGAGATGTCACATAGAGAGTCAGGTTTTACTGAATTCTCTTCTTCACAGGCTGGTATGACAGAATATACTCCTTGTACTCCAGTGCAACCTTGCAATAAAGAAACAGGTGTTACACAGATGTATCTTAAACTGTTGGAACATACTGTGTTTCAACCATAGAAAAAGCTGCATGGAAAGATCTGAGAGGTATGGTGTTTTCCAATATGTTTTTCTTACTAGTATGTGGGGAGAGAAGATGAAAGTATTCAAGCAGGCAATAAGCTGGGGATAGAAGGTGGCGAGAATCAATAAAGAACAGAAATTCTTAAAAGGTAGCCTCTGCTTTCCTGTGCTTTAGTTTCCCTTTTACTTGCTTTGCCACTGCCCCCTTTCAGACTGAAATTATTTTTTTGAAGGTAATTTACAACCTAATTCCTTAGTCTGTCTTTCATAAGAGGCAGGACTGCTGCACTGGTGAATCTAGCTAGCAGTGCTGTTTAATGCTGCTGAGAGCAATTAAACTGTTGACAAAAGTAAAGCTGTAGAATTGGAAAATAAATAATACAAAGACATGTGACACTGGAGTTCTATTCTGTGCCACTTTAAAGTGACCTCCTAATAAGTTTCAGGGGGAAGGGATGGATTATGGCTGCCTATAGAAGACTAGGTATGGGAAATAGTTTTCTTTCAAAACTTTGTAGATTCTTGTCCAAGCTGTCTTAAGGCTGTACCTTTGTGCAATAGCACTGTTATGGTCAGTCTCAGGATTATATCTGTAGGATATAATCTGGGTATCTGTGGAAATTTATGATGCCCAAGAAACTCATGCTATTTGAAGCCCATCTCAAGCTGTTGTGAATGGTTGGTATAAATGTATTTGGGAGGGTTGGGATCTATATCTGGCAAGGATTTTTCAAGTTTCTTGTACTAATTAATTCTTTTTATTGCTGTACCTTTTAAATTGTTCATATATATATTTTTTGCATCGAAAACATCTTTGAGTTGGGAATTGGTTCAGGGTATCATCTGTTTACTCAGATTTCTAACATCTCATGATCACTTTTTTTCTTTGTTCCTTGAGCCCAAAATACATATGTTTGCAACTGTTTTGATTTTTCAAGATGGTCTTGAAAGAGTAGTCATCTTCAAAGATTCAAAGCTTTTACTTTATTTCATCCCTTGTAACTGCTTTATTTTGCCTGCTTTTCTCAAGACATATAGAGTGTATACTGCAAGTGCTTTAAAACAAGCCTTTCATGTTCCTTGCTCTTCAGAGCTTCTAGTACAGACTTTGTCACAGTTCATTTCTTAAATATATTGTACTCCTGTATACAGTGGTAGGCTGTACTAACTCATTTTATTGAGCAGTTCATTCACAACAAGGGGTTTGTCCTTCGTGGAAAGTTTTGATTGAAAGTCTTCAGCTGGCGCTCAGTAAGATGGTCTCTCTTAGAATCGCATAATAGGGGAGAGGAAAAAAAAATGTACGTGCTTACTAACCTTAAGTTTGTAGGCTTCACTTTTTTGTGCCAGCAGTTCTTGGCCAGATCTTTGTTTCATGCCCTTTAGGACTGCTTTGACAGTTCTTTTGAATGAATTATTCTCTTATTTCTTTTCTGTGTTCCTCAGACCTGTCTGGTTCATAATTCATGAAGGAAATATTCCCATAATCTCCTAATATTAATTGTCTGATTTTTATAAGAGAACAGACCTGTGTCCATGTGCTTTGCATACATGCACTGTATGTACGTGTAATATTATTTTCTACATCTTGGCAATGATTTGGAGTATCCCCTAGAGCATTTTGAGTTATATCTTCAAGTTGTAAAACTGATATATACCAAAAGCTTTTGTAACATGCCAAGAGGGTGGTTGGGAACAGAGCTCATTGTAGGTTCCCGTTGGAGCCGTTAGGCTTGTTTTATTCATTAACTAGGCTGGAGCTGAATTAACGTTGGAGTGCCACACCAGATGGGTGGCACCGAAAATGACCTTTCTTCATAAAACAAACAGAGCTTCGGCTGCTCTTCTTGCTGTCGTCTCTGTTCCGTATCTGTCACGTGTTGTGAGTTATCACTGGTGGCCTTTATTAGGTGGTGGCCCTTTGCAGCCCATATTATGTAAGAGAGTCCTTAAAAGATTTTATTACTTAAACCTTGCTGGTTTAAACTAACAGTGGAGATGTCAGTTGACACACTGTGCTGCATTGCAAATCCCTTAACTACTTAATTCCTACGTGAACAGAAAAATTGAAAGCAAGTTGTGCTGAAAAAGACTTTTGTCAAGCAACAGCAACAAAAGTCTGCCCCAGAACAAGATTGTTTGAATATTTTCCTTTTTATTTATTTGATTTGGAACAGCTTAGTACTACATACATATGAAACTGATTTATTGTTGTAAATGATGAAAACTGTTTTAAAGCCTTGTTTGTAAATTATAAACTCAGTGACCAAAATTTTATTAGCTGTATAACTGAGCTGTAGAAACCTTTATATAAACCAGTTAGTTGTAAATAAACACATGTGAGCATAAGAGACAAATAAATTGTAAGTAAACATACTTTATATACAAGAGAAATCCTTAGTAAAACTTTTAACTCAACTTTTTATTAATACAACAACTTTTAACGTTGGTTTTTCTGTATTTATTTAATTCTATCCAAGATCAACTTGACATGTGTCTCAAAGATATTTTGGCTTCTAGTAAATACAAGATTACATGAAATAAAAATAAAGAACTGTATCTATAAAATTTATAAATATATAACAATGAGCAAAAAGTGCTGTCAAACTTAGCATAGATTTAGTCTTTGTTTCAAATCAACTTCCAGCTAAGGAGGATTAACCTCTCTTCTGGAAAGTACAAATACAGAATTTGAGTATAATTGATTAAGTCAAGGTTTCTTCCTTTCAGATTTAAATTAGAATTGATGGTTGGTTTGTTTTGGTGTAAGTCAATCTCCTTTAACTAAAGGTGTGAGTTTATTTTTCTGAACCCTGAAAGTCAGATTGGCAAATTCCTTGTTGCTCAAGAGAAAAAGATTGAGAAATGTCTTTGTAGATGTTCTCTTGCTGTAGCGCTGAGCCTTGAGGGGGGAGCGCATACATTGGATACAACTTTTAACTAGAGCAGAATGGCTGAAAGCTAGTTAGTCAGATGGAGATGTGTATTGGTTTTTCCTCCTTCCTTGCCTCCTTCCCTCTGTAAATGAGGTTGGCTTCTGATTGTGGTTGGGATGTTCTTTCTTTTGCTGCTGCTTACAGCTGAAAGAGGGGGGCCTTTGGAAATGTGTTTTAGTCTTACAGTAGCTGTCAAATAACACGTTAGTAGACTCCCAGTTGCCTGTGCAGATTCAGGTGATGCTTCTCTTCAGTGTGTGTGTGTATGTACACGTATGGATTATACGCATGTGCCAATAGTGAAGTATGCTGAAGTTCTCATAATAATAATAATAATATTGTATTTATGAGGTAGTCTTTAGAGAAACAATGGAAAAGAGAAGGTTAATGACTGTCAGGAATAAAATTGGTATTTTCTCCAGTCATGCTAAAAGCTCTCTGTAGCTTGATAGAAACTTAAGGGCTTGTGGCATAAGCTTTTGGTTGAAATTCTCTGGCCTTTTTTTATATGAGGCTAGAATTGACCTTCAGGGTCCCTCTTGGCTCCTTGCGTTAATCCCTTTGTGGAAATGGTCATGAAGTAATAGCTGTTAGAGCCTAACACAGAACTTCAAATAGGAAAACAGATTAAATATCAACAATTATGGAAGTGACTTAAAATTTTGACCCTGCATTTGAAGGCATTGCATAAATGTAATAACGTATTGTCTGTGAATAACATGGAGGAATATAAAACATTCTGAGGTGCCTGTATGATGCCTAGAATTAGAGATAGCCGTAGAGTGTACTGACAATATGTCATTTTATTCTTCTAAGATATGTTAACCAGGTTATGGTAAATGAATTTAAAATCTGTCATTCTGAGCTATTTGTAGCTGTTTAAGTTCTATGGGAGTCACTTTTACGGAAGACATGTGGTTATATACTGTAAAAGATGGGGTATGTATTTTCTTTATGCATCAATCTTTTGTGCTATGTTTCAAAGCAAACAGGAACAGATGGAGGTTTGCTTTTGATAAAACACAACATTTAAAACTCTAGTATTGTGAAAAGGTATGTGTTATTGAAAGACTTTAGCAGGGAGGTTTTTTGTTTTCAGTATGAAGTTGTATTAGGATAATATTTTTTATCATGCTGTTAGAGATCAAAGTATTAGTATAGTAAATAATCCTCTTTGTCTAACATATCTAAATATATAGTGCTAGCTTGCATACTGTGCTCCTTTACTTCAGGAGAAACCAAGTATCGATTGCGGGCTGCCTGCCAGTAGGACAACAGTTTGTCTCTCCATGTGGGAAGAGCATCTTTTGCTGGCACAAAATGGGATTATGCCATTGCCAGGAGTCAGCTCCACCTTTGCCATTATACCGTTGCCAGGAGTCAGTGACAGCTCATTAATTATTTCTTTCGTCTGTAACAATTTATCCTGTGTGGAGAATGTGTCCTTTCTTAAAATCATTCAGTAATGATCCTGTGACTTTTATAGCGTCTACATTCAATATTTACCACCAAGACAAGCAAATGTGATGTCTCTGTGTGTGCATGTGTAAGGTTGCCATATCTTTGTATCCGTGATAGAGATACATATATATACACATATATGCACACACCAGCATCTAAACTGGCATGTTGAGAATGGAAGGTAAATTCTTCTCCAACTGTTGTTGGCTTTGCGTGTCTGATGTGGTTGTGCTAGCATCCTCAACAAAATATACTTCGAAGTGCAACCAACTAAGCGTAGATAACAGACCACTGTAAACAGATCTATTAGTATATAGTTTCCTAGAAGATGATGCTAATTCTGTGTCAGCTGTCTTTCTTCTCAGATATGTTGCAATGCGTAGAATTTTATAGGGAAGAATTATATAACATTTAGTGTAAATAGGGAGTTTTAATATGAAACAATGAATTTGTTTTAAGGTAACTGTCTATTAATGTTTTTATAGCCCAGGATAATTTAAAAACATGAATAGAGTTCAAGCCAAGTTGGCCAATCTGTGTTGATATTAAAAGCAAAACATTTTGTCTAGCCAAGATCACCCAGTGAGCCTTGTGTAGCTTTTAAAAATACTTGTAGCTTTCAGAGTATTTTGGATGCACAAATGTTAAGAAAAGGCACTTAGGTAAATCAATACATATTTTACCTTTTCTGTGAAAGTGTTGTTTAACTGCTGGTTTGAGATACCCATAGGGCAGAAGAGCTCAGTTGGCTGTCTCATGAACTGTTCTTAATGAGCATTATGTTATTTTCCCCTCTCGTTTTTCTAGGCTGTTCAATTAACCCCTAGACGATGGCTGAACCTGCAGGAGTACCAAAGCAAAAAAATAATGGCAGACCATGGGGTTACAGTTCAGAGATTCTATGTAGCTGATTCTGCAAATGATGCCCTGGAGGCTGCTCAGAGACTAAGTAAGTTGACTGATAATGGGAGGAATCTGCTTCACCAGATAGCAATCTGGAAAATAAATTATTTTCTAATAAGTTGTACACAATCTTCAAATTGATGCTTATTGAAAAGGTTCGATATATTATCCAGACCATAAATATATGCTTAAATTCATATGTGAACAACAGTCTATAACAGCAATATTTCTTTAGAACTTTATTTCTAAAATGTTTTTTATGCAGCATGTAACTTGAAGTCTTTAATTAACATTATGTAATTTTGAATAATTCGTAATTCAGAATAACATCATGAATGGTTGCTGAGGAAAATTATTATTGTTGTATACTTGATATAATTTAAGGAACTGAAGTAAGTGAACTTGTGTAAAAAGTTGTTTTCAAACAAAAATTTGCTGTATTAAAAAGCAAAAGAAGAAAAAGGTTGTGGACTCTCCATTTTAAAAGATTGCAGAACCCAGTTAGACACAGTCCGCTTTAGCTCCTGCTTTGAACTGGTGGGTTGGACTAGACAATCTCCAGAGATCTTTGCAACCTCAACTGTTCTATGGTTCTATGAAGAAATAAAATACGTATGAGAGAATTATATACATGTATATTTGTTCACATGTATGTTTGTCCATATGGAGAGAAAAGAAAAGGTGAGTCGAGTTACCTACTGTTGCAAAAGTCTTGACAGTGGTTGAGAGCGAAGACCATGCTTGTGGAACTTCATTTTCGTTCTCTGACAACATCCTCATTTTAGTGCGGTGAACATAAGATGATAGTGTGTGTCAGAAATTAATTTATATAATACCTTTTCTCTCAAAAGAAAATGCATTGAAGTACATTTGTCTCCAAATTCTAAATCTGAAAGTTTTCTACTTTTTAAAGTTAATAATAGTTTGCATAGTTTTCCTCTTTTCATTTAGCTTTCGTTAATATTAGTATATCACACATCAAAATGCCAGAGGCCAGGCATTATTCTAGTCTAATTGTGTAGTAACAGGAAGGTTTTTTGTTTTGTGCTTTACATAATGCACAGGCCACTTAGTTAAATGCATTTCAGTTTTGCACACTGGAAGGTAAATTAACACAACTTACTCCTATCACAGATCTCATCAGACCTCAAGTAGTTGAATAGGATTAGTGTAATGGCTTGCTAAATCTCTATAACTTTATTCGGGTGATACATTTTTCAGTAATCAAAACCTTCTTATGACAACCAGTATATTTGAAAATATATTTGAAACAAAAACATTAAATGCAACTGTTATGGTCATTTGGCAGTGCAAAATGAAAAATGCTGACACAAAGCAAAGCTCATAAAATTGAAGAGTTTCCTCATGTCTGGATGTCTGAGAAAATCAAGAAATGCTAACTGAAGCTGTGGCACTCCAATAACTATTACTGTTCTCAATCTCTATAACTATTTGGAGAAATAAATGAGTCCATTAAAGGCAGCGAACCTCTTCTGTTTTATGATGCCAGATTTATTTTAAATAACCTGTGTAGCTTGCTTGCTTTGCAAATCACAGGAATATTTGGTCTATTAAAAAAATCCAGCTGTGTTGAAATTTAAATAAACAAAAGTAAAAACTAAATGCGAAACTTATTTGCTAATGAAACTTTATCAGGTAAATTGCATATATTTCAACTGGGTTGGCTTGTTAACACTTGAAAAACTATGTCAGTGGTACCTTTTTTCATTTTATGTAATTGCATTCAACCATGCTGCATTAATGGGCATTAAAGAATTCTGGTTTATAGTGTGGAAGCTGTTTCATGTTGAAATGATTGACACCCCATTGATCCACTAAATAATTAACAACATCCTTGTAATCATTCTGATAGTGTGCTGTCGTCGTACTTCTAAAATGCACTTTGAAAACTAAGCATCAAGAACACGAGTTTTGCTACTGTGGTCGTTGTTCTTCCAAGATTTCATCAGGTTTATCTTCTTTATGATCCTTCAGACTAGTAGTATCTCTGTCACTCAGGTTTATCTGCACAATTTGATATGGGCTGTCGTCTTCTGAATATGCAACCACGCAAAGTAAAAAGTTATGAGCAAACCAAAAAGCTTCGCTCTACAGGAGGCACAAAATATTCCAAAATAAAATAACAAATGGAGGCAGCTTTGGGATGTTCTTGATAGACAGGCATTCTGCAGTAAAAGATGGTGAAAGGAGAGACCAATCACACCTGCCAAGTCCTGCTCAAAAATCTGGTGGTTTAGATACTGTATGCCACATTGCAGCTGTCCTTAACTTTTGCTTCTGCAAATGAGAAAGGATGCTTGCCAACAAATTTCAAAGATTAAAATAGAATAAAGTTGTCAAAACTTGAAAGTCAAAGGTTCAGTATTTTTCTTGTGAAAGGAGGTTCTTTCTATAGACCTGTCATCATGAATACAGGAGACACAATAATTTTCCTTGATAATCTTACAGCATTACATCACTCTCATAGGTCTGTGTGTGTGATAAAGGGCTACAGAAAAAGGGATAGAAATTCCTGACATGGAAGTCTTTATGAAGTCTGATATTCACAGATTAATTTCACAATTTCACCAGATACTACATGCTTGGCAAAGCTGTCTGTACTGCTGCAGTGCCTGTGCTCACCAATTTTGCTATTGTTGGTTTTCCTGTTGACGCAATGGAAAGAGATGGGATTAGGCAATTTTTGCTGCTGTCTTCACTTTTCAGGAAGGTGTTAATGCATGTCTTCTTGAAAGCGTTTGCCTTTATCCAGTATCAGCAGTTTTGTTATAGTTCGCTCATTTCCTCTGTTGCTCTATTTTTTTATTAATATGTACACTGAATACACTGAATGTTAATTTTCTCAAAGATTTTCAAAACTTACCAACAGCACAAAAAACAGTCTACAAGGAATTTTTAACAGAATTAAAGGATTTTTTTTTTTTTTTCCCTAAGATAAGAATGGCAGATGTGAAGAAAATTAAAATGACATCACTAATATTGACTTCAAAAGAAGTTGTGCACAAATAAGGAATACAGAATTAGGCCCCAAGGAATTCATTGCTTTTTATGTGCTAAGCAATTTTCAGGTGTAACTCTCGTAGAGAAGGCAATATTTACAGAATACCAAGAAATGCAGTCACAAATGGTTTTGTGTTTCATGTTAAAATTCCTAGATTTTCAAGAGAGGAAAGAAAAAGATGTTGAGCTGTTTTGCTACAACAGTATGGTGTTGCTTGATCTGCCATCTGAAGAAACACAACCTGTAAACAAGTTCTTACAGTTTTAGTGCAGCTATTTAACAGAACAAAGTGAAATATTTGGGAGCTGAATTTTTGTCTGAAATGTAAGATCATCTGGCTGTTCCTGCATTAACTCACAAATCTTCTGATCCGATTCCCACTTAATGCAGTGGTACCTTAAGGGCTTGTTTAGCCAAAGAAAGCATTTCCTTTCTTGCTATTTCTTTTCCTCATACTGTGGTACTGATATAAGGAAAAAATCCTTATATATGCATACATATAGCCACACTATTAGGGTGTGTGCATTTTCATTGCTTGTATTGGGCAGATGCTTTGTGCATCATTTCAGGGTCCATCACTTTCTCTAGCCTTCTCCACTAGAGGCCTTTAAGTCTCCTTCAGCTGGTGCATCGTTCTTTATGTTCTGGCTGATGAAGAAGTTATTGAGGGAACCATCATTTTAAACTAGTAGGTGGACAAAGCTGAGAGGGATTATAATTATGCTGGAGGGTGTTACTATGTACTGTCAGTTGGCTCTTTGAATCAGTAGAGAACTTACAGGGGTGGTTGAAAATGCTGACAATCCTAAATGGATGCTGGAAGCTTGGCATGCGTTTCTTTTTCTGATTTTTAACAAAAGCAATAGAGTGCTGCTCGTTGCCACTTAGAGTGTTTCATTACATTTAAGAATCAGTCAGGTGCAGTGTTCGCACTCTTATCACAGAGAAATGCAATTGAATTGAGTGCAAGGCTTTTATTCACTCTTATTTAAAAAAAAATGTATAACAAAATATAGTCTCTGCATGTCCTATTTCTATTGCCTTATGCATGAGGGAACTCATAAAATTCGGCTTTGGACTGTAGGCATGCTTTTTATATCAGGCTGGAGAGGTAAACATGTATTTTATAAAGAACAGAAGAGGTTTATTGAAGCCTCTTTCCATGAGGTCATTTACCTGTCACCTATTATTCACTAGTTTTAGAATATTGAAAGAGTTCTCAGTCATGTGATCACCAGTCTCCTTCCTATCTCAGCCTGCTGGGTTTTTTCCTTTGGCTATATTTAATTTAGATGGAAGGCTGCATTTTTAGATGCTGTTTCAGATCCCTTATCTGAAAGTTCATCTCTCCAATACAAGTTGGGAAAACTGCTTGAAAGCAATTTATGTCTAGAAGGGATCAAAAATTGACCTTTAGCTTGGTAATGTCCTTTTTGTATAGATTATGAAGAAATTGTTGGTGGTAATGCTGTCTGCATTTAATCTAAGCTTTTCTGTTAAGAAAAATGAAAAAGATCCTTGAATCTGATGTTTCTGATGATATTAAAAATGTGAATTCAGATTCTTTTTTGTTATACCAGAGAGAGCTTTTCTAGGAGTATTCTGTACATACCAGCTCTGTGTTAAAGTGGTATTTAAGTAACTTAATTTACTCCTCAGTCTTTGAGTTTGTTGGCTGCTTAGCTGATCTTTTTTTACTGTCACCATGTGCTTTGCTTACATGATTTAACTCCCTTTCTTCTTCTCTCCATCACGATAGGTAGGAGAGGAATTTTGCCTCCTTGCTTTTTTGTGATTTCCAAATTTCTTTCCATTGTATGGTTCACTGTGTAGTAATAATTCTTCACCTGTGCATAATGAGTTATTTCTCAAAAACCCCTATGTACTCAGTGGTTATAACTAGTTATTTTTCAGAGCTCTTTGAATTATGCTTCTCTGCATATGTTGAAAAATCACATGTTGCTGAAATAGCGTTCCACGGAGCTGTACACAAGGAACATGCTCGCCGTTAAGGAACAGCTCTCCCATAAGTCCTCTTATTTTCTCGTAACAGCTTTTATTGAAGTTCCTTATACTTAAATTATGGCTTCCTGAAACTATCCTTTCAGGCAAAATAATGCTATAAGTTATTGACTAATACGATTCTATTCTCAAATGGGTAAGTATTTAGAAAACTACCTTTTAAATTTAATAGAAAACTAGTGGTGGATGAGCTGCCTTTGGACCACATTCAGCATTACTGAGCACGAGTATTTCTCTATTCTGTTTGGCAGGTTTTCAGTTAATGGATTTTGCCTTGTCTGAGTGGTGAAATCTAAGACTAGAGGGAATCTGTGTTTTCCTGCAACTTCTCAGTGATAAGAAATACCTGTTAATACTCTGTTATTCCCAGTCTTCGTAGGCACCTCTTGAATGCATCCATTTCAAAGCTCCACAAAATTTGCCATCATCTGTGGTTTTAATCTTTCTGTCCCTTGTTCAATCTCCTGTTGTTTCTTAGAGCCCTTTCCTCGTTGTATCCATTTTCTCTTGTTTCTTCCCAATGCTGTCTTCCACCTTATGAGTTCTGATTGAGAAAAGCCTCTTCCTTTTTTGTACTAAACTAAGTTATATCTTGCCCTACTTACGACAAATATTTAGCGATTGTGTACTGCTAAAAGCTGCTGTATGTTTGTGTGCGTACTTTTTTTTTTGCTTGCTGAAGTGTGCTTTGCTTAGACTACCATTTACTTGACATATTAGTCATAGAAATTGATGTTTCTGTGTGTGATCAAAAAACAAATAATGATTGCTAACAGTTCAAATAATTTTTTTTCTATATTTCTCCACTTTGAAATGGTTTGATTTTTGGAAACATTTTCCAAATTTAATTGTTGTGCCAACAATTTAAAAAATCTCAGCTGTGTCTGAAAATGATGAAAATACTAAACTAGAATAAAAGTTATGAGGGTAAAGCCTTGTTTGTTACAGTTATTTAAAGTAATTTTTTGTGGGAGGCTTAATAATCAATACATCAGCGATCCAGTTTATTTATCCTATATACTGGATGAAAAAATCAGTTGTGGAAAATCAGAGGAATTGGGAAAGGTGTTAAAGGGTTGTGTTCACTGAAACCTGCTTTACTAAGGATTTTGTTATAAAGTCATGGCGAATTTGCTGTGATACAGCTATAGTGCAAAGCCGGAGTATAGAACTTACTCGATAGTAGCTCTTTTTATGGACATTCTTCATTTTCTCTCAGATTGCTTTGAGGTGCTTTAACTTAATCTGTTTTGGAAGCTAAACCACACAAAGGCTCAATTAAGGTGGAATTAGGGTTTCCATTTGAGGATTTCCTACACAATGGCTGTTCGCACTGCTGTGTAGCAGGACCTTTCTTCCTGGACATGAGCCCGAAAATACTACTGCTTTTTCCTCTTTGTGTACATGTTTTGTTTGGTAGGCTTTGAATCTTGTAATTCTTGCTTGTTCTCCCTCCCCCTTGCTTCTCTCCTTCCTCTGTGTTTCGTGCTAAGAAACTTTATTTCAGAGAGGCTGCTGAGAAGTGGCGAAATTTTAAGCGCAGCAGTATTTAAACAGTGCATTATCTTTGGTAAACCCTGCAAAGGGTCTCTTGCGAAGCTTTCGGCGTGACTCATTCCCCCTCTTCAGCTTAGCAATGTTTTTCCACATAAGCCCTTGGCACCTGTGTGGAAAACGGGCAGTTGTCGAACAGCACACGCATTTGTTGGTAATGGCTACATGTGTTGCATCCTACATGCCAGAAAAACAGGCAGAAAAAAACTTCCAGCTTCCCTAACTGTGATTTTGAGTTTTATTCTTTTTGAAACAAAATTAATAAAAGATTTTGTCAAAGCTTACCACTGGGTATTGTGTTGTTTCAAGCTGAACTTTTCTGTTTCAGGTTAAATTACGAATTGTTGCTTTTTTAATATTTTAGATGTGGAAATTCTTCGAAGGACCCTCAGTCTCGTGAGGAATTACAGAAATAGTTAATTTCAAATGCATTTTTATGAAAAACAAATCTGTTGTGTTTTTCTTATCTGTTCCCTTTGTTACAAAATTACATGCTGAGTGTGAGTCAGTAAATGCAAGCTTGAGACTGCTTACAATAGTTGGGTATTTTATAACCATTCTTCGTCACCAAATGTCTTCATATTCAGTAGATTTATAGTAATATGAGTAATGGCTAGGGGGCTAACAAATCAAAATCTCATTTCAGATGTTTGACACTAATGTTGTGCTGACTTATTGTTCTCTGTGTTGGATTTCTGATCAAATTACCAAAATAGCTACTTGGAAGTAGCAACACAAAGTAAAAAATACTCTAGAAATGGGGTACTGAATTTTATATTTAATGTGTGCCATAGAAAGCAGTCGTTTACAAATTTCAGTTGTGTTAAATATATTAGTGGATTTTTGTTTATAAAAGAAGGAGGTGACAGAAGCCATAACTCTCGATTCAAGAATTTTAGAGGTGGTAAAAAATGCAAAATTTCACAAGAAAGGTACAAGATGACTGCTGGTATTTATTCCAGACTTGTCACACCATATTTTATAGTTCTTCAAGGTACTTTTGCAGCTGCAAAACAATAACCAGATGCATAATTGAGAAGCAGCTGCATGAAATTTTCATTTTTTTATGCATAAACTCAGAACCATTAGACACGCTTTATGTATAAGGTATGAAACACTAAACAACATTGTTTTCTCTGCAGTACTAGCAGCTGTGTAAAGGAAAGAAATCACACCTTCTACACTCTCTAGATGCTCATCTGCTTCTAAATATTTGGGGGCCAATTACTGAAAGCAAATTTCTTTTCTGTTTTTGTTTTTCCTTGTTTGTTACTCTGTCTCGCATTGGAATGTATGTGATAAAGCATTTGCTTTGGTTTTAATGTGTAAAACCCTCTTGTAAAAATCCATCTGTGACACTAAAGAGTTGTGGGATTTGGGGTTTGGTTTTGGTTTGTTTGTTTGTTTGTTTTTTTCCTCAAATCACCTGTGTTTATAGCTGCTGTTTTTATCTGAACGCCACAGTGTATCCCCTTCTGGGAATGTCCATTTCTGATGGAAGATAAATGAGTTGGGCTTTTTTTTAGGATTCTGCCATCACTGACTGCATGTGTTTCAAGGCAGAGCTGAACCCCAAGTTTTTCATTTGATAAAAACTACAGCACTGAAAGAAATACCAGCTTGTTTGAACAATCATTTAGTTAGCGCTTGTATTTTAACAAACTATATGGGACAAGGTATAAAATAATGGTTATTGTCCAGAAGCCATGTGTCACTTTCACTTGAGAATTCTTCTCTTATTTCCCGTGAAGCCTGATGTATGTATTTACTGAAAAGAAATCTATGTGTTGATAGTTACTGCAGCTTAGCATATTTCTGGTAACAAATACTGCAAATATTGTGGTTTTAACTTGTGACGGAAAAGATCAGATTCTCAGCTGGCACTCTATAGTTTTTCCTCCCTGAGCCTCATTACTATGGCTGTATTGGTGTGATCTTTGGAGTGATTGTGATCAGAAGAACTGCACTTCTTTTCTTTGCATGGTATGAACCCTCAGCAGGAGACATGTTTTAGGTATTAATTTTAAAATAGTGTTTATTATTGAGAAACTTGAAGTAAGATGACAAAGGTTCTGGGATTGATGGGTCTTCACTATGTAGTGCTGCATGTTCTGTGTGATCAGTCTCAGTATGTAATCCCTTGTTATTATAAGGGTGTCAAATACTTGATGCTTATGTATGTAAAAAGTGGGGTGTGGGGCTTTTAATTTAAACTTTTTAGTGGAAGTACTAGCAGCAAAATCATGTTGAACTGAATTAGTATAAAATCTAAGAGCAGAATGATGACAGTCTAGAGAAGAGGATAGTTCATGATTAACCCCTTTTGTAGTGTCTGTTAGGTCCTTACTAGCAAAACTCTTTCATGTGGTCAGTAGTTTGGTAGCAGTTTCTTCAAAGAAATATATAATCTGTTCCCTCCTCCATACCATGAGCATTTTTATCCTTGAAACTGATTTTATTTGAGGCTGCAGTTTATCCGAAAAGGGGGCTTATTGCTCCTAGATGTGTGTAGAGACCTTTTATTTTGTAGTCAGGCATCAGATAATTGGCACGGTAAAGAACAGGAGGAACTGGGCTAGATTTAGAGAGAGTAAAACTGGGAAACTTTAGAAACAGTGAAGTTCTGAGTAGTTCCTTCAAATTAATAGTTAAACTTATGCTGCAAAACCAGCTCTTACTCAGATGCTTTTCTTTAACTGAATCCTGAATTATTGCTCCATCTTTTACTATTTCTTTTGTTGAGTGTTTAAAACAACAGTTCTGGTTATTGCCGTACTTTGATACTGTCTTAATTTCCCTGATCTCCACTAGTGTCCCCCAGGTGACGCAGGGTACAGCAGGAAGGTACTATTAGATAACCACTTTCTGTATATAATTCAATTCGGGAAGTTGCATTTTTTTAATCTGTCAATTGTTTCTGTTAAATTTGTTATACCTTTTGTCTTTACGGAATAGGTGGTGGTTTAGGATGGGCTATGATTGATGTGTAAGGATATTAGCTTGTACATTTGCTATAAAAGCACACGGTTTTGAACCAAGCCAGAAATCTTCTCTCACAGCTGGCCTTTCAACTTGTATAAAGCTCAGAGAACACGCAGCATACAGCCTGCATACCATGGTTCCCTTCCCCTCTTTTCTTCCTTCAGCCTCCTCCACTCTATGAAGTAATCTTAACTGGTATTTTGCAAAGGTTAGTATGACTTGCAAGAGCTTGTTTTATCTTTCAAGATGGGAGCAATTTACAAGCTGATATTCTGAATACATCAGCAGTTGAGAAGTATGATCATAGGAGGCTGTAATGATTATTTTTTGGGGTAGATAATCTCTACCTAAAATGGTAGAGCGGTTTTTGAAGCTGAGGTTGTTCTGACATTTCACTAATCTGCTACTTCATATTTGAGAAAGTGATGTGAATTTAAAATATGTTTGTCTACATTTCTTCAAATATTTGCAGTTTAAGAAAAGTAAAATATTTCAACACACTTATGAATATGAAATGTGTCTTTGTAACCCTGCTGGATTCGATTGGGAGATATTATCTGACTTTCTGCATCACAATATATTTTAGATGAGGCTCTAAGCCTTGAGAAGTCATCATGAAAAACATGTAGCGGGAATCATGTTCAGGTTACTTCCAGAAGTTAGCTATGCTCTTATTTTAAGTGATTTTTGTTTTATTAAGAAAAATCTGAAGTTGACAGTTTTACCTATATGTGGTATACTCTACTCTGTCCTACAGTTAAAGTCAGCTATTGTTTCTTGCATCATTGTGAAGGAGGACATTTTTCTTGCACCTCCCCTGGGCTTAGTTGGACTGCTCACCTGAGTAAGATAAATAGGGCCAAACTTCAGGCTATAAATCTTAAATATATTTATTGTTCTAAATGCTTAAGAACAGCCCCAGGATTTTTGCAGAAAGAGTAAGGAAAGGCAGCCATGAAAAGTTTACTGTATAAATAGTTAACAATATAAAGTCACTGGGAAGATTCACCGTCACTGCACTGCACTTCCCTCTACTTTCTGCCAAGTCTTATCACTCTATTCCTCCAGTTATTCATCTGTGTATTTTAGTAGTAGCTTTCCTGATCTTAGTATGTGTATTTTGCCCCACTGAAGACTTTTGTTATAATAATCCTGATACTGTGTCTGCATGTCCAACATCCCCTCTTGTTCTTGTTACCACAGATAACTCTTTTACACTGGTTTTTGGTTTAGCTCATTAGATGTTCAGTGTGGTTGATTTTCTTATTGCCCTTTCCACATCTTACCTTCAGTATAATACATCTTTTGTTTTGGATATGTTGGAATAAAAGTGGACCAAGAGAATCTTGAGCCTGATCACTGCAAATTTAACTATCTTAGAAAAAACTATTATAAAATTTCTCCCCCTATAAATACAGGCTTATGTCTCATGCCATAAAGTAATCTGCCATTTAAATATGATGATTAGCATGTGCTATAAATAACTTGCTTATTTTTATCTTTTGAGTGACATTCCTATTTGAAGTGCATATGCAGATAGTATTTACTTAGTTGTTTCTTTGATCCCTAAAAAGCTAAGTTAGATGCTTAAAGGTGCTTCCATACTGAAAAGTTACTTTACAATTTTGAGATGAAAAAAAATCATCTATTTTCATATTTTATGTTGATGGTTTCCAAAATGAGACTCCTGTGTCTTTTGAGTTTATTCAGCTTTGTGTCTGTTTTCACAATTGTAATGGTATGGGTTCTGATTTATGGCTGGATTTTACACTGAGTTTTTGACATTGAGTATCCTGTAAATAGTAATATGTACGCACTTCCATAGACTGTAGTAAGCATTCCTTTAGAAAACTCTAAGCTGATGAAGAAACGAAATAAACCAGTCAAATACTAGAGAGAGATTTTTAAGGGCTAAGGTTCAGAGGTAATTTAACAGGAGTTGCGTATCACCGAAGATGTCTACATGATGTGATACTTGTCAGTTGTGCAGAAAGGAATGCAATTAGTGCCGTTAACAGCAGGTAGGGCAACGTTAATTATACGTTCTCTTGTCTCCCTATGAATTGTTTTAGCTATTTAGATCCCTCTTCTTTTGCATCTTATTAGGTAAATTATACCACAAGAGACTTTCTGAGAGTTAACTGTGACCATTACTTACACAGATGTCATTTATACTGCCTCAAATATAAGTTCTGAACATGACCTCAAAGTAAGAAGGTTGAATGGAAGACATGGCAGAAGCATGAACAAAACATGACGCGAAAATTTTGCCTTTTAAAGAAAAATTGCCCTATTGTATACCTGACACTTCAATAAAATCTGTAACTATTTTCTGCAGTGTAGAGAGAAGTAATTATCAACTGTAGCATTCTTTTCAGCAGTTACCTCTTCTAATTTGTAAACCAGGCAGACATAATTAAGTGACTGCTCAGGAGCTGAGAAGTGGGTTTTCCGATGTGGTAAAGCAACTTGCTAACCTTAAGGTGATGAAATACTAACCAGTTCTTAACAGTTGTTGGGATGTCAGAGAGAGCATCAGTTTTTTGAGGATTTATAGGAAGGATCGTTGGGATGGCGCTTAGGTCACATATTTGTCATTTAAATAGCAGACTAGCTGAACCTACAAACTCTCAGCTGGACCATGGTTATAAAGTTGGTTGGTGTACAGATGTGATCATCTGCTGCTGACCAGTTCAACACAGATTTGATTCACAGTCCTGCTCATCTGAAGCTGAGAAGTTGCTGAGCACCACTGTTCATAAAGAATGTGAACATTTGAGATGCACTTGCTCACCTGTTACGTCAGTCCCTTTATAGGTTCAACATAGGTTCAAAACACTTAAATCAGCGGCACGTTCTCTTCCTTTGCAAAGACAGTTGCTGCTTATTCCAATTTTACTTTTTTACCCAGAAAAATGCCCTTTATATGTGAGTAATTGAAAAAGCTCCAAATTCCAGTTTGATACGACTGCTCACTCATTGTGATGTTTAGACTGTGCAATTTCATTAAAACATGTAGTATTCAACGTCCAAGTGTAATACCTACCTGCAGAGTCCCCACAGAGCTCATCTTGCAGTAAGCCTAAACGAAACAGCTTTACTGATTTCAGCGTCGTAGAGATGCATCTTTTCCTGTAGGTGCTGACTGCCAAACCAAAAGCTAATGCCTCTCTATTGCTTTTACATTAATTTTACTAGGCGAATTTGATGTTACGAAACCTGAAAAACATGAAGTCTTAACTGTAATGTTATATCTTTGCTGCTGAGGTAGTGATTGGAGCTTGAGCTGTAAATGCTAAGCTGTTAGAAATGGTGAGCGGGATGTTTCTGTTCCCTCGAAGGACTACGAAAGGTCTACAGGGGACAGGCTTTTGTATGAGGAGGGCATGTAGGCTTCTAAATAACCAGTTGAGCTCTACTAATAATTGAGGCTTGTGCCATGTGCTTAGTGTATGTAAGTGTATGTAGCACTCTCTATCTTTTAACCGCCTAAAAAAGTGCCTTATTGGATACTAGAATTCAGTTGTCTTACGTATCCTACCTCATCTTTGCAAGTACCAAAAAGGTAATTGTATATCTTAAGGAGAATCACAGTCTGTATTCCTTGGATTTAAACTTATCAGTGGTTGGCCTCATTACAAGCTGTTCGGTCATAATTATACAGAATTTGGTATGCTACCCAGCAAACTGTTCTGAACAAAATCCTGCGCGACAAATCAAATGCTGAATTGATTCAAATGAAATGTGTGGGCAAAGCTGTGTAAGCCTTTCCGAGTTCACAGAAAAAGAGAGATTAGAAGACTGGGGCAGTCAAAGGAAGCACTGGAAAGCCTGCAGTGGGCAGGAGGTTCTTGTGCTTCGAAGTGGGCGCTTGTGAGGGCCTGTGTCCTCAGATTTCCTATGAGGTTCAAGAGCAGCTCAGCAGTTTGTGAGCTTGGTTTTCTTCAAGGATTTAGTAAGAATTTATGCAGATAACACAGGAAATTTGCAGTCCATGAGTACCAATAATACCTGTAGGTGTTAGGGAACTTCTTTGTTTTCTGCCAGTATCAACGCTTTATTCTGAAATGCAAGTTGTGACCACAATCAAATAAACTAATTATTCTATAATGTTGGTCACACAGTGGGTTAAAATGTGTATTTAATAATAATAATAATTAGCCTGTTAGAGCACACAATATTTCTCATTTGAAGTTTAACTATTATATTAAAAAAATATGATAGATGGCATTATCACCTGATGAAAGATGTCTAAGGGGCTCACTGCATGGTGAGCATGGGGAAACTTCAAAACTTTTGAGTTACAAGGTTTATCTTTGAGTGTTATGTGAAAGCATGAAATTGAATATAATTTATTTTGTTCTAGAAGTCATGGCTTTTTCTGGTGACTTAAGATTGTTCTTAAAAGGTACTATAACTTTAGATAGTCTTCAGTGGGATAGGATTGAGGCTTGTCAGACTTTCTCTGACTGAACTTTCCTTGACCTGCTTGCAACTTTGATTTACTTGGTTTAGCTGTAACAGCATTTTTTCTAGTGGACCGTATCTGTGGCTAATTTGGTTTACTTTTGTTTATCTTTGTATGATGGCACTGTAGTTCACAACTAAGGTAGTGATGCAGTATAGAGAAATACAGACCTGGTATCATAAGAGGTTTTGAGAAGCGGGGACGCAGGGTGTAGTGTAGCAGAGTACAGGTATGGGGTGATGAGAGACAGAGCAGAGGCTTGGTGCTGGAGATCCCACAGCTCTGAATAACTCACCGACGGTCAGTTAAAAGAAATGCAGGCCACAAGCAGGATATAACGGTTCTAGCATTAACAAGGAGAGCAAAGAACTGGTATCTAATATCTGTAAAAGATACTGTATACAGTGAATTCAGGCGACCATGGACCAGTGAAAAAAAAGAGAAAATTTTAGAAGCGTGTGGATCCTAGAGTGAGGAAGAAACCATCAAAATAAACATCATATTCCTCCCAATAAAGGACTCCAGATGGTGATGGCTTGCTCTAATGGCCCTAGACCAGAATGAAGCTATCAACTGTAGGACCCAGAAGAGCGCTGGAAGGATGAGCTTAACACCAGGAAAAGGGGTAGAAATTGGGAAATAGTTGTAAGACAATTTTAACTGCATTATTATTGAAACTTTTTCACATATAGGTATTCTTTCTTGTTCTATACAAGTAAATCTGGAATAAATTTTTTTTATTGGATTTTTAACATTATGGTCATACTTACAATGTATTCTTGGCTCTATATGTAAGCCATGCTTTCTCTTTGCTCATAAACAAGGTTTTGAGTGTAACAGTAGCATAGGTTTACGCAAACACCTAACAAGTATGACTGCTGCTTCCCTGAAGCTCAGCTTCTGTAACTCTAGAATGTCCATGAGGTATGTGTACTTATCTGCAGGAGGCCTATATTTTGGATTTTTAAACACACCCTCCCCCCCTTTTTTGTTATGGAACTGCAGTCAGTACACTGAGAGTGTTCCCCACTTGAAAATATTTTTTTAGAAGAACAAAAAGACAGTTTCTTTTGTATATAAAGAAAGAAATAGACTTATGTGCGGGAGTGAAGGATCTTAAATAAAACATTGTCCTTTTTCTACTTTAGTTCAACTGGGAAAATCAATTTTTGGTTCTTCAAATGCAAAGAAAGATCAAAAGGAAAAACTGACAGTCTAAACAAAGGGCAAGGTGATACGGGCTGCTTGCACTCCTGTTCCCTGGTGTGCTTCCATACAGGCACTTTTCCAAGCAGAATACATTTACAGAAGAATCAAGGGTATTTTTTTTTTTCCTCTGAATCAACGATGTTGGGAGTAAAAGTGACCTGAATATAAAAGTAAAGTAATACTACTTTATATTAATTTTTTTGAGTTCTTTGGTGCTAATATAGGCAACAGTTCTCAGATGTGTCAGGTTCCTCATTGCAGAATACTTACGTTTTAAAGAATTGTCACGGATTTTACTTGGCTAGAACTGGCGAAAGCTATCACTTTTTTTTAAAGCATGTTATGTAATGCAAGAGAAAAAATGTTCAGCCCCATGCACAGTTAGAGTACTTTTATTCTTGCTTAAATGCCTTGCCAGGTACATATTTGAATCTTCATATAAAAACTAATTTCAGTCACTGTAGAGGGAAACTTTATGGAGATTGGCTTTTCTGCTTTTTATTGAATCATATTTTTACCTTTAATAAATAAAATGTGATTTATTCTTATAGGCTCATATTTACAAGAGGAGGAGATTAAAGTGTCAGCAGGAAAAAAAAAAAAGGGAGGAGTGTGAAATCTTTCTTTAAAACACACGAACAAAAAACCACCCCAAAGTGAAAAACAACTTGGAAGACCTTTTACAAAGTGTATTCATTATCTTCTGCATAAACATAAAAAGTTGAAAATAATTACCAAAGTATTTGACTTCAATGTATTTCCACTTTTTTGGAGAGAATTATTGTGTAGGTATCACCTTTGTAACCATACTAAATGTTAATTCAATGGATACTATAAGTACAAAAATAAACAGGCTGCGTCTGACTTGAGGTGCATCTTTGCATGAAAATATTTTCTATGTATGTTTTGTATCAGTGTGTTTGGGTCTTTACCCATGCAGGCAGAATGCATTTACATTTGGGACTCTGTACTTTGGCATGTCTTGGCATGGTAAAGATGCAAATAACTGTCTACAGAATGCTCATTTCAAATACAGATGGTCTGAAGTTTCAAAAACAGCAATTGTAGCTGGCAGCTCTGGGATATTTTGGAGAGCCTGGTGTTTTCAGGGAAGGGTACTCTGCACCGTAGCATTCGAAAAACAGAACCTTTAGAAAATGCTTCCAAATGATTGTCACAAATGACTAGT
Source organism: Aviceda cuculoides (assembly GCA_035590195.1). NCBI lineage: Eukaryota > Metazoa > Chordata > Aves > Accipitriformes > Accipitridae > Aviceda > Aviceda cuculoides. The sequence continues at coordinate 17,810,443 of JAVJGG010000037.1, read as the reverse complement.
GATTTATAAAGTTTAGGCCTGTGATTTTTGGTCAAGACTTTCTCAAGCACTGAGAAGCACCAAGACCTCCTCCTTCAAGTCAGGTGTGTCCGATGAAAGCTTTGAAAGCAAATCCACTGGTTTTAGACCTTACATTTGGGTGCCTATGTAATAGCTTTGCAAGGATGATGTCAGTATTTCCTAAGCAATAAAAAATCTGGCTGTGTTTGTTCTATGTAGATTTTGAGCCACTTCAAACTACCTGCAGCTTGTTTATTGTGGGGTTAAATCTTAACTTCTGATGACAAATAGTGTTCTGGATTAGGTCAATGATAAGAAGCCATGTAGAAAAATGACAATAGTAATGAAATGTGCCTGATTTTCTAACTGTGCTTGTTTGCAAGTTTTTTTTCTTTCTTTGTTCACTTAATTGATTGTGTAACAGGGTAGTTCCTGGGAGATGTTGCCAGAAGACTGCCAAATCTACCTGCTCAGTCTGGATGTCATGGAAGTGGCATGGTGGTACTTTATCACTTCATTTCTTAGACAGGAGAGCAGGAGTTCACTGTAGCTCTCTGCTGAAAGTAATCCATTCTTAATTTTCAATTTTATTTGTTGTCCTGTTTCTTCTTTCATTAGGCTAGGACAGCTGAGAGCTTTTTAAAAGTTTATTGCATGGAGCACATGTGACTAATGTGGGTGGCCAAGGTCAGAGCCTCAGATGTCTTGTTCTCTCTATCAACACCTTTTCTGCACTGCTGGCTGAAGCTTTTCTCTAGAGCTGCACTGTACAGAGCTATGAAGCAACCCGCTCCTAGGGGAAATTACTTTATTTCACAAGATGGTTCAGATTCATCACTGGTACTCTCCTCTTGCTTGCCAGGTCCCTTGGCCCTCTGCAGTCTTCCTAGGTTACAAGCACTTTGACAGTGCTTTGCTCTGGGGATGGTGAACCTTTATGTTTCGTTCTGTCTTCTGGTTTGGCCTTTTGGGATACTGTACAGGCTGCCTTGAAGGGTGGAACATTTCATTTTACGCAGGCCATTGTTCTGTGACATACTAGGGTTTTGTTTAAATCTGTTTGCCTTCTAATAATGTTCCCTATGCTGAAAACCCAGGAAATTGTTGTTATTTCAACTTTGCTGCAGGCTGCAAACTAGTAGGACCTAACCTCAATTTAGCTGCCACTGCTTAAAAATTCCTTTAGCAAATGCAGGCTTGGTTCTGCAAAAGTCAGCTAAGGAAATATCAGAAAAGCAGCTTGGTGTTAGTCAATTGAAAGAAAAGACATGATTGTAGATGTTCAGTTTCAGATCAGTGGTAATAAAGTAAAAGAAAATTATTGTGTATGTTATCTGATTTCATTTCTCATGTATCCAATATGTTTGGCTTTAAAACTCTAGTCCAGAGGCTGTGCATCCAATTTACTTTGAAGAAAAATCTACTGATATCAGAACAGCTACTTTGTAAGAAATTTGAAAAAGTCTTCCCTTGTGAAACAATAGGAATTTGTATATACAAAGAACAAAAAAATAGATTGCATTAAAAAAGAAAGTGCTAAAAAAGAAAATAAGGAACGGTTTAGATTCATATGGTTTTGTTTAGGACACATGCTACAGATAATGTTTCTTGGGGGGAAGAAATTGGAAAATTATGAATATGGTTGATAATTACTTTTATATCCTTAATTTAAATGAAATCAATGATTAGTCTTAGAAACGTCACTTTGGGATAAATGACTCTACACCAAGACATACGATTTTAGTAGCAGTGTTTTGTCAGTAATTTAGCAGGGAAAGTGCTGGTTTTTTGTATATGTTGGGAGTTAAAACATTGATGAGGTTTATAATGTAACTAATATACAAAGAATAACCTTTATCCTCCTTCTCATTAACATTTGGGTTTTTTAAGGTATAACCTCTTCTTTATTTTTACTGTGGAATTGTTTAAAGTCAACCACTGGGATTATATTAACAACCAAAAAGAGTGTTACTGATTCTGGCTTTGCACTGTAAGCAGACAACACAAGATTTGAATTCTTTTCCCTCTATCCCCAGCTAGATAACTCGTTACAGTATGACTCTTATGAGGAAGAGAAAAGTGCAAAGGTGCATATCCAGGGTGAATCGCATCACAAATTCAAGTCTTAAAATTACCTTGTAGGATGTACACTTTCCCATGGTTTTATTGGATAGGTAAAACTTGAAATATGAAACACTTGTTTCTTTGTACAGCCTTAATCAGCTAATTAGTTACAGGTCTCTTAAGAAAAGATCTTCAGGAAATACTTAAATCCATCCCCTGTTAATTGCAGAAAATGTGTACTTATATGGGGTTACTTAAAAAATTGTTGTCTTCTTTCAGACTTCATCTGTTTTCTCTGGCAAAACATGGTATTTTAGTTTAAATACCCAGAGAACTTTTGAAAGTAATTCTGAAAGGGGAAAATGGGCAAATGGAAGTAAAGAGCTGTTTTGCACCCAGATAGCTGCCAAATATTTTCTACTTATTGTGTGTGTGTTGTGTCCTAGCTTGGATTGAATGATGTAGGCCGTGTTGCAGACTCTCAAAAATCTAAAGCAAATACCGGCATGAAATGCCGAATGGAATACCAAGGCAAGAAAACGTAAGCAGTGGACTGCGTGAGCTGACTCACCCCCGAACGCGGATGTACCCGTCGATTGCACCAACTGGTACACAGAGAGAGAGATCTGTCCAGGAAGAAAGATCACTGTGCCAGGGCTCACTTTCCAGTGTCTCCAGCAATGTACCTACAAAATAATGTTTTAAACCAGATTGACTTTACTACAGAATTTCAGGTGTTCCTAGTAACAGGAAGATCCACACATTGCTCAGTAACACGGAAGCTTTTTACAACAGGAACGCTCCGTTTCTGACACCGTGACATAGTGCCTTGGTGCCTGCCTGGATTCGACATTGCCCCTTCAGGCCTGAGCAGTAAGGTACAGCAGTAACTACGTCTGTCTGGTCGGTGCAGGTTGGTGAGATATGTTAGGTCTCCAGACTTGTAATATGTTGTGGAAGTGTAGATTTTGGGAAAAGATCATTACCCTGGGGAGTAGTGTTGTTGAGCATTCTGTTCTCTTTTAATAGCTAAATTTATAGGAGGGATATATATACACACACACACACATCTGTGTGTACATATATGTATTATTTTGTAGTATGTCTCTTAATAGTGAGACCTGTGAAGTTCTTGGGTATGTAGCCTTCTTGCTAAGTGCTTTTAGGGTCTATTAGCACTGACTGAGGTTGCAGACCTGACACTAATTGAATATTTCTTTCTTTATTTATGCAAACAGCAGTCAAATTGAGCTCTTTTTAAATAAAAACCAGGAGAGCAATGTTTCCCCCTCTTTTGCCCCTTCACTCACCGTAATTTTTATATTCTGTAATTTAAAGCATGCATATTCCATTTTAAATTTTTAAATTAATGACATCTTTATGCTGGTGGATCTGCATATATGTGTGTATATATAGAAGAAATACATATATGTTAGGGGAAAAAATATTTCTGTGAATATGAATTTAAAAGGATGTTATATTTTCTTCTCTTTGGCTTATCTTCAGTACAGCCTCAAAGCGTCTTCCCACAAAAGACGAATTTGACAAAATCACACTCTTGAGAATTGACAGAGACCATGGTATACCATATTTTTGAATGCAGAAATTCTGCAGATTTAAAGATGGGTATATTTTGAAAGGCATACAGTTCCCATGACTTTAAAATAGTCTGTTCATGCCTCAGTTCATAATGTATTTTCTTCCTAATGCTTTTTGTTTAGCAAACAAATCTCATGTTAATATTATTCCCAGGCAATGTGCAGATAAGAAGGATTTATATTATGAGTGATCATGTTGACATCAGACTGTACTAGAGGTGAATATCGCTTTCCAGGTACCCAAGGCCAGGGCGTGCTCTGCACGTGTGGATTCTCATGTCAGACAATAAAATACCTCTGCCCATCAGTTTGACTTCCAGTGGTGGACAGTAGTAAAAGCAGTTACCCAAGGTGCTTCTAAGGAAACTTCTCCCCTTATGTATGTTTTGTTCCCCACCCTCAAAAAAAAAAAAAAAGTCTGATGAGGCAGGTAGCCTTGTTATTTCTGTTTTACAATAAGAGACTTTAAGAGTTTATCTAACTTCAAGTACTCAGTGTACTGAGTGGGACTCCCGGATCTAATGGCTCTACAATCAGCACATACAGAAGGCGTAATAAAGGGCAGGAAGGAAGAAGGTGGCTGTTAGGAGATCATTTAGACCAGCAGCTTAAGTTTCATTTATTTGGAGTAGACTAGTTTCTCAATTGCAGTTGCATGCCTGTGTTGGGTAGTGTGAATTCTTACGTGGTGAAAAATGACAAGGTCCTGTAGTAAGTTGACGGGCTCCCAGATCCCAGTCCAGTCTCTGACACACAGAGATGATTTCTCTGACTGGCAGAGCTCTGCAGATACTTGTGGCTGGGTGGGACAAAACTGTTAACAAATCCACAGAGCAGGTAAAGGTGAAGAGTATCAGAATCATGACACAAATTGTGCTACACAGGCCTTCGTACAAGCTGTCGTTACGAAGCTGCGGTTTCGGAAGAAAGATCTTAATGATGATCTTTGAGGCATACGCTGTGATTAATTGTAACATCCAGGGGCTAGCATGGACCAGAAATGTGTGAATGGAGAAAAGGCTGAGGAAATGTTTGGAGCTTCCTGGACATCTGCAGCCATTCCAAAGCTTAATTTCCTTCGTGTCATTACAACCATATGTATTTTTATGGGGGTTGGTTTGTTTTTTTTTTTTTAGTGCCTAAAGATTAGAAAATAACTTTTAATTGTTATTTATGAAGCACCATATGGCTCTCTAATTTTGGCTTCTCATGGAATGAGAAAAATGAAATTAATTGGAAATCACACTCAGAGATCTATTATTAAGTTAATAGAGCTAACAGCTTGTCCAGTGTCCTCATACAGAGCATGCTGTAGCTGCGTATAACAAGCAACTCTTTATAAGTCGGCAAAGAAAACTGAGAGGCAGAGAGGCTGAGATAGGAAGAGAAGCTGCGTCCATTGGTACGGTGCGTGGTCATGAATGGTTCAGCTAAAAAGCTGCTGGTTAAAATCAACGTTACGACATGTATTTTGACAACTACTCAACAGTGTGGTCTAAGCCATTAATATTTTCTTCTAGGTTCATGAATTAAAGGCTCATCTCAAGGGAGAAAAGGCTTTTGTCCTATTTTTTACTTTCTTCTTCCTTCATAGTGCTAAGCAAGTAGAAACTTGTTTGGGGTCCACCCAGCTAGGTTGTTGCAAGCTTGTGTCTCTTTTGTGGCTTATGTTCAATGAGTAGTGGTAACAATTTAAATCTTGAGGGTTTTTTTTTCTCGTAACCTCTCCTAATATGCAGTAAGTCTTCAGAGCTGAATCTGTGAAGTTTGCATTATCTTGCTTCGACCAGTCAAAATTGAAGACCTTTAATACAATGGTGTTAAAAAGAAGAAATTGCCAAGATGAAAGACTGTAAAAATTACCAAGCTATGAAAAACACAGTGGGACTTTTTTTTTTTTTTTTCCTCTTATCTGGAACAGTCCCTAAATTGCCTTTCTCCAGTGTTTTTGAAAAGTGTCTGCAGATGGTGTGATATTAAGAAAAATATCACAGAACAAAAAAGAAATCTAGAAAAAAATATCTAAAGGAAGTTATTTTTCTTATAAGGCTAATTAGTATTGGCAGGGATGCATTGTTAGGGATGCGTTCTGGATGGTTTTATGTTGAATGTCTTGGTGTACTGCATGCACGTGAAGGAATTGTATATGTTGGTTAACTTTATGAAGCTGTAAAAAGAACATCGTTCAGATAATAAAGATTTGACTCGATCTTCTAAACAAATTTTTTTTTGGCTTTGAATCTAAATTCACCAATGTGTCATTGATCAGTGAGATGTCCTTTTTATGGAATAATTAAGTCTGAAATATTAAATTAAATATGAACAGATTCTTATAATGGGTCTCCTCTTAACCTTTTTCCAATACGAGATTAGTTTGGCAATTGCTTTTATTTCACATATGTGATGAGTAAACAAAAATAAGAGGAGGATGGTAGTACATCCTCTCCCATGTTAGTTGTGCTTAGTGTATTACTGGTATTATCTGACATTAAGTTATAAACAGTTGTGCTTACCAGAGATGAAATTTCATCTGCCTATGGTAGTTAATATTTACCAATTGCCAGAGGGCTAAAATATTTCTTTTGTACTGCTTAATGCAGTAGAGTTTTTTATGAAATACAAAGCTAGATACCATGAAAACAAACATCAGTAATTCTTAGAAGGATTTTAAGCAAACTATGCAGGAAGATACAACCAGGAATAAATATGGTTATTATTCTGGTTGCAGTTTCTATATTTTAAATAGATGTTTCTCCATGTATTTTGTATCCCATTGTTTGTTGTCATCTTTAAACCTTTATGTGGTAAGCTTTCTCTGTCTGTTTCAAACTTGGATAACTCTGTTTTCTAGATCTCAAGCTGTAGAAGTGAATAAGCTTTTGTCTAGAAGCCTCCAGTTAGTTAACCTCCACTTGACAAGAATGAAACATCAGAACCAGTTCAGATAGGTTTTTTTTCTTTTTGTTTTTTTTTTTTTTTTTCTTTTCACTCTGGGTGAAATTCATTGCTACTCCAGATGGCCAGAGCCATCCCTGTTCATCACTTAAGTTCCACTTATATGTGGAAAAGAACTTAAATGTCACGTAGCCTTGTGTAAGCCTCTGCCCAGCATCTCTGTTACTATATTTCACTTCTCTGTCTAGATTTTACTCCTGCTGTTAGAAGCCATGCTGGAAAAAGATTGTTTCTTTAAAATAAGGTAGAGTTTTATTTTCATTGTGGAGTCTGATATTCTTTCCTTCTTCAAATAGAAAATACCTCAGTAAATGAGACTACATTTGCATGGTAAATACTGTGGTCTTAAAAACGTCCTCTTTTAAGTATGTAATTCTTATCCATAACTAGTTCTTTTTAATGTGCAGAAGGTAAGGTGGTGGGTTTTGGTTTTTTGGTGGTGGTCATTTGTTTTTTGGTCGGGGGTTTTTTGGGTGGGGGGAGAAGGGGGGAAGTTGGGGGTTTGGGTTTGTTTTGGGTTTTTTTGGCAGGAGCTGGGGGGAGCAAATCAGTGTCATTTTTTTACTCTTGCTTCAAAATCAGGGCCAGAAATCAAGCACATGTATAGAAGAGCAGTTCCAAACGAATGCTTTCCAACTTTCTGTCTTTAGCACTACTGAGGCAGACATAAATTCTTGTATGTGATCATTTTCCCATCCAGATGTTTCCCAGATAATGACCAGTCTAACATGATTTTCTTCAGAGGCTCAATAAATTATTTCAGCAATACAGTGGAAACTTTGTACTTAATTCCGCAGTGTAAGTTGGATAATGAATCGGACTACTGGAGCACTTTTTGATACTACTGGGCTTGATTCAGATCAAAACACTGCCAGACTTGCTATTCTTTAGCATGTTTCTAGTTTTGGTGTGGATTGATTTATTTATGGTCTGAACAGCAAAATGTGTGGTATCTAATGCAGCCCTACACAACGAAACAAAAGCTAAGGGATATGAGGCTAAGAGGTAGAGCAGAATTGTTTAATGGTAACAGTCTCTGGCAGGGAATGTTAATTTTGCTAAAAATGTAAATTTTCAGCTAAGAACTGTTCAGTATTCTCATCACTTTGGGTAAAAATGCAAACTGTAGAAGAGCTTTAGGTTTTGGAGCTTCACTAAGAATTCTTCATGAAACATGTCAAAGCCCCACTCAGGGAAATACTTATGCATGCACTCAAATGCCAAGCTGGCATTAGTGTATGCTTAAATTAAGCAGGTAACTACCTGTTTGATGAAAGCGTCAGCGTTGTGTCACTGTAAATTATCGTAAAGAGGAGAAATGACCACTGCTGATGCGATGTCGAGTACCCTGGAAGCAGGGAGGTCCCCTGAAGCTGGGTGGTGCGCGCACACGTTAAGCTCTCGGGTCAGTTTGTCCTGGTATTTACAAGGCAGTAAGAGGGGATTAAACCCTTTAAAGGGACTTAGTCCTGCCCTACTACTGGCAAACTTGCAGAAATTGGATCTAGAGCTGCTCCATCTTCAGATGCCTCCCTTTTAGCACGTGGCCTGTTTCTTGTGCTTTTGAAGGTTGTTGGTTATGTGCCCATTCACCACTGTGTGATGTGCTCCAAATTTATTTTAGCTTTGTCCTCCGTTTTAATGTATTTTTTTAAATGATTTTGCCAGGCATAGCAGGCCTGTATGTAAAGACTGTGTTCAGCAAAGGACTAATTATCAAATCTGTACTTAAACGGGGTTCACCTGCCAGATATATTACATTATCACTTCTTAAGCAATGATGGTAACGTTGCAGTTGTCTTACCTCTCTGCATATTTACTTGCTTGTTTACTATGCGAATTACCTGGTTTCTTGCTGAGGTTTCTTTCGTGCTCTATGTCTGAAAATATCTTCTACTACAACAACTCTTTCATGCTTAAAAGTGAATTATGAAAAAACTAATGTATGTTTCTCAGTTTTTATATTTTCTACACCATGTACAATTTTTTCAAAATCACCTCAGCAGTTCAATAATGGATAAAAGAATTAGAATCAGTCGGAGAAGACTTTTTGTCTTTTGTGCCTTACAGATAATCACAAACAATGAAATTTTGAAAGCGTTCCAGGAAAACAGGTGTGTGTATTGTTGCAGCTAGGGGCGAGAACAGTGTTTGTTCTTAATGACTGCTTGACTTCAGCACTACAGATTGCATAAAGCCTGTGCTGTGAATTCCATTAAAACAAATGGTGTTATGATATTCAATCAAGAATTTAGGATGCAGTTGAACTGCCTGAGTCTGCTAACTTTAAATATGTTTTACTTAAAAAGAAAAAAAAAAGTTCGCAGGATATTTTGGCAAGGAAAACTTGAATCCCTGTAAGCTTTAAAAGGTAAAGATGCAAAGAAAACTGTCAGTATATTCATTTCACTATAACTTTTTTTTTTTGTAGTTTAGGGAAAAAGGAAGGGTGGAAAGAAATGACTTGCTAAAAATCTTGCAAAGTGTCAAATTTTTGAATGACAGTGATTTTGGAAAGCAATTTTTTTGATGTATCTGTGTATTTTATATTTATAAGGAAAACAGGTCTACTAAACCACACAATTTTGTATGCCCAAATTTTTTAGTGCATGATGCATTATCCTGAGAAGCTTCCATGGTGTTGTCAGGTAATAAGGATCACAAGTAATACACAAGGAAAAGTATTCTTTGTTTGCTTTTACAGTCTCTTAAGGTGAAACTATCAGAAGAGGAGAAAAATTTGAGTAGGGCATAATTTAAAGAATATTTTGAAGTCTAAAAGTTGCAAGAATGAAACTGGTGGGGGTAATGACAGAACACTGTATCAATTTGCATGAATTTTTCCATTTTGTTCAGTATTTACTATGCAACATGGTGCGGGATGCCAGGTTGACATTGCAGGTTACAGCAAGTGGCCTTCTCTGTTTTACCCATACAACGGATGTTGCCTAAGAGCTGGCAGAAAAAGCTTTTGCTCACTTGTCAGTAGACTTCAGTGCTTTTCCACCAAATGAAGAACTTGTTCCTCTGCTGATTGAGTTTTCAAACCATGTCTCCTCTTGAGTTTGTAAGCAAATGTGACCAGTGTGACCCTGTGTCTATTACAGAGGAAATCTACATTAAAAATAGTGAGAACTTAGGTTGAAAAAAGAAACTGTTGAAGGCTGGAAAATATCAGAAATAAGATATCCTATGGAGTTTTAAACAAGCACATACAATGAACAATTTTAATGGGAGAACTATTTTCTTGATACCTGCCTTAATGTGCATATTTTTCCATGCATTATAGTGGTGCTGCTGGATCTAGTGAGGCTCTGTTTGCTGTGTAAGTAATTTATCAGATTTAACTTAAATGTAGGACATGTGAATACTTGATTACTTCTACTCTGAGAAGGTTTAAGAGTGCATTATTAAGAGTGAGCTTCAGCTCAGCTGATTTTATCTAGCTTTAAAATTTTTATCACTGGTGAAGTGTGTAGTAATGGTTATGAAAGCAATTAATAACAGTAGTGACAGAATCAAGAGACTGACTAATTTATCATTATAGATTTTAATGAGGCTTATAATCTAGCAATAAATATACAATATATTCAAAAGTATGGAGTTATAAAAAGGATGATTTATTTAACTTTAATTATAAACTAGTCTGAACACCAAAGGTTGTAGAAATTAGGCATGTAAGAACGTAATTCTTTTTGGTGTTACAGAGCAGAAGAATTAAAATAACCAAGGAAGAGAGTTTAATTAAAATTAAAGGGAGGGGGGAGGAATCAATTGTTTAACTTCATTCTGAAGACCTTTAAGCACACCAATAGATTTGTAGATGTGGGAGGTATCTTCTTGTGGACAGCTTCTTTTTCCCATCTCAATCTGCTTACTTGGCAGAGCACGGGAACTGTCTCAGCCACTGCATCCCCGGAGCTCTCAGAAGATGGGGAACAGTGAAAATGGTAAAAAAACTTGCTCCTTGGGAAAAGGTGTCTCAGATTTCAGAGCAAGTTTATGCAAAGAGACCCAAATGTGAAAAGTTAGTACAGTAACTTTAAGATTCAGTGTTCAATTTGGGAATTAGGGTTTTTTACCATTTTTTATTATTGTGTCATGTTCATTGTCTTCCTTATAGCTTTTATTCTTCTCCCTTCTTTCTTGTGCTGAAGTAAGTATACCAGAGTGTCTCTGGACAGAAGTATTGTTAAAAAGTAATAAGCACCTGACAGGATCTTGCCTGAGCAGTATAACAGGATGGCTGAAATTTGTAAAATTACTTGTAGCCAGTCTTTCCCAAAGGGGAGTTAGAAATTCAGGTGGTAGTGGCAGCATTAAAACAAGAAAGAAGTGAGCAACAACAGAACAGGACAGATGAGACCACAAAAAGTAGGTTTCCTTACAGTTGGATCAGCTAGAGGTAGGTAAAAAAAATAATGAACCAACCCAAACTTGGCTGTTTCAGGGCTTGTAAGGGGAACCCCATGTTTTGGAAGACAAGCTCTGAGCTGCAGAGATGCAGTTTGGTAGAGATTATCTAGAACTCTTACGGGACACTTGAGCATTTGCGGTTTTGCATCAACACTGGTGAGGAGAATGAAGTAGGAATGGCATGTAGGCATTCTGGGTTTTGTTGATATCTTTATAGTACTTGTGTGATCCAAAATGAAAAAAATAATTGCTGTCAGAAAATGTCTGTAATGTCCGCCTTGTTTTCCTCAACTCCCATGTTATGAAAGCTAAATTATAAAGCAGAGGGGGGGGGGGGGGGATTTTGCTTTGGGAAGGGAAGCACTGCATTTACTGCTCTGTTTTAGGAAATCAGTGTCCAGCATAGGTGGTTGGGAGGTAGAATTGATCATGCAGTAGGAGTCCCAGCCGGTCCTTAGTGGAGTGATATTCTAGACACCCATGAAAAAGGTGGTGACTAAAGCTTGGCTGGCCAAAGGGAAGCTTAAAGTTGCACGTGTCCAAGCATAACAACGATTTGTGTCCCTCAGAGGATTCTCACCAGATAAATACATCATTAGATTGGCCTCTGCCTCTCTGTGGAGGTGGAGAGTTTGGAGCTGGTTGCAGATGCACGTACCCCATCTAGCTCTTTGAGGACTGGCTCAAGGAGAATGCGCTCAAAGAATTCTGCTCATTGGGCACAGCTTGATGACTTTTGGTAAAGAAGGGTGACTAGCAAAGTTCCTGACAGTAGTTAATATGTGCCTAGCCACGCTGGCGGGGGTCCTTCTGCCCATACTGAAGGACAAAGGAGTCTCGCTAACCCCAGCTGCCTTTGTGGAAACAGCTCTTGCGTTTCCAAGTATCAACTGGGTGGTTGTGCTGGCGTTTGGGTCAGTAAGGAGACAGTGCTTCTGTAAGACCTTCATTTGGCATGTCCTCAATTTGTCCTCACTGCACTGCTCCCATGACACTGGGTTTCTTCCGTCTATTCTGCAACCTGTACTAAGCTCGCTACAAGAGAGATCGGTGCATTTTCCAGCGATACTTCGCTGCTGCAGTGCTTACGGTGCTGCCAGGGTTTGGAGTCAGCCCTTCTGCCATCAGCCTTACACTGGGGTAAAAATACACTAATGTAATACTGAATCAGGTTCTGCATTTTTAAAAGAGGTGCAGATGCTAATTAGTTTTCACAGAGCCCCTGCAGACAGAGAAGGCGAGCTGCTGAAAGTCAAATGGTGAGACAGAAATGCGATTAGGTTTTCGTGTGAAACTTCCTCCCTTTCAGCCCCGTGCTCTAATTCTGTAGTGTAGGATGCCTTGCCGAAGTAGTCCTGAGTATCCTGATCTGATAGAAGATCTTTTGCTCATAAACAGTCAAGAGTGAGGCTTATTACCATGCAGTCTTACATTGTCTGTTCTTTACAGTAGTTTATTTTTTATAAGCTACAGCACATTTTAGTGTAATTGTTAACACGCCTAATTTGCAATCACACAGTCGTATCAATAATAATGGAAAGTTGTTCACAGGTAATAAATTAGCATACCATATAACTAGCAGAACTAAGGTTCTCAGTATATTGTTTCATGATCAAGAATTCAGTAGTTAAATATACACAGCAGTGGGCTGAGAACAAGCTGTTCATTTTTGCTGCAAGCAGTACCAGTGGACCAGAGTAATCATAGCTCCCAAAAGCAGGACTGATTTTATTGATTTTAAATAGGCTTTCATTATAGAACTGAGCCTATTACAATTGCAAGGAGTATCACTGCCATTTGTATTCACGGTGCTGACTGAAGGGAAGGAGATGTATTGTTGAATGCAGTGTAGGAGATGCTTGTCCCTTGGAGCGTTATATTCTGTCCTGCTGAAACGTCTGAATTTATTTAAAAGAAAAGTACTTAAGGCTTTTTCCTATGTGGTTATATTTAATTTTTTAGAAGTGAGGTTAGACCCAACTACAGTTGTGAAATTTTAAATTCTGAGGACTTTTCTGAGGAGTAAAGGTCTTGCTTATTTATTGGCATCTAACTTAGGGGCAAGCTGCATTTTGCTCCATTTTTTTAAAGGACTCATTGGAAATGTTCATGTCTCTCTTTTTTCTGTAGAATAATGTAAAAAAGACAAATATAAGATCCAGTGAATAAACTGTTAAATCTGAGATATTAATGTATTCAAGTTATAATTAGTTAAGAACACATGCTGTTACCAGAAATGCGTCATTAATCTGCATGGAGCAGTTTGCAGCTATTTGCTGCTAAATTAGTGACACTTAAAAGCAGTCTTTTTTTGTATTGTTTTGAATGATAAAGAAAATTTTAAATCTGTGACAAAAAAAGTATCTATGCACACTTAAGAAGCAGTCTGTTTTGTTATTTGGGTTTGTTTGGCTTGGGTTGTTTTTTTTTTTTAAATTTACACAAATGCTTGTCAGTCAGTGGACATAAACAGAAGTTTCTTGAAGCTTTAATGACCAAATGCAGTGCTGTTGAAAACGTTGCACTGTACTTTATGGTGGTATAAAGACATGTTGCTTGGGCTAGGTTCTCTTCAAATCCAGTATTTATAGCTACACAGCCCTGCTTAACCATTTTTGCAGTGTTACTACAGCAGTTTGGAAGGGTGCTAATGGAAATCAATTACAGCTTTTTGTTTTTAATGGGTTTAATACTGACTTTGTGTACAATTTTTTAGATTTATTTATTTATATTACAGCCTACAAGCGAAGGTGAATTACTTCATATATTCCAGCTAAAACCACATTTTTCTTTTGGGGTAGTTTCCATAACATAATTTCGGAATCAGGCAGGAGATAACATAAGGACTATGTGTGAGCATTTCTAGAAATCAGCTCTTTAAATAAAATGGTGATGTTAAGTAGTGAATCAGCTTGGTAAGTACTGAATGCTCAAGCCTAGTTACTGTAAAATAAAATCTGGCTAATTTACTTCATTTTGCAGAGCTTGGACAAATAACTATTGAATTAAATTGCTTCCTGTTGGTTTCCCCCAGGGCAAGAAGAACCTGCTGTACTGTGCTCTGCTGAGCTGCTGTATTGATTAGTTCTTCAGGTCTAATCTTTACGTGGTTATGCTTACTTTCTAGTGTGTTTGTTTATGTTTTTGATAGGTTTTTTTCTGAAGTTACTGTATTGCCTTGATAGTCCTCTAGTGGATTATAAAAATGTACACATTAATTCCTTTCTCTAACTTCATTTGTTGTAGCCAAATGAAGATAATCAGCGCTTGTGTAGCGTACTGGTTAGGAATGAGGGTAATGATCATTCACAGAATTGATATCAGGTATCACTGACAATCAAAACTCGCCTTGTCAGGGTAGTTGGCACCTAAAACCTATCTAATTAAATGCTCGCAGCATCTATTAACAAGAGTATATTAGATTCATTATCACAGCAGCTACTGTGATTTTAGAGTTTGCTTCTGCAGGTTGGAAAGTGATTTATAGTTTTAATTCATCTTAATAATTTGTGTGCTTAGGAAACACTTGATAGAAAACTTTTTGTTGCATTTAAATTTCCTTGTTATCTGCTGTGCAGTGGCATGAATAATAGGGAGCCCAGAACATGAATATATTGGAATGCATGAAGTATTTTCAAGGAGAGTGCTTTTAAGGTTCAGAATGATATATGTCAAATGCTACTGAATGGATAAACATGTGGAAGGATTTTGCCTTCAGAAGCTTGGAAATCAGGGATCTCTTAGTACAGTACCTCCAATAGCTGTGTTAAAAATGCATTTCTGTCTTAATACAGGAAATAGATTATTTATTTCATAATATTTATTCTATCCTAAGATCCAACTATCTTCTAGTTGCTTGAGTTTATTATACTGGAACTTTGAAATGATCCCATCGGAGCTGGCCTGCACCAAAAATTGCCACACCTCCAAACTTGTATTTAATAATGTCTAATATGTTTTTATGTAATGCAAGCCTAGAATGCCTGCGTTAGTTTGAATGAAAGCATCCGTATCCTCTGTGCCACTTAAACAGTAAATTTGTCAATTTAACAACAAATTCTCATGTTTTCTTGCATACTTGAGTAGAATATTGTGATTCAAGGTGTGACCTAATCCAAACATCACTGAAATCAGAGATTTCCACAGACTTTAGAAAAGGTTAACAATGTTAGCCTAGGCACGCTTAACGATATGTTAATATTAGGATCTCGGACTGCAAAATACCCAGCAGTAGTACAATAAATGTGCATAGTGACAGTACTCAGTATTAATAAACATCTTACAGGCAACTGGCAGGTCTTTCTGGCTCAAGAAGCTGCTATGGTCCATGGAGCTGCAGAGATCACAAATGATGTTTTTGTTTGTTTGGTTTTTTTTTTCTTTTCCCCTTTTCCCCCTTGTTTTACTCTCCAAGGATGTTAGGATTGCTTCTGTTTGGAACGCAGGTCTTGGTGCAGTCGCTTTTGTCACTGTGTCTTGCTGCACTTTCTTGTTACTGAGCTACTGTTACGCTCACATTGTCAAAGATTCAAGTGATGCCTCACAAACAGGAGAACATCTTTTCACAGCCACTGCCCTTGCTCTACACTTACTTGCCCTTTGGAGACAGGGATTTCTTCTTTTAGGACTACATCCATTGGTTTGCTTACGTGTGTTCAGAGCAAGGAATGGAATTTATTTTCCTTGATGAGCAGGTGTTTGTTGTGCATTCAAGACAAAATATGATCTGATTCGTGTTTTAAAAACCGTGCCAGAGCGTAAGCTGTCAAACTGTGTGCTGGTTATATGGTTTGTTGTGCAGGCAATGTAGCATTAATAGCATGGTTTTGATCTAAATGATGACATATGTATCCAGCTAATAAGTAGTGTGTATATATACTTTAACTTTCTTGAACAATTCTTTTTTTCAAGGTTGCTTTATAAAAATGCTGAATTGACTCTAGTTTTATTGCTCACTAGTTACAAACAACTTCTCATTGTTTTTAAAGAGTCTAACCTGGAAATGCTTTTTAAACTTACACTAACAAGCTCAATAAATGACACACTATAGAATAACAATGTGTTTTCCTTTTACAGAGGCAAAAGAAATTGTTCTGAAGGCACAGATCCTGGCTGGAGGGAGAGGAAAAGGTATTTTCAATAGTGGATTGAAAGGAGGAGTGCATCTAACTAAAGAGTAAGTCTTTAAAATGGAAAAAGCATAAATAAATTGCTTCTGTTGTAATATTTAAGCTGTTTACAATAGCTGTGTGACTGTTTCTTTTAATATCTTTCAATAAACTAACCTTTTTCCTTTGTAGCCCTAAGATTGTTGAACAGCTTGCTAAACAGATGATTGGGTACAATCTGTCAACAAAACAAACTCCAAAGGATGGTGTGACAGTTAAAAAGGTAAGATTTTTGCCTCTTGAAAGTTGAGAACTATGTTCAGCTGCAATTTTGCATTAATATGCTGGGGTGTATGACATAGATTTATTTTTTTCATTCCTTCTTCAGTGCCTGATTGATTACATCTAGTTGATGAAAGAAAAAAAAAAGTTACTTTTTCTTTCTGTGCAGTATGTATTTTGTCTATCAATTTCAGCATACCTAGTGGTGGAAAAATAAATTCATTTTTGCTACCTCTGTTGAAAGGAATCCTTTGTCATATGTTCATCCTTCATCAAATACATACTAAATGCTAGCATAACTGTATATATATAGCATTAACTGTACATGCTTATTGATGTTCTGCTTAGAGAAGTAATATATACATGATTACCTGTAGTAATAATATTATCCATATTTCATTCACCCTCAGCTTTGGGCAACTGTTATTAAAGACAGTGACGGATGACTTTCATAGAATCATAGAATAGTTTGGGTTGGAATGGACCTTTTAAAGGCCATCTAGTCCAACCCTCCTGCAGCGAGCAGGGACATCTTCAACTCGATCAGGTTGCTGAGAGCCCCCTCCAACCTGACCTGGAATGTTTCCAGGGATGGGGCATCTACCACCTCTCTGGGCAACCTGGGCCAGGGTTTCACCACCCTTGTAAAAAATGTCTTCCTTATACCTAGTCTAAATTTAACTTCTTTTAGTTTAAAACCACTACCCCTTATCCTATCGCACCAGGCCCTACTAAAAAGTTTGTGCCCATCTCTCTTATAAGCCACCTTTAAGTATTGAAAGGTTTGCATGAGAATGATCTCTATTTAAAAAAAAAAAAAAAAAAAGGTCTGTAAAAGTAGATTCCTCCTAACTTTTTGCAGATACAGAGTAAAATGTGGTCATGGCAGTGGTTCAGCTAGTATGTGGTAATTCATTGACCTATGATGGTGTATACTGCAAGGCGTCAGCATAAATGTATTGCTCTTTATTGGCCTAAATAAGAGAAGCATAGATAGCCCTTCAGCAAGATTCTCCTTTACCTTAGTAAAATTCTTAGGAAATCTTAGCAATTGCATATCTACTATATATATTTTTATCTCTTGCTTTGTTTTACTGAGCGAGGATCTTCATACGGGTATGTAGTCAAGAGCTATACTGTATTTGATGCCAGGAGTTAATTTGGCATGAGCTGAAAAGAACTGCAGTTCACTTTTAATATATTGTGAACAGCTTGGTATATTAGCATAGAAGGGGAACACCTGTCTGGAAAGATACTGTCTAATGAGAGCTGGAGGAAGGTGCTCAGGTGGTTCTTCTCTTGGGGAGCCAGGAGAGCAGATTACCATCGCTCCCTGAAGTTGTTAAAAAGAAATACTAGCTATTAAAAAGAAGGAACAGTATTACTATTAGGGCATGTCTGTCAGAGATCGTGATAATACTAAGGATATAAAAAAGGATATACATTTCCCATATTAAGGCACTCTGCTTTGAAAAATTTGTATTGTAAAAGCAGCTTTCTTTTATAAATTCCTTGGTTTTATTCTTTTGCCCTAGTTGACCTGCTTCGAATAGATCAGTACAGGAAATTTCACTCTTTTGTCTGAGTGCAAGTCTGTTCATTCATTTACATATTCACTTCTGAAAAATAAACTTCTAATTCTCTTTGAAATTGATAGAAATGAAAGGAAGGTATGGGTGTTGGGTTTTTTTGAAATGGATTATTCAAAGGATTTATATTAAGATGACTTTTGTACCATGTATAGAATAGCTACAGAAGATTTAACTTGTAACTGCTTTCCTCCCCATCCACACGTTGCTTGTATGAATAAGCAATGGTCAAGAGTAAGCAGCTAGGGCATGTGTGAAGTTTAAGGTGAAGTTTGCATTGCTGAACTTCAGATATTTATGTTGGTGGTACAGGAAAGTATATAGCCTTGATAGACTGTGTGTTTTTGCTTTGCTATAGACTTACATGGAAACTTTTCAGGACACAGCTTGCAAGTATTTTAATATTGATGCATGATAAACCAGCATGATGCTTTACATCTATTTGTCATAGATTTCCATTCTGATTATAGAGTTGGCTTTTAAAAGCCATAGGCCAATTCGTATCTTCACTGCACACATATGAGACAAGCTAATAGCATGTTTTATATTTTTGGTGTTAAGATCTTGATTCTTGGTAATGTATGGAAAGAGCATGCACCCTGTTTTAAATTAATTCATTACATAACAGTTTGGCCAATGGTTTCCTCATTGCTTGTTAGATAGTGAAGAAAACATGTTTAAAATTATGCATCTAGGTCATCAAAAGACCATTTCACAGAAAAATTAATGTCTTTTAAAACCATTTATCTTTTCCAAAGTTAGCTCACTCTACGATCTTCAAAGTAGTTAAAGGAGTTGAGGCATTCAGGTTTGTAGTATCAGGGCTACAATGTCAAACACTGAAAATTTCATCAAGGAGTGAACTACAGTAATATGATTAAAAGTATAAGTTTAGCTATGTCTAAGATGTCATTTAATGCAGTGGGTAGTTAGTGCACAGAAAATGCTAGACAGACTCTTTGAGCTTGCTAAGAGCAGTGGGGAAGTTGAGAATTAATAGCTGGCATTTTTGAGCTATTTCAAGGCATGTGCTTTCTCTGTATATGTATGTAAGAATATGTGTGTGTACATTTACTTAAAGAAAATTGCAGTTCAGGAAGAAAAGAAAAGGCATGTTTTTAAGTTTTGTGTTTTTTGAAATTTTTGATGTTCTGTGAAGTTTGAGTGAACTCGTATGTTTTAAAAAATTTAGGTAATAAATGTTTTTCAGAAGGAAAATAGTTATTAATTCAGTTTCTGTGAGGCAATCAGTGAGCTAGCGTCAAGTCAGGGAGTGGAAGTCTCGTACCTTTTACATGTATTTCTAAGGAAGGAATAAGAGAAATTTTCTACAATTAGAATAATGATGGAGCAGAAAATGGTGTTTTCAGCGACGTTTTCTCAGCTTGTGCACCTTCTACAGAATTTAAAGCCTGTTTGTGCTTCTTTAGATTGATGTTTCTTAAATAAATAGCAGTCTCCTCAGTTCCCTTGTAACTTGGAAGCTATTTTGTAAGTTTACATAAAATCCTCTTATGGCAGCGTGGAATTTGGAGAGCTTGGTTATCTGAGAAGACAGTCTTCTCTTATCATGTCAACTTGAGATTTTGCTACCTGTGTTTTCTCTCCAAGCAATAACAAAATTAACATTTTGGATATTTGATTCAGTATAAAAGAGCTGTTATAGTTACCCTTACGAAATTATATGTGTGACTTAAACTTTTAGGTAGTGATTTGGTTTTAAGAAGGAAAGCTTGAAGTTGTCGGGGAGCTTAAAAGAAAACTGATTTTTCCCCAGGACATTTTAAATATAAACCTGATGTGGTAAACTGATAATGATGCTTCACATTCTTTATTGTAAGCAAACCAGACAAAATATGAGAAGAATCAACAGTCTGTAGATTCAATTTCACTACTCTTGACTGTTCATTAATATGTTTGCGTAAGTTTTGTCAGGTGAAAGATAGGTAGACTTTAACAAATAATAGACCTTGAACACCAATTTCCCTGGATTTGTTCTGCACCAAATAGGGAGGATGGTGAAGGAAAGAAACTGTTTTTCATTGGGAGAAATGAGAGATGTTGCACAGTCTGACAATTTTTACTCTGCAGTAAGCTTGCCTACTATGAAGTAGATGGACTTTCAGTGCTTTTATGAATTAAGACAGAGAAGTATTTGACCATGTTGACATGGTTAATTAGCAATAGTGAGGAAAATCACTCAGGTCAGAAGTAACAGTTGAAAAGATACCTGATTCAATAATGTAAGTTCCACCTGCTGTGCTTGCAAATGTATTCCTCAAGACTTGTTGAGTGGATTCCCATCCTAAATCTGGCCCTGTTCCTGAGCACTGTGAAAACTGTCTGAATAGCTCGGACAAGATCCAGTAGCACCAGTTGGTTTTATTTGACCTATGTCTAAAGCAGTTGATTCACGTTTTTCAGATACATTGATGCAGGATATGTAAGAAGGTGAAAACATGCATGCAGGTAAAAAGACTAATAGTAGCAAATCAAGGATGCTTTCCGTATCTTTGCTTGTTAATTTGACAAATCTTTGTAGGTAGCTGAGCTATGTGTCTGAAGTTGCCTTTTAGCATCCCTTTATAGTAGCCTAAAATAGGCAGATGCTTTTTAAGTAGTGCGGTAGTTTTCTACATTCTTAGTTGCCTCCTTCACCCTAGTTTTCTTTAGTTTGCTTTTGAACAGTCACTTATTTGAATGATTCCTTTACATCACCCTATGTTCTATGAATAAAGCAAGGTACAAGTAGAAGGAAACAAAATTAGTGTAAAGCAAATTTCTTCCAAGTCAAAAAACCCATAAAGAAATAGCATCTTTTCTTCCATTCTGAGCACAGAGGGCGGGCTTTATTTAATTCTTTGTCTCTTGCTTTTTTCTGTTCTGTTAAGATGTACAGCCAGGCAGAAGGTATGTACATTCTTTCTTATGTACTCTGGAGTAGAATGTCAAAGAAGTGATGTGGGTGAAAGTATAGTGCATCTTTCTTGTTTATAGTCCTTGAACTATGAATACCTCAGGAATACTTATTTGATGGAACACATCTTGCCAGGTGGGCAGAGTTTTAAGACTGCAGGTGTATGTATACAAGCCTTTCAGATCGAAAGGAGTTTGAACCGCTGACTGGTAGTGTGAATTTCACTTCGTGTTTCATTCAGACCGATGATCTTCATCTACAATCATTGTTCAAAACTGTCGCTTTATAAACAGACCATGTTAGAAAGACATTGCGACTTAATCCTTCTTAATTATATTAATTGTAGGGAAGTGATTTTCCTGATTTCTACTACTTGCATTGAAAGGCAGGAAATAGTAGCTCTGCTAAGGAAGAATATAGTTGATTGTCGTAAGGAGAAGCTATAATGCTAATTAAATTGCAGAGGTGGCTGCTCAACTTCCAGGTTGAAAAGCAAAACTGTAGTGCCGAGCAGAATTACAGTCTTTGCACCTGAGTTTGTGGCACCTGTTATAAGGAACAATTAGTAGTGATCACATGCAGATTTTTTACTTCTTAAGATGAAGAACATTTGGGGGAATTTAGTTTTCTTGCATCAAAACACAGTTCTGTGAGCCCTTTGCCAAGAGTAAAACTACTTAATCTCTGAAATTGCTTCAATAGCTATTGTTAAACTTACAAAAATTGACAGTTGAGATGAAGAGGAAGGTACAGTTATTGTAATACTAAAATGACTTTAACTTTGGCATGTTTTTGGCAAGAGAGAAAAAATGTAACAAAGAATTTATATGGGCCATTTTCCCCCCAGTTTTAATGTGAGGACTTGTAGATTCCAAAGATGTAGGACTTGAATCATCTTTTTTGTTGTGTGCTGAGGTATCTGTCAGATACTGGTATGAAAGGGCTCTGTAATTTGTAGTAATAAATAGAAATTAATAGCTCTTTGGAAAAATAAATTATGTTTCTGGATTGTGCCGGTATCTGAAGGTCACACATCTACTTGTGTCTCTAAACCGAACGTAAAAAGCTGGATGGCAGAATTATCTGTAAACCCATTTCCTTAGGAAGTACTTAAGCAGGGCAGGAATTCGGTGCTGAGGTTCTAAGTGCAGGATGGCCTTCTGTCAGAATGAGGGAGAGAATTTACGCCTGAGACTTCACTGCTAAGGAACGGCACTGCTGAGGAGATGCATCTGAAAGGCAACAGAGCCTCTCTTACAGCTGTGTGATTTGCAAACCGTACTCCCTCGTGACTCAAGTTTTTCTGGGGACAACGTGTTAAATTGCTTGCTGGGAACAAAAAGGTAATATGGAGGTCCCCTTTATGGACACCGCAGCAGCAACGATTCTCTTCTTGGGAAAACCCCAGCAATTAGGTGTTCCTGGTTTACACTGCTTGTTACACGCCCCAGTGAGAACGGCAGCATCAGAGGAGTCTTTTATTTAGGGAGAGAGGATTTCTTGGGCAAAAGATCACTGGTTTGTAATATCTTGTAAAAGCAGTGAAACAAACATTTCAGGACAGCAGATGTCACACTGCTGCATTTTAAGGCAATGCAGAAAATGTGAGCTAAAATGTTCTCCGCTTCACCAGCTAGATGGACCAGTCAGAACTGTTGCTAGTTTGTTGGTTGTTTTTTCTTCTTCTCTATATTCATTTTTAGGTGATGGTTGCAGAAGCACTGAATATTTCCAGGGAAACATACTTCGCAATTTTGATGGACAGAGCCTGCAATGGACCTGTTATGGTTGGCAGTCCACGGGGTGGTGTTGACATAGAAGAAGTTGCAGTTGCTAGCCCAGAACTTATCTTTAAGGTATTAAAATAATATTTTACCCTAAAAATGTTCCTTGTCAGTTATCCAAAAGACTATATCTTCTCGCTGCCCCCCCCTCCCCCCCTTCCATTTTTCCTTCTTCTGTGTATGGAAAGAAGACAATAAGAACCATAAAAATTGTGTTTCACCAAATAGGGGATCAGATCTGTCATCTAGTAGATGAATGAAGCATGTTTAACATCTGTTTTTGTTAGTGTTTGTGTCTCCAGCTTGATTAGAAAAAGTGCTTAAATCTGGCTGTTATATGATATATTAAACTTAATATCTGAAATGTTTTATGAGTGAGTTTCACTTTCAGGAAGGTACACAGTTTTATCACAAGTGGGTCAGTGCCAATATGGTTATTGTTTCTGGGGTTGTTTTTTTCTAATTGACAGAGTTGTTAATTATTTCTTTGTACCTGGATGACTTCTGCATCTGAAATACAACTGTTATAATTGCTTTCTTAATGATGACTATATTCAAGTATTTTTTATGTTACTGTAGCATGATAATGAGTAGAGAAGCTATTCATCTGGGAAAATAATTGATACAATCAAGCATAATTATTCAAAAAATTGTAAAAATATTTAATGTGCATTTTAAAATTACATAAACTTCACAGTGTTACTGGGCAGTGACACTCATCGCCTTGAAAATATTCCAGAAGATGTCATAAAAATTAACAGACTAAATATTCGTCAACGCCATCTGTACAGTAATTAAAAGTGAAAACTGGTGTCACATTGTCTTGTCAGCATGCCACCCTGAAGAATTATATATTTTTTGGAAGGACTTTGTTTAATAGTCGGTGTGGTAATTATAACATACCCTATAGGCAGCTGCTATAGCCTCAGTCTCAGAGAGCTTTGGCAAACAGCCATGCTTTAATTACTAATTTGCAAATGTATACTAAGTGTTTTCCTTTTGAAGTTATAAATCTCCATTCAGATTGAATATTTAGTTGTATTTATGCACGTTATTGTTACAGGAAGAAATAGATATTTTTGAAGGCATAAAGGATCATCAGGCATTGCAAATGGCAAAAAATTTGGGATTCAAAGAACCTTTGCAACAGCAGGTAACTTGACTCTACTCCTTCAGATTTTACTGAAGCCTTTTTAGCCCAGCTATACAATAAATGCTTTCCAAATAGACATGAAAGGCTAAGTGTCCATTAGATCAGGACCATTTTGACATTTTAAATACTAAATTGCACCTATATAATTGTCATCAGGCTTTAGCAATTTGAATAAGGTCCTTATTGTTCCAAAGTGAAAGTCCCTGGTCTTTGAAGCAATTGATGACAACGTGCTGTTACACCATGTGGGTTTCTTTTGATTTCATTGGAATTCTGTTGAAGCTCAGTGAATTATATGGGTAGAGCTTTTTTTGAAAATTTGGCCCTTAATATGGGGAGAAGTAGAAGTTTATCTGTCCATGTAATTGAAGCCTTTTTTTTTTTCCCCCAATCTTCAACTCAAAACCAAAAGGCTGCCAGCTTGTTGTTTTTTCAGTATCTCTTTTCTATATATATTGGAATTCCATATTGTATACGCAAGATATTTTGCCTCTATGAGTTATTTTGCAGTGAAGAGGAAAGCTTGTTTAAGCTACTTTTGCCTGGTTTTTTTTCAATAGTATCAAACAGTCATTTTTGTAGAACTCCTTTATTTTTAATTCAGCAGTTTTAATTATTTTCTATCCCAACCGTGCAATTAATAAATGCATAATCTTTAAGTTGATTAACACATCTGAAGATTTAGCTGTATATCTAATGAGGAGGAACGATTATGTAGAACCTTTCAACCTTTGAAGAGTTCTGGTACTTAATAATTAACAGCAATATATGGACTTTTCAACACTACATTTAAATAATGCTGCAGTGAATGTATTTCTTTCCTTGTGCTATCAACTCAAAGGAATTTAGTGAAGCATAGAGACATAGTTTTTATTCAGACAAATCCTAGTGTTTACTTATACTTTCACTATTTCTAGGTTGGGATTTTATGCTTTGCCTCGAAGAGGCTCAGTACTCGTAGACCTTGAGAAAGAGGAATGTTGACATTAAGCTGCCTGTTTCAGAGAGGTGCTGAAAGATGGAGCAGCCCTTAATGAAAGTTAAGCGATTCTGGTGATCTGTTAAAATCACAGCAGTGTACTAGGGCAACAACAGCTTTGCAGGTTGCCCAGAGTCGGCGTGGGGTTGCACAGTGGGAATTCCTCCCTAGCATCACTGCTGATAGCCTGAGCCATGTGTCAACCAGAGTGTTCATGCTAAGGAAACTGCTGCCTTGACGGGTGCGGATTTATAACTGATAATTTTTTTTTTTTTTTTTGAGTCAAAACCACTGAGAATGCTTCAGCTGATGACTTTTGAGCAGGGAAGACTTCATAAGCAATTCGTATGCTGCTTCCAAACTGTAACTCTTTATAGAGTGTTAGACATATTGGTCCCAAAACTGGACGCAGCACTCCAGGTGCTGCTGTGTCAGCACTGGGCAGAGGGAGGCAGGAACATCCCCCACCATGTTCTTCCTGATGTAGCGCAGTATTGGGGTTGAGCCTTTCCAGTTGTAATGCTTTCTTTCTTATGAATGACATTGGAGGAGAAAGCCGACTTCTGGTTTTTTATTCTCATTCACTTTGCTTATCAGGAGAGGCCCCAAATATTTTTGGGTTGTGTACTTCAGTTAACTGATCAGTAATGAAGGAACAAATTTGAATGGTTCTTTATTAGTGCACTTCTGCATCTGCAAACTTATTTCAGCTAATAGGTTGTCAGTGTGTAATGAACCAAAGGAATTTTTTTATGCATGTTCACATTGCTGTTGTTTAAGTTGTTCTGTTAATGGAAAAATGTTATAAGAGCAAAAGACTTGGAAGTTAGTAGTCAGTCACAATACTTTCAGCCACAGAACCAGCCACAGAGATAGATGTGAGGAACAATAAGGAACAAGCAAGAGTATCTTGTAAAGAGTCAACAAGCATGCTTCTGACATAATTTCTTCAAGAAAACACTTCAGACTGATGTAGGAAGGAGAAATTTATATTTTTTTTCTGAAGTCACTAATGTGCACATACTGCGTTATGGTTTCTGAATTTAGACTGATTAACGTGAATGCAACTTGGATCTCAGCATACTGGAGAATATGTCATTATGAGCTGTTAGGCACTTTTCAAATTAAACTTGTCATAGTAATAGTGCTGTTTATTTTGTAGAAAATCTCCAGTTCATGTAGTCTTTAAACGCACATTTACTGAATGTTTTGCAGTATCATAATGCTACATTATAGCTATTTATGATACTATATAAATATGATTAAGAAAACAGAAATAAAAGCAGTTATTATCTAGAGCTAGTGTGCCATTTAATACATTAAAAATAATCAATAATTGCTTACCTTTGCCTTGAAAACATTAACTTCTATTTTTCTGTGTGGTAATTGTAAATCACTTGATCAAATTTAGGCAGCAGATCAAATTAAGAAGCTGTATAATCTCTTCTTGAAAATTGATGCCACTCAGGTTGAAGTGAATCCCTTTGGTGAAACTCCAGAAGGGCAAGGTAAGAAACTGAAGCAAACAAATGAATGCATTATGATTCTTTATTTATGCAAACTATAAATTAAATTGCATAGAAGGCTGTAGCAGCAGCTTTGCATTAATTTCATTTTGTAATGTAATTTAAGCAACATTCATAAATATTCCCATGGCAGATTTTACATTTCAATACCTTTTGTTACTTCATCCAAATACTGGAAGTATCGGCTTCTACATGTTACGCTTGGTGAGAAACGGCAACATTTTCTGCTCCTCTGCTCTTTGTACAAAGTTGGTTTTTTTTTTGGTTTTGTTTTGGGGTTTTTGGTTTGGGGGTTTTTGTTGTCTTTTTTATTTTGTTTTGTTTGTTAATGCTGGTAGAATTACGGAGGTTATGTGGAAAGAAACTTGTTATTTTATGTTTGTAAACATATGGGTAAGTTAAAATTGTAAGTACATCACTCTGCAACCTACTAGAGGACAAGAGAAATTCCATCTGGAACGGACACTTAGCCACATCCTTTGGGAACAAAAAGGGGTAGTTGATCTGCTTCCACCCTGAATACAGGGCTAAGAAGATATAGGCTAAAAATAAGAAGCTAAGTTAGCTTTCACAACATTATAGTAGTTAGTTTTCCAGCTGAAACCTTTCCTTCCATTTGTCATTTTTGTGCAACTAACTTGGACAAAGGTGAAGAGGGGAAGAAGTAAAGATGCCTGTGGTATTTTGGAACAGTGGGGCTGATCCAGGTGGATCATAGTTACCACCTTGCTGTTTCATTTGACGGCAGAGCATGTTTACCCATGCATTCACTCCTAATGCCAATATTTTATGGTATTCATGCCCCTTCCCTTTTTTATTTCATGTCTTTGATTTAAATGGGCAATGATGAGAAGTTGTGGGGGAGCTAGCTGAGACTTCAGTGTCAAAGGCTGCGGTTCACAACCACTAGTGACTTCCTAGTAGAGGCCCTACCTACAGTGTCATTTCGTCATTTGAGAGAAGTTTGACTTTGGGAAGTGCTGGTGGGTGTTTCTTGGGTGTTCTTTGTCAATGTTTGTCAAGAACGACAATTCCAGCTTTTCACCAACTTTATAAGGTATGCCTGCAGATTAAAGTGGAAATTAGAAAACAGCAAGAGAAAGCTTTTACCCATTTTAACAGACATTAGGAATGTGGCTGCTTAATTGCTGTTCTGGAAACTTTGGGAAAAAGATCACTGCTATGTCAGTTAAGAACATGAGTTCCTCATGGGAGTCAGTACCAGTTGAAAGAATTAGCACTTTTAAAATACTTTTTACGTGCCCATAGCTAGTTTGTAAAATAAACAGCTTTTCAGTAAAAATCCATATTTTTGGCTCAGTTGGTCAGGAATTCAGAAGCTGAACTGTGGCTAGAAACTACACAGTCTCTTCCAATTGTCCAACCTTGTTTTTCCCTTTTCATTAGAAAACCAAATGCAAAAGAATTGGCAGAGAATTGTCCACAGCTTAAAAGGAAAATTCTGCTGGTAATCAACTCTGAAAATGTCTAAGAGATGTAACACAAATCCTGCCCCACAGTGTTTTATTAACACAGCTTAAAAGATGGTGGTCTTTGTTATAAAGTAGCCTCTGGGACACTGAAGTGCCCTGTTGTAAAGTGGCATTTTAAAAACAAATACAAAAAGGAATATCTTGTCTATTATATGAGGGTAATTCAGAGACAATGATAAAAATGATCAAATGTGTCATCTTTTTTTTTTTAACATAATGAGCTGGTTTCAAGTTAAACTAAGCTAGAAGAACATATTTATGGCTTGAATGTATGAATTTTGCTTTGATAGCAGACCTTTTTTGAATTCCTTTTTGGTTGGGGGTGGGGGAGTTTAGTGTTGTTGCCACCAGAATCCTTTAGCTCTCTGGATAGAATTTACCTCATGAGAATGATTTCCACCAAATTCTTTAACTCTTTTTATCTGAGAATCTTTCGCAGCACTGTGTGCTCAGATTTGCAGCTCATTTGAAGTACTGTAATAATGTGTGCATTGAATCGATAGTTTCTGCATTGTAAACCTCACTTAGCTTAATAAATATAAGTCAAATTCTTAGCAAGTAACTCTAGCTCCATTGGTTATTACGCAATTTGTGAAATGTGTACTGGGGGAGAGAAACAAAAAGCCCTGCTGTTGACCAGTGTAGTTCTATTGTAGGCTGTATTTTAAATGGAAATAGAAAATTTGCCTTCAGAACCCCATAGACTGTTGATTTCCCCCGCTATTTAAATAGATCCATTGGCCTCATTAGAACCAGTTGAGAATGAGGTGAGGAGGACATTTTCATTCTGTGTTGCACAGTGAAGTTAAAGCAGAACAGTGAAATAGGGCCTTGTAAAATGAACGGTCTGGATTTTTCACGTTCTAGCGATGTGCAACACATCACACTTTTGACCTTTGGAAGATGAATGGGACCTTTAAAATAGGTGCAACAAAAACTGCTGGAACTTCCCTGCAGATTATGATGTTCACTTCAATACAAATTCATTGGTATGTTTGTCTGCTATGACTGATGTACTCACCAGGTTTATTTTGTGGGCTCAAGACCACTGATACTGTAAAAACAAAAGTTCCTTCCTCAAACTTGTTGAAATAATTTTTTTTAGTAGACTAATTGACCATGATTCCTTAACACTACTGGGCAGTATGGAAAGTGCCCAGTAGTCCTTTTGCTCAGTCAGATGTCAGGAACTGGGACATCTGTGACACCTGCCTTCTATCAGGCAGGGAAATGAGCTTTGGGTGAGCTCTTTGTGCCAGGACTAGGCTCTTTGGTATTCACACTTGCTGGGTCAAAACTAGCTCAAATGACTAATATAGAAGCACTTTACTGTTCTGCCAAAAGTTATTTTGGCAGAGCAGAGGACAGAATCCCCAGTTGAGTACCTGCATCATCTCAGCCATGGAGTCCTGCAAGGAGGACCTTTAAGTATGTCTTGGGAGTTAGTGGGTGGGCACTGTAGACGTGCAGAGCCACTGCTGTCGGATAACAGAATAGGGGCATCGCTGGGGTGCTGAAGACATTGAGGTGCTGGGCTGGGTACCAACGGGGGGAACTGGTAGGCAGCTAGGGGCAAGCGAAGGGGAGGACGGTTAGGAATGAGGGGAAACAAAGCTGGTGGTCCTAAAAGGTCCTGGAGAACCACGGTGGTACTAACTTTGCATCCTTGCTGGACTACTATGAGGTGGCACCGTGGAAGAAATGAACTGATTTGGATTAGTTACCAGCTTAGCTTTTCTGGAATGGCTGTGCATATTTAGCGAGGAGGGCTTAATATGAGGGACGGTAGGAGTTTTTATGCTGTTTTCTCCGAGGTTTTTCCCCATGTGTTTCGCATCCAGGAAGCCGAGGAGCACAAACAGAGTGGGTTTCAAGCTGTGAAAGCTGTCTTACTAGCAGACATATACAGAAGTCTTCCTGTGCTTATTTCTTTTTTGCTAGCGGTTTCTCCATCTGAAATGTCTTGAAGAAGAATAAAGATAAAACAAATGGAAGAACATTTGAGTAGCTTAAGGCAGTTATTTCTAATGATAAAATATAAGTCTCTGTATGAAGACCATTATTCCTGTCAAAGTAACAGTTAAGATGGATTTATTTCTTGCTGTGTTTTGTGTTTTTCACTTGTGTGAATTTCCATTAGAAAATACATTGCTGTTTGTATTTCCTTTTGTTTAATTTTGTAGCAAATTCTTTGTTAACACTATTGGGTCAGAAGCCTGTAACTGCCAATTTCTTTGGGGTTTTTTGTTTTGTTTGCTCTCAGTGTAAGCTGTTGAATTGGCAGATGACAAAAATCCTAAACTGCTAGCAAAAACAACAGAAGTACTCCATGAATATAAGTATTGGAGCTTTCTTTGATATTTGTTTAAAAGCAAAATTCATTTGTATAATCTATCATGCATGTAACAATGTGCTTTTGATGGTGAAAATGGTTTGATAAATATTAATAGGTGTTTTTCCTGTTACTTTGTACAGCATGGTCTTTGTTAAAGATGAATGTTCTGTAGAAATTAGATTCTATTAATGTGACATTGAGGATGTTCGTGTCCAAGGTAAACAGAGCTCTGAAACTGCAGTTTTACTCTAGGTTTGAGTTGTTTTAGCAATTTGAGGAACTGAAAGCTTGAAGAAGAAAAATGGTACAGGTCTTGTTAAAAAAAAAAAAAAAAAAAGCAGCTACAGTACAGTAGAAGTATATTATGAACTTCAAACGTTTTTCCTTTTGCCAGATTCCCACATGATGGTTGACCAGATAAGATCTGGACTCTTCCAGGAGATATTTATTATATGCCAACACTCATGAATATTTCTGAAACAAAATTTGATCCTGTTTTAATTTAATCTGGTATTGGTTACAAATCAAATGTATTTAAAAAAACCCAAACACAAAAACCCCAGCAACATCAGAAAACCAAAACACGAAAACCCAGTGCAAACCAAGACATACAACTGAGACTCTTCTGTTTATGTAAATGTTTTGTTTGCATTTTGCTTAGCTATTTTCCCCAAGTTAAGCAATTGTATATTAAAAACCCAAACAAACCAAGAGAGGTATTTGTCCACCAAAAAGATTGTGTGATTAGTTATATTAATTGATGGGTATCTATATCAAAGACCCCAAATTGTCTTTTTAATTGTACTTGACCTCTAGTTGCGGAGATGTGTACAATGTTCATGAGCACATGCACACATACAATGTATGTGTTTCAATGGCAATATGAATCAAAACACAGCAAAAAGAAAAACTATTAGATTTTTCTGGATGCAGCATTTAAAGGCACTTAAATCTGACTGGTTTGCATTGAGAAATTAATTATACTTCAGTCAGTAATTATAATCTGGATATAGTACAAATCAAATTACTTAAATAGTGAAATGGTAAGTATATAGTCTTACATTTACTTACAACATCTTAATCTAATGAGGTGTTTGCCTATGCAAACCCATAGAAATAATGAGAGAGTAAATAGGCAAATAACCAGTTCATTCTACATGCATTTCTGTTACTGGTGTTTTTATGGGAATGTTATGTCTACTAGCTAGTCTTTTGTATCTATTATTTAATATAGTCAGGTTCAACTACTTCTTAATTTGTTTTTACAACCATAGCAGATATTGACATTGATGAGAAGTTTCGTATTTACTCTTTAAATTTTCTTTATTTAAAAGTAATCTTTTGATAGGTTTTAACATACATTGGCTTAAAGTTGTTTTAATTCAAATCTTCAGTGAAATAATGTGTGTATAACTAATAACATTATAAACTAAAAATATGGCTAAGGAAAGCATTTTGTATTGCTCAACTATAAATAAGTGCATGTTACCAAACATTGCTTTGGATTTCTAACCTGCTACCTGGTAAATCTGTCATACATTCAAAATATTTAAAGTAGACCGTCTTATGTAATTACTGCAGACCACCTATCCAAATCATAAAAACTGCCTTCGTAACTTAGGGGAACTTTGTTTAAAGCAAACACAGAAGATCGTCCTTTGACGAGGGCATGTGTCTGTAGTGTGGAGATGCTGTACCTTTTCTCAATATAGGATTTAAGGAAAACTTGCCCATCTCTACTGGACTCAATGCGAGAACTTCAGCTGATCATATGTTGGAAGCAGCATCAGTCCCTAAGCAACCTTCTCCCCCTCCCTGCTGTAGTAGTCATAATATTTCAGAAGCTCTAACTGTAATCTTTAAATGCCTATGGTTTTTTTTTTTCTTTAGTTGTTTGTTTTGATGCCAAGATAAATTTTGATGACAATGCAGAATTTAGGCAAAAAGAAATATTTGCCATGGATGACAAGTCTGAAAATGAGCCTATAGAGAACGAAGCTGCCAAATATGACTTAAAATATATAGGACTGGATGGAAATATTGCTTGCTTTGGTAAGAACAAATAAATCCAAAAGGTATTTGAAGACAAATTCATACTTGTTCAGTGTATAGACTTTGTTTACATTCTGACATGCAATCCACCCTTCGCTGTATTTCAGTCTATTTTGCTGAGGTTGTCTGTCCTTCCACAAGTTCTTGCAGGAATGAAACTAAAATTGTGTTGAAACTGTGGTGAAGGCCACAGCAGACAGACAGGGTACATGCGGTATCAGAGAGAAGGCAGGCTAAGAGAGAAGGCTGTGGGGTTTCTACATTCTGAATTTTTAAGCTGATGCAATTGGTCTTTCCAGTAATTAAAACAAAACAAGAGAAGTCATCAGAATACAGTCATTAATTTTCAAAAATGAGACTGTGTTACTTAAAAGGCTCTGCAAAAGTAGGTGTGTAAAAACATGATATTCCCACTTACAATTGAATATTGAACTCCATTTCCCTTTAAGGAAAGCTGCTAAAGAAGCTGCATGGTTGTTAAAAGGAAAAAAACAGGGGTTTTAGTTTCCTGAAGTTTCTGTAGAACAGAAATTACTCTTGTGTTTAGAAGAGATAAGTAAAGAAGTTACCTATGCTCTAAATTTTCATTTTGTACAAATTCTTTTAGCCACTACAACTTTTTATTGTGAAACTAATTGAATTAGGCATTTTATCTCAGCTTGATGAGAAAATATCCAGCACTTACTTTGCTTAGGTGTGTACTCTAACCACAAATCCAAAAGATACTGATAATGTGTTGCAGTTGATTCAGTAAGTGACAGTGAGACTTTGATCTCAATTTAAAGACAAAAACAAAAGAACCAAACCCCCCAAAAAACAAAACCCCAAACAACAATTGGCAACACTACAGCATTTTTTTTAGTATTAAGTATTGCTGTTAAATTACAGGTGACACAGAAGCCTTACTTTGTCCAGCAGGAGCAACTTACTGGGGACAAATAATTCTCATCTACTTTTCCTAGCTTAGAGGATGTTGGTGCCCATGGTGATGCTTCTAGACTGGTGCAAATGCAAAACAAAAAGCAGTTTCAGAAGCATTTGATATCTGTTCCCACAATTTGGTAGTGTTTTATAGTAATACAAAGCATCATCTACTGCTGTCACAGTGGTAGGAGGGAAGCTTAAGGAGTCAATTTGTCCTTTACATCTCATGACGCAATCGCTATTCACAGAAGTTTATTTGTCTGTCTCTCTCTTTTTAAATCAGAAGGGTTTGCATTTCCACAATTACCATTCTGATGCTCATGCATGCTTAAGGGAAGGTGTGTGTCTAATTCCTAAAACTGATACAGTCATAAAGAAACCTAAATGGTGTGTGTGCACCAGATTTTGAATTATTTGTTGCATTGGATCTCCTTAAATAGGTACTGACCTATTTAGAAATAGCTATTTATGTAACATTTTGAGCCAATTTATGTGCTTGTGCTGATACAGTTTAAGCCTTTTCACAAACCTTATATACTTTTATGTGAAATACAACTACTTTATGTTTACGATTACAGTCAATGGAGCTGGACTTGCAATGGCAACATGTGATATAATATCCTTGAACGGTGGAAAGCCAGCCAACTTCTTGGATCTCGGTGGAGGTGTGAAAGAAGCACAAGTATATCAAGCGTTCAAGCTGCTGACTGCTGATCCAAAGGTAAAAAAGTTGGGTTGGGACCAGAAGTTTCCCCATGCAGCAATACAGTTGTGGTGTTAGACTATGAATAGCATGCTGGAAAATACAGATAATGGTGTGAATGCTGAGGATGAGTTACTAAAGGGACGATCTGGGAGGAAGATTATTTCACTGTGAACCTCTGGACTGACTTTTCAGTTCCTGATCCACACTCAGGCTTGCTGGTCAGTCTTGAATGGGTCCTTTGTCAAGGCAGTTCAACACAGGAATGCAGATGTGGTAATGGTGAGCATTGCAGTGCTGAACTTTGAACATCTGGCTCCTAAAGTAGAATTTGTGAGGAGATTTAGTTACTTAAAATATCATTCCGAAGAGTATAGTGCCACTGTAGAGTGAGAAGGAAAATGGGAATTAAGCAAATAGCTAATTCTGAAGGCTGATTTGTACTCTTTTAAGCAAAAGGTTTCTAAAATATCTGATTCTGCACTGCAGGATAGTCTGTGTTTAATGAACATTAACAGGCTCGAATCATAGCCTGGTACTTCATAACACTTCCTTTTGCAGATGGAGGTACAGTTGCTCTTTTCTTTTTGAACAACAGGAGAAGACATTAGTCTGTGTGTATTGAGAAGTTATTTCTAGAGATGCACGTTAGCATGCTGAGGTCATTGGTCCCCTTTGCAGACAGAAGTAGAATATCTGCTGAGAGAATGTTGATCAGGCGCAGGCACTGGAGCAGTGCCACCTGACCATCCCTGCCAACACAGAGTTATGCTTTTGCATGTAGCCAGAACTCAAGTTGCTGTAGATTTTTTTACTAATGAAAATCTGTCGAAGGGCTTTGATCATCTTTTCCACCTCCTGCACCCAAGCATCTCTGCTGAAGTCCCAATTTTAACATTTTGCTTCTTTTTGTTCATCTGGCTTTGTCTCCTTTATCTCTCTTTTCCTGTGCTTCCATCCATTTTCCTCGTGTTCATTGTGTCTGTGATATTAGCTCCTCTAAATACCACCTTCCTGTGAAAATTGCATCCCTGTAATTGTATACCCTGCGCAGCTATAAGTGACAAAATGTTGTGACTTTTCAAATAGAGGTGGATATTGTTCGCAGCAATATTTCAAGGCAAAATCGGGAAGAAAATCTACAGCACGAAATAAGCACAGGTCAACCTCATATTGTAAGCTCTTTGCAGTTGTAACTCTGCTTGCATTATTTTTAAGGCACGTTGTACCTTGACAGCTCAACTGTACTAGAGAGACTCATCTGCAATATTTAAAACATTCTTCCTGGATCTTTTTGCACTCCCATAGACCTGGGTCGTGCTGACCTTTTGTTTGTAGAGGTCTAGGTTTATGTTCTTCCCAAGACCCACAGGAGCAGAACTGGTTGTCTCCTTCTGTTTGGTGATCTTAGAAGCTTCAAGTCATTAACATGCCTAAAAGAACACAGACCTGGAGAAGTAGAGAAGCAAGATATCTTGCCTGGGGCAGAAGGGAGGCAGGATGGTACTTGAGATTCATGCTAGAAAACCTGATAGTTTCCTTCATTTTCTGATGCTAGTAGACACTGTTGTGCTTGTCTTCATTCCTGTAAGTTTCAGCTATTCTCAGGACATTACACAAGGATGTGTTTGTGTATGTTTGAGTTGTTCTGCAGTGCGTGCTTCATATGATGATCAAGGTTTGGCTGAAATGCAATTTAGTTCTGAAACTTGTGTTAGTGGTGGAGAAGCAGGTGCAGTAAAGTCTTAGATACACAACTTAGCTGATGACTATCGCTATGCTAAATGGGTT
This sequence comes from Aviceda cuculoides, assembly GCA_035590195.1. Taxonomy (NCBI): domain Eukaryota; kingdom Metazoa; phylum Chordata; class Aves; order Accipitriformes; family Accipitridae; genus Aviceda; species Aviceda cuculoides. The sequence continues at coordinate 17,774,774 of JAVJGG010000037.1, read as the reverse complement.
CCTCTGGCTGCTACAGCACAAACAGCAGGTATTAATTTTGGTGATGAAACTTATAGAGTTTAAACAATTTTAAAACCAAAAGGCATTTCAGTAGCTCTCAGCTAGATAACATCTGTATGCCCAACATTTGACTTGTAAATGTATCCTTTTTCTATTGTATGTTCTGCTTATGTATTACTGCTTAACACTAGCTGTTTACACCAGGGCTAGTGAAGCTGTGCTAATTGAGACAGTGGGGCAAAGTAAAAGGTAGCATGGAAAGGACCTGAAATAGTCATTTATGCTTGTGTCAATGCACAGCTGTAATTCTGCTATTCCTGGCTTTGACTGGCTGAAGATGCAGAAAGCTTTAGCCTAAATGCAGCACAACCCATTCCCTATTAATTTGTTGCCTGCTCTCTTCCTTTTGAATGCCTTTTGTGATCTTTTCTCCATTCACAGGAAGAATCACAGAACAGCTCCATTGCATTTTTCTTTTGCCTGTTCTCTTTATTGCACTCCAGGAGAAAAAGGGAGGATGACTGCTTAGAGCCTCACTAGACTCTGTTTATTTGGTACGGTGTAGGGGAAAGCGGATGCTTCTGAAAGCTATCTGCTCAGGGAATGCAGTCCGTAGCAAACTTGGATGCATGTATGTAAGTGACAGCAGTGTTGGCCGCAGACATTGTGTTTTTATTGAGATTTAATGCTGTCGCCTATTTTTAAGTTATTAACATTGTTCTTTTGAACCTAGCCCTGCACGTGACCAGTCATACCACAGCTCTTATCTTGAGAGGTTTGCCAGGTTTAAGTGAGCCACTTCTTAACTGTTTCTTGTCAGCCCTTTCAATTTGACTGATTTTGCCTTTATTTTATGTCACTGTTACCATCAGCAATACCGTTTCAGCTCCATGTGACATCAGGTGAAAACCTTCTCTTAACAGTAGCTGATGAAGAATATTTATGAGATTAGATTAGGATCAGGGAAGATATGCTGGCATCCCAGTACATAATAGGAGACTGAGGCAGCCCTGACAGTTATATCAGGCCTAACATCAAAGCCTTTGTTTTTCTTACTACTCTGTACTTGAATATTAATATCTAGCTATTAAAAAAATAAACATTTCATGTTTTATTTCATTTTGTTCAGAAAATATAGTAAATATCTGTTATTTCCTCTCCTGATCCACCGTCTCCATTAGCTCACTAATATACAGTAAGATAATTGAATGAATATTCTCTTCTTAACCAATAGTAGGCTTTCAGTCCCAAGAGTCATTGTGGCTAATGCAGCATTCACAGTTTCTATCTGTTCAGGAATTTCCCTGTAACCTTTAACCTGATTCCCACCTTGTTTGAGAAGGTAAAAATTTGCTCTTGGGAACTTGAAGGGCAGTTAATTGTTGTAAATGTCTCTAAACAACATTGAGCCTCTGAGGAACACTAAACAAACAACAAAAAAAAAAAGTCTATGGGGCTGTAATATGGAGAAGCACTGTCTTTTAGTTGCACTGAAATGTGTCACTGGCAGTGTTAAGGACATTGAAAGAGGAGAAATCTTCCAGGAGGAGATTGTCAACAGCACTTTGAAATAGATCTCTTTCTCTCTCTTTAGTTGTCTTTAAAACACCTATTTTGTATTATAGCAAAAAAAAAAAAAATACAGGTATGCCAATATTTGATTTAGTGGAGCTGGACATATTGTTTTTGAGAAAAATGAAGATCTTGGCTGGTTTGCTGCTGGTTTAATCTGGCTGTTGTCAGTGTCTATAATTCTTAAAAACGAAACAAAACAAACAAACAAAAAAACCCCCAAAACAACCAAACCAAAAAAGGTTACCCAATGGCTTTTGGATGAAAATGCTGTCTCTGGAGTCGGTGACCCTTTTATACGCTGCTGGTCTTGTTTGCAGTCTGCCATATCTGATACTTCCTAGGTCAGACAGGTCATTGCAATGGTTCTGAATTCCTTTCTTTTACTATCTAAATTCCAGGCTCTTTTGTTTATTTGTTTTCTTTTCCTCCTTCCTGCCTGTCTCTTTCTATGAGTTTGTGCTGTGCGTCTGCTTTGGCAGAAAATGAACTGTATTCCTTCTTTTCAAGTAGTGAAAGGAAAGGGAAGATGGCTCGATCTGGGTGTTCAAGCTGCTGGGAGGCACTGCGGGAGCGTCATTGCTCCTCTTCGTCCCACAGTCAAGTAGAAGAGGTTGTTTCCTTTGGTATTTCGGGGGTTCCGAGTGATGCCTGGCTCTCCCTGCATGTATGAAGTGCTGTTTCAGTCAGCCTCACTGAAGTCCTCATCCTTCAGTACTCTCACATCCTTACCAAACTCAACAAGTGCTCATTTTTATTCATTCTGAAGACCTGGACTGTTATATTTACCATATAATGACTGATTGTAGGATTCAACAAGGTTTTGGAAAGGCTAAAGCTGAAAAAAAGTCTTGTCAATAAATCTGCTGTCGGGGGCACTGAAGCTTGGTTGCCATCTCTGCCCTGTGCTTTGGCCTGGAGTCATCCCACATATCTGACACTCCTAAATTCCTGCAGGTTTTTCTCTCAGCTTTTTTATACACATTGCAGAGTCAACGTCAAGTTTCAGATGGCGAGCTGGCTGAATTGTGTGTTTGAAGACCCTAGTGAGTATGAGAGCCCACAACAACTAGGCTCTTGGTGAGACATACTTAGTGACTACAGTTAGGCGAAGGCCAGAAGCATCTTACCTACAACCTGAAGCAAGTCACATCCTCTACCTTTTTCTCCCATGCAGTCTTGATAGAATAAAAATAATATTGTACAGGTTACTGGTATAGGAGAGTTGCCCATTAATGCTGACATACACAGTATGTGTGCTTGAGACGTGACCGATGTAGGACTACATATACTTTCCTCAGGCTTTTGGCTGTACACCATCCCTTTTTGTTGTTGTCTTGTCTCCCTAACAAGAGCTAAAATACTGAAATACGAGTAAAGCAAACTAAGCTGTAAGCAGGTTTGTTTTGCCATTGACTGGCTCTAGTCCTGAACTTAACAGTTGACTCCTATTAGAAAGTATCACTGAAATACAGGCAGTTAAAGGCCAAAATTGTTTGTTGTTCTTGTTCTCCTTTTCCACCTAAAGCTCCTTTGACAACCTTTTTTGAAGCCTGTCATTGATGATATGACTAAAGACTTATCAAATCAATTGATGTTAACAAGTGTTTGCTTGTCATTTAAGCAAAATACTATTGACAGATTGACAAACATTTCTCTGGAAAAAAATATTCCATATTGACATCTGTTAACTCATACCCAGGGAATAATTAATATCAAACACACAAAACTTAATTTTTTTTCCCTTTAACTGTTCTTTAGTCCAAATTCAAATTATTGTTTTATTAATACAGAATAGGCATTCTTATTCCTGTCACTTTGCTTCGCCTGTTTGCTTATGTCAGATGCATCTCTCTGTCCACCTCAGTGACAGGAAAAGTAATGGCACTGATGTGTCTCGTCATTAAGTTGCGTGTGAAGCAGAGGTCTTGGGGCTCTTATTTTCCAGGCATCTGAGAGTGAACAGAATTCTGAAAGAGTGTATCATTAAATCATAATTTTGAAATTCACTTATTTTCCAGCTGTGCTTGGTGTGAAAGTAATACAGTTTATCCATCCTTATTATGTAAGACATTTTTATCGCTGGTTTATCCTTTTGGCTTGAGGGATTTTTAGTATTAGTTTTCTTAACCCTGCAGTCCGTTACGTGGCAACAGAAGGGATAACATTATACTAAGAGGAAAGGTCTGGGATACTATTTTCTCAGATTTCAGAAATAAAAGTAAGGTTGCCTTGTATAATTTATTTGGTCTTTATTTTGGTTGAATTAATTCAGAATTGGGTAAGCTAGTGCAGTTAAGACAATTCAGAAAGTTTGGAGTGTAGTAACTGTATCAGTATGTTACTGGACTGTTTGCTCTCACCCTACAACTTTAAACAAGGACCTGCTCCTAGTTTAAGGGGGAAAAGGCTCTTTTGGGTATGGTTTCTAATTAGGCTTGTCTATACAGCTGAGGGTTTTGTCCTGGAAGTTGTGCAAAAATCTGTCTTATTCTATGAGTCTGTGCCTACTGTTTGACTGTTGGATTACAAGCCTGAGCCAAAAAGCGGTTTTGGCAGATAAGCTGCTTCTGTTCCCAACCAATTATTCCCTGCATCCTGCCCACTGAGGCATCATTTCAAACAGTCAGGGAGAAGAGAGAGTGGAAGAAGAGGGGAATGTTGTCACGTGGCATTTCTGATCCAGGATTGGGCACTGAGACATTATAATCACATCAAATAAAAGTAATGTCAAGTTGCGAGTGCAGGCAGTTTGCGCGGCTGTTTAATGTGGTCTGCAGAATGTCTGTTGCAGTATTAGTCATGCCAATCCGTCAAGGCTGTCAAGTCTGTCTTGACTAAGAGGAAGAGAAAGTCAAAAGCAACATCCAGAAACAAAGAACCAACTCGTTTGATTTTCTTCTAGGGCTGCCTTTGCCCATTGACAAGAATGGTTATTATTGCTGTTAGTCCTGGAAGTTTTGTGTGGAGTGAGAAGAGGGTGCTTTAGAGAGTGGGAAGGGGACTATTAAACTTTAGAAGTCATAAATAAAAAATAGTGTGTAGAGGTTTTAAAAATATCAAAATTAAAATCACCACACTTGCTGTGATAGTGAGCCTTATCCTAGTCAGAGCATAGGCTAGTTGTGAATAGTTTGTCATGCATTTTCTGCATTTAACTGACTAATTGTCAGTAGTGGATTTCTCAGTGTTACAATAATGTAAAACCATAAATCAGTAGGATCAGATAACCTTCTCTATCACACATGCAGCCTATGTCAGTGTGTGTATAATGTTGAAGAAAAAATTGAAATGTAAATAGCATTCAGTTATGGACGTATAATAGAGTGTTAGCACTGGATTTGTTTGAATTGTGAGATTGCATGTCATTTCAGATAATGCAGAGGAACCCTATTCTTACGTAGTCATTAGAAATCTTTTTGCTTTCTCATTCAAATATCATGTAGCCTTTACACACTTCATTACCCAGCTCTTCTTTACACAGCAAGAAAAGTCTTTATGCCTTGTGTGTTTTTCTGATTCACACAAGAGGGTGAAGCATCATATGCTGTTTTGAGTACTCTAAAAGCTGTAGCTGAAGAGCAACTGTAGTGAAAAATACTTGTGTGTTATAGTATACTGTTCCACCAGTGCTAACTGCTAGGGCAGCATTCACACCTCTGCATAGCCCTTTGTAGCTCCAGCTGGGTATCTGGGAATGGTGGCACTTGAATTTAGTGGATGCTTTTGAAAGTTCAGGCTTTGACTGCTCTGTTTTTCCCCCTCTGTCTGAATTGTGGGTTATAATACTCCATAGATGACTCCACAGATACCATAGATGACTGCTCTCAGCACTGACCAAAAATTATATAGTCTGTTAAAGAAATTAAGTGCTATGGAAATGATAAAAGTTATCTTCCTTTACTGCTTATTACATAGCCCTATCCTACTGGCAGTTTTGTACTCAGCATTGTTTTTGTAGAACTGAAATATTAAATTTTAAAAAAGAAAGCCATAATCAATAAAAGTGTTGGGTTTGTGTTACAGTTTTGACATTTGTGTAAGGTGATGTCTAATCAGCCATTGAAGTATACCACATAGTTTTTGGAAGCTGGATCTTACTATGTCATCTTAATATTGTCTCCTAATAACATGTAGAGAGCCCCTTTTGCCTTGGGGGTGTGTGAACACATAGGGAGAGACCATCCTTTTCTCCTTTTTAAAATATAAAATAAAATATAAAATATTTTAAAATATAAAATAAAAGAGGAACCAGACACAAAAAGGTGAAGGAAACCATCAGTTAACCTGGGTAGTCGGCCCGGTGCTGCAGGTCAATCTCCGCCTCGGTAAGGCGAGAAGTAGTAAGGTTTAGATGCAGCAAAGAAATTTAGGTTAGCTGGTCTGAAAGTTGTCCAGCAGAAAAGGTTGTTGAGTCCTACAGCAGTTTATTTGAGAAACTTAGAGGCTATCTAGCACCACAAGTTTTTAAGAACTAGCTAAACAACAACTTATCCAGAGTGTTTCCAGAAGAGTTGATCCTGCCTTGGGGCCAGTGAATGGACTGGAGGTTTCTTCTCTTTCAGAGAGCAGCCCTAAACCTAAAGCTGTGATTAGTAATTTTGTATGGGCAATAACGCCTTGGCATTTGAAGCTTGTTGAAGTTTAAGATTACTATCATAGGATGACAGCTTGTAGAGGTAGAAAAGACCTATTAGAGCACAGAAACATCTTGTAAAGCTGGAAAAAGTTGACAAAGGCATATTGTATATTCTGCCTCAGAAATTTGTACAAACACTTTGCCTTTAACCAAGGGTATTGGAGCAGCTCATACTTCTTTTACAGATACTGTAGGATTTGAGTTTATAGGACTAATTTAGGAGTTTCTCCATATTTTTATTAGTGCTGCATTGGTGAGAAAATATAGACTAATAGGACTTTAACAAGGATTTCTTCTAATGTCTTTGCAGTTTTGCAGGAGTTAATGTGAAATGACTAGTCATCTTTTAGAGCACTTAAAGTATTGAAAAGGCATTCTTTCAGTGAAATGAAGCATTTTTAGAGACCGATAGCGTATTGCCAATATTTATGAGAATGTGACAACAATTATGCATTTAAAATACATAATTGAATTGTCTTGATTTATAATCGAGTAATGTATTTTTCAAGAGCATGTGTAGTATTGAGTCCTAAGTAATTGATATGTAAATATACTTTAATATGAATTTGCCATTATTTATAGGCACTGACAAATTGAATGCCTCTTGGCATTTTAAAGTTGGCTATAATGAATCTTAAAAACTGGATATGAAAATAAACTTACTAAGCAAGAGGGAAACTTGCAGAGATTTTGTAACTGCCTCTTTGTGGCGGAGTAAGGAAAAATCACAATTTTTTTCTTTAGAAGGTAAATGCTGAAAAATTTGTGGAAGAACAACAATAAAAATTGAGCTGTTAGGTTTGGATAGAATTTGAAATGTTTATGTGCCAATTACCCTCTCTGTAGTGGTATCCCTTCTAAAATTGGGGCAGAAGAACAGGCATTTCCATTTCCTCAGAAGATAGTCTGCCTCACCCGCTTGAGATAGCTGCTGTGTGGTCGAGGCTTGTTGCATTTTCCTACTTGTTTGGAGGTACATTTGATTAATGATGCAAGTGATAAAGGATTTTTTTTTTATTGGCTTCTTCGTTCATTAGTGCTTGGGACTGGAGAATCTGGAGTTTTCTGAGGAAGCCACTGCTGAGCCAGTATGGCTGAGCCTGCAGTGGGAATTGTTGGAGAGCAGTCCATGGCATCGGTTACGGGATAACACATGTTTCTTGTAATGGGGTGTCACCGTCTCACCCCAAACCACGGCCGAAGAGGAAGGCGAACGGATACAGACAGTAAATCTCCATCTCGAAAAGCTTGCCAGCATCACCTCTAACTGCCAGACGCCTGATGTTGCGTCCAGCACGGGCGATATAATGTGCAGTTATGTTTGGGTGTCGTAGTATGGCCTCGTAAAAGGAAGTGCCATGCATGATACATCAGAAAAGTGTTGAATCCTTTGCCGTGCTTTACAAATTGATTAAATTTTGAAAATTTATATGACTTATTTCACAATCAGTGAGGATAAAAGGGAAGATATTTTAGGAATCTCAGTTTGGTAATTCATCTTGGTGAGATGAGTAACCTATTATGAATCTATTTATAGATCATATATCTAGCATACTTACAGGAGAATGAAAGACAAATCATTTGGTAATATATAGGTAGGAAATAGTTTATTAAAAGAAAAGTTGTAGGCGTCCTTAAACTCTTCTGTAGAGAAAAATCACATTTTAATACTCATTATTTTTTAAGTGGTTTGTGGTGTTATGGCTGTACAGGAAAGTGTTTGTTCTTTCAATCAAAATGAAGAAATTTAATCACCTTACCTCCATCTGTTTCTGATAGAAACAGGCCTAGATGATGAACTGTATATTTCAAGCAGGTGCTTTTAGCCATTTGTACTGGGTAAGAAACACTCTTCTTCTGACAATGAAATTAATATCAACTGTTTTTACTCATAATTTCGGAAGCACCCTTGATGGATGGAGCACAGTTAGATAGAGCATAGGTTAGTTGAAGAATAAGACTCAATTTTGGCAAAAAAACCTGGTGAAACATGACAAAATTAACGAGCATTTTCCTGTCATAAAATTATCTTTTAAAGACAGAAGAATAAAGGGCCTGATCTTGCTAACATTTTTAGTGTAAAGATATGCCTATACTTAAAAAAAAAAAAAAAAAAAAGCCGGGGGTGGAATTTGAAGCAGTTTTTTAAAATGAGCTTTTTGTCTCTAAGATGAAGAAGTGCAGTGTCAGGTTCAGTGATGTGCTTATTGGGGAAGAGGAGAGAATTGCATGGAAAAATACGCGTTGCACTTGTCTCTGCTGTGACACTTGTGCTCTGCTTTGCATCCTAATATAGGAAATAATTATGATAGGTGATCTTGTTCTAACCTATTATTATTAATCCCGTATGCCATCTGAAATGACTGGCACAGTGATGTGATCAAGAATAATATGTAAGTCTGGCAAATATGTAGCTTTTAAATTCATTGGCATCTTTTTAAGAAAAAGATCTGTTAGAACATCCACCCATTTCTATGGAAATGGCATTTTGAGGTGCAGTGTATCTTCTAATATTTTCTGTATTCCACTGTAGATGCCTTTTTTTTTTTTCTTTCAATTTTTTTTAATATTGAGGTAGGGAATGTATTTTTCTAAAGTATGTGAACTTTTGTTTTGGAGCATGATACACTCTATCTGTCCAGTAAGAGGAATGTATTTAATTTATATTTGAATAAGAAAAATATTCCTTGGCCTGCGTTCATCCATTCATTTGCATAGCTGAGCATAGGATGATGAAAAAGCTTTGGAAGAGACAAAAATTATTTGAAATATGGTGTAATGAAAGAGGGAAAAGCTATTTCTTTCCCTTGAATCTCTGTTTTGTTTCAGGTAGGACTGAATTATTTCACAACTTCATTATTCATGCTCCAGTTCAACAAGATATTCAAACCTGTTTCAAGTTTTAATATTTTATTATCTATTATTCTGAGTGGATGGGTAAAGCTGAAATAAATGAGCCTATTCACTTTTAAAGCTTGTCATGTGCTTAAGTACTTGGCAAATCAAGTCCACATCTACCACAAATGAGTAGTTCTTACTCTTGTTGCCAGAGGTTTTGTTTCATCTTCTAATAGAAAAACTACCTTGTTATAGGAAGATGAAAATTAATCCTAGTTCTCAAAAGATGTTGTCTGTGCTTTACCTTTTAATATTTTGTTGTACTAGGCAGTCTCTAAAATCAGGTGTTTTCTTTAGAATAGTGTGAAAAGTAAAGAGCTTATCTCTTTTAGTGCTTATACATTTGATAGCAATCTGCAGAAAACACAAGTTATTCCATCTCCCAGTGCCCAATTCTTTTATGTATGTGGTCTGGGAAGGGTGGAGGAATAGGAGGAATATTCCAAACAGACGCTGTGGGCATCTAACCACGTTTCCTTCAGTTGCATGGGAGTTCAAGTGATTTTGATGGCTCCAATATTCGTGTTACCAGCTGGGAGTGGGGAATAGTGGTGCATAGAGTCTGTGTAAAGCAGCACGAGGGCGTACAGGACGAGGTCTGCAGAAATAACCACTTCAGTCAAAAGCTGGGCAAAACCTGGGGACTGTCTCTGCAAATGTATTGGATTTTGCAGTTATCACACTGTTATCTTCATTCACCAAACTTGAACTATCCCTGAGAAAAAACACATTACTATGTGCTGTTTATATCGGATACAGTGAACACATCTCATTCACTTGATCTTTCAAGGACTTTGGCTTGAATTAAATGTATAGCCCTGAGCTTAATTAACTTCTTGGATTTTCCTTAGGGTTCTAGCTAATACCTTTGGGGAGGGAAGTAGTTTCCCTGTGGGTTTTTTTTTGTTTAAACATTTCTCTCCATCTTAAAAATCCACATTTGTTTGGTTTGCACTCCCAAACACTGTAGCAGCTTCTGGCTTAACTCTGGTGAGTAGAAAGCAGGAAACTTTCGCTCCCCCCTATTTCCCCTCCTTTTGTAACAACTCGGAAAATGTTGCTTCTCTGTCCCCTTTACTTGACAGAATCATTTGCTGTGTGGGTACCTTCTAAAGCACCAGAGGGGAAAGTAGTCTTAAATACCTGTATTTAAGAAACGCATTCCCTCTCCATTATGAAAATGACAATATGGATTCCTTTCCAAAATGTAGACAGAAAGTCTAGTGAAAACTGAAATGAATAATTCAACCTTCTACCAACGCGGATTGATTCATTCCTAAAAATCTGTAAGAAAAATTAGATTTTTTTTTTTAAATTTTTTTGTTTTTAAATTGGATAAAGTGTATTTACAAATTAGCTGGATAAGGTTATGTGCCTCATTCTGATGCTGGTGCTTCTCATTGAATTACAGGGGAGTTGCCTCTGGTGCTGAATGTCCAAGGAAGGGATTGCACATGGGAGAAGGCAGCAGATAGCTGTGGGGGCTAGAAGCTACAAACTGGGCTGCTGCTGTCTTTTGGCATAGGCTACAAAGCTGGGATCCTATATAGGCTCTGCTTGTCAAGAGAAACATGGGTCTGAATTCCCAAGTGTTTTCCTATGTCTCTATTGTAAAGCAGAATAGAAATGGTAAGCTATTTTTTTGCAATGGCAGTAACCAAATGATAATAGAAACTGTCACTTTAACCGAAGGGTTTTAATTGAAAATCTGAGATTTTTTTAATGGGAACTGCTGATTTTTCTTTGGGTTGGTGGAAGACCACACATTTCTTCAAGGGGAGAGGACTGACTTAATGAAAAAAGCTGAAACCTTAGGTTTTAATCAGTTTTGGTTTGTTGTTTTGTTGTTTGTTGTTTTTTTTTTTAAAATGGAAAAAATGTTCAACCATTTTGAGCCAACTGGCTTTGAAAATTCCAGCTAAAAGAAAATAAGTGCCTGTGTGTGAAAAGACAGGTGGATAATGTCTGACCAAACAGATTTTGCTGAAATTTCCAAAATTATTCAGAGGTTTTCAGCAGAAAAAAAGCAAACTTTTAAAAAGATTTTTTTTCAAGCAATTAGAGGAGTTGATCAAGAGTAAGGTAGCCTTACTCATTGCAAATTGGTATATAATTTGTTCTGTTTGGTGGAGTGGAGCAGGTATTGTACTATTTCAGATATTCCCAATGAATAATAAAAAAAAATTTCACTGCTTATACAACACCATTTTCACCTTGAATGTTCTGCTGTGGCTTAAAAATATCTTTCTCTATTCTTTTTCACTTATATACGTATTTTACTCATTGAACAAGTAGGGGGAAAAGAGAGCTAGATTTTTTTTCTTAATTTTATATATGCAATTTGCTACAGCGAAGTGTAAATGGCAATGCGTATGTGTGAGTGTCTGCCTACGCGTATATGATGGCTGCTCTTATGGAAGCTGTGTGCACGTTTCCACAACCTTTTTTTTTTTTTTTTTTTTTAATGCAGTTTTGGCTTTTGCGGTACTTCATAAACCATTTCTAAT
>JAVJGG010000037.1:17710260-17758276 GCA_035590195.1 Aviceda cuculoides | reverse complement strand
TGAAGTGTTAGTGCTGTTTTGCATTAATTTAACTACAATCAGATTGGGTCCTTAATACCTGTTCAGTTTTTTCTTCTTCAGAGTGAACTAATTTTCTTTTTTTTCCCAAGTAATGCACGTATGCAGTTGTGTACATGCATGCGTACAGAGTCTTAAGCAGCGTTCACGGAACGGCGTGCACTTCGAAGCCAAATACTGCTTGCTGGCATTGTGACAGTTTGGGAATGTTGGTTTGTTTTCATAAACCGTAGATTCCTCTTTGGCTTTATTTTCCAAACAGCATTTGTGACTGTATTTTTATAGCGGTTTTACAGTTTCTGTTTTCCAGAAGGAAACAGGCTGTGGCCGGGACAATACAGTACGGCCACCAAGAAGTTACTAAAACCGCCTCGCTGCCGTGGTGGAAGACTGGGGCTCCAGCCACCTTGCTAACGCAGCAGGGTTCCTATGGTCACAACAGCTCTGTAGCAGCACTTGTTGGAAAATCTTAGCAGGAGGACAAGAGGAGGTATCTCATACCTTTCAAGAACAACCGGAGTAATTTCATTCGGATCAGAAGAACCATCAGGAATAGATGAGACAGGGGTGATCTGGTTCTTGAGACTTAGGATCAAAGGCAGATAACTTGCGGAATGCAGGACTCCTCTGTTGCATAAGGTGGGATGCTAAGACAGAATCCTTCCTTTGGGAGTGTGAGAGGTTCAAGTTCTGCTGGAGTTGGAAATTTTTACAATACTGTTCTTTCTCAGGAATGGACTGCCTGCAGAGTTTCTCCGTAGGTTGGATACAGTACAGTGAAGCACTGACTGTCCACTGGGTAAAGGCAGTTTGTTGGGCTTTTTATGTTGTGGGTTTTTTTTTTTTTCGTTTTTTTTTTTTTTTTACCCAAACCACCCTTCAGATTTCAAAATGGTATGTAAACTAACTTTTCACTGACACAACTTTTCATGTGCTGCATCAGTGACAGAATTGTTTCTATAGAAACTGATTTCCTCAAAAGACCAACATCAAAAAGCTGAAACCAAATAAATGGCATGAAATAAAATGTGATGGTGCAGATGCTATGTCTTTATGATTATTGTCACTCATGGAGGGAAATTCACGTAGGACGCTCATATCTCTGACACCCATGAGAGATGTTGTCACTCCAAGCTCACAGTAGTGAAACCTTCAGAGGTTCCCACACCATCTCCTATTAATTTTTGTTCCCTTTTTTCTATCACACATACCAGTTTTCCATGCATGCTCCATACAAATTTTTATCACAACAGTTCCAAGTAAACTTCCCTTATCTTGCCTCTATTCTTCAGTCCAGAGTTTTTTAAGCTCAATCATACCTTTCCTACCCTGAGGTACAGTAAAAGTCTTCACTCTCTTTTTTTTTTTTCTTGTTAATATTTTTTTAAAGGAGGTGGTGAATTTTGATTGCATTTTGTAAATATGTGAATAGGGAAAACTTTTATTTCCTACCCTTTGAAATCATTTCCATGTAGGTTTTGATAAACTGGACCTGGCATAAATGCCTTCATTTTCTCCCTCTGTAAAACTTCTGTGTCTGAATAAATCAAAGAGAGCATCAAAAATAGTGGTGGAGGCAGGGGGTGAAAGGGTTATAGGGAAGTGTTAAAAAATTATACTCCCTAGGAAGAGGGACATGCTGAGCATTTTGAAGTGTATAAAAGGTGTGAACATGAGGGAGGGAGTATAGTTATTTAATCTTAGTAAAACTGGAACTAAACATTTTTAAAAAACAAAGAGCAGTGAATATCATCAAAAAAATTCCTAACAGTAAGAGCTATAATTTAAGACTTTGATCCTGAAATTAGCTTGGTATGTGCTCTTCCTAATGCAGGCAAGGAGTCTGCTGAGTAGGTTCTTCACTTACCCAATCTGCATTTCTGTTCGCAAAATCCTGCCAGAAGCTGCTTAATATCTAAACTAAAATGGAAGCCATCTCTCTGTAAAACTTTAAAAGGAAATAGGCTGAAAAAGGAAAGATATTTCATGGCCTGTCAAGAGAGTAACTGGAACTCCTCATAGGTATTTTTTTGTTTTTTTTAAATTAGTGATCCTGTTGCATGCACAGAAGATGGCAGGTGGTAAGTGCTGTTTTTAGAGGCTGTGGCATAATTCCAGATTTGCATCCGGTGATGGGATCTGGCTTCAAATGTGTTCTCTCAGTAAGTCCAGACTTTTACAGGAATTACCTCTACAATTCCTCCCTCTTCCTCTGCATCTTTATCCTTTCCCATACGGGATTCTCCTTTCAGCCCCTGCGCTGTGGTTTGCACTGGCACTTCCAAAACCAGAGCTTTATCCACCTCCCTGGTAGGAAGTGGTGACCAAGCACACCTCCACAGTTCAACACCTCACTGGTGGAGGAAACAAGTATTACTCTGAAAGATTAGCAAGGAAACAGGCATGATGTCATTTATTGCCAAGATGTGTCTGGGTGGGGGTTAACTGGCGTTCCAGATTTGGGTTGTGGGCGTTACGTTGTTTTGTCTTCAGAGCTGTTAAAAACCCACCAGATCAGCTTGAAATTGAGAACCAAATTTATTCAATACTTAGAGGCAAAAGTCAGTGTCAAAGGCTGAAGGGTCCCAAAGTGGCTTCCATGGCATTGACTTGCCCGTGCTGTTTTCCTTTGACTCATTTTGGATATTACCTTTTTTAGAGTTAGTAGTTTGGAGTTAGTCTCTTTGTTTGTAGCTTTTATTGCAGAAAGGAAGAGATAAATTTCTTTCTATGCTTATTAATTTTCTATCATTTTTTCCCGGTCAACACACACCACATTTCTGCCTTATCTTAAAAGCAAGCTTTTTCAGTGCCGGAGTGAATTTTCTAATTGAATACATCCAGTTGGCATTCTAATAGCTTGTCAATTTGCGCATGTTTGACAGCTAGCCCTGTTGCCTTCACAACTAATGCTAGTTGAGTGCCAATATAAATGAGTATGATAATAGTCTGATATTATGTCTAGTCTTTTTCTAAATGTAATGTCAACATTTTTCTGAATCTGTTGTGGTGTTTTCGTCAAAGAAAATGATTGAGAAATAATGAAATCTTGCTTTGTTTGTCGTATCCGTGGACACTGAACCCTGCAGAGAATTTTTCTTTTTCTTTTGAATGTCAGAGAATTCAAGTTGCGAATGTGTTGTAAAACAGGTCTTATTAGCCAGAGTGTGACAATAAGAAAAGAATGTAAAACTTGATGTCCATTTAAAAGAATAAGAGAAAGGGAAAGAAAAAGGCAAAGAAAGGCTGCCCTTTAAATGATTGATGGGCTGCCTAGATCAGGTAAAGTCTAAATTAGACACATTTGGATAATTGACCTTCTGAATGGATATAGATTAAATTTGATTGATCATGTCACTATTTGAATATAGACTTTATTTTTTGCCATTTTTGCTGGTTTATTCTGTTGGCATCCAGAGCCAATTAAGTACTTTACCGTGTATCATGACTTTCCAGAAGATTAATAAATCGTTTGGAGGAAAGGTAATTTTTACATGCAGTACCACTTTGGTGTACAAAATTACGTCCAGGTGAACGTTGAGTTTAACGGGCCCTTGGAAGAGATTTGTTGTAATTGTTTATGTTGGAGTACAGAATAGAAACCTGGGCTGAAATCGAGGTCTCTTCGTCAGCATCCTACTGTAGAGCTCCTCCTTTCCTGAAACAGTTTAAACAGGTAAAGCATGAAAAGAAAAAGGTCTGTGGAGGTGACGAGACTTTCCCAAGGTTACCCAGCACTCAGTGGCAGAGCCTGTGTTAGAAACCTTTTAAACCTTTAAACCTTTTGCCTTTTGTTGTGCAATGCCACATCCTCTAGTGTGGTCCCCTGCTGCAGATGTCACTGGTGCTGAGCTGGGGGGGGAGAGTGCGTGTGTATATATTTATAAAGGTATCAAAGATCAATTACATATTCAGCAGAAGTGTGGAGTACTAATAGTTCCTCCATGTTGTTGTTTTTACTGCAGCAGAAAGAAACATAAAAACTGTTCTCATTAAGATTTTTTTTCCTGCTGACATGCTGGCTGAAGAAGGTTTGATATCAGCATTATGTCAGGAAATTTAGTGAATTGACAAGAAATGAGATGTTATTTATTAGTGTCCAAAACAAATATATGCAAATAAATGCTATTGTTTTGTGAAGCTGAGGGGAATCCCTGTAAAACAAAGTCACTTTCATTTCATCTCATCTGTCTGCTGTGTTGAAATAGTGGCCTGTGAAGAGAAAAAGGTTACTTTTTGAGATTTAATGCCCTGAAAATTTACAGGCTTGATGCTTAAGCAGTAATAAGTGAAGCATTAAGGCATTTCTTGGGGATTAATGACTGGCTGGGAGGAGTTGATGGCTTGAAGAATAGCTGAGGACCATTAACCTCCACTGGTCATTAATCTTTGAAGGCTGCCTTGAATACTGAGGTCATTATTGCTATTAGAAAATAAATATTTGAGGAGGGGGAGAGAGGAAGGATCACACAGACTTCTAAAATATATGGTTTGAATGGTTTAGGAGCTACCCTGTCTATCATATGTTGTGCTAGGTGAACAGTCACTAATATTATTCATCTACAGGATTAATAATAGTTTTAAATTTCCACTGCTCAGGTTGCTTTTATTTTATTCACTAATTCAGGCTGTAAAGTCCATTAACATCAGGATAAATACAGTTTTGGAAATGTGAGTGTAAGGTATGTACGGCTGTGTGGTTAGAGAACAGACCATGTCATGGTGCTTCTGACATTGTTTTCGTGTTTAAATGGGATATTGTGGCTGCCATTAAACATCCTCTGTTCTGCAGCCCCATTCCCTGTTTGGGCACATGGTAGGTACATGATTGTGTCTCATTTCCCTGTCAAGGGACACAGCTTTCCTTGTCTTAGGTGTTCAGCAGCGGTGTTCTCTACAATTCTTTGCAGAATAGCGTGGTGCAGCATTTTATTTCCTGCTAGTCAGATTTGCTTTGTGTATGAAAAGGTCTAGAAGTGGCCTTCTCTGTCTCAAATACAAGTGAAAATCAAGCTGGTAATACTGCTGCTGTTCGCAATTTCTGGCCTTCAGCTGCAAGACAGAGACAGCGTCACCTGGAATAGCGGATGCACAGTGTTAACTGGAAACCGGTGTTTCTAGCAACCTCCAAAATGCACTGCTTTTATATGCTGTTTGTCCAGTGTTTACCACATGAGGAGTATTTTGCATCTTTACCAAGCTTTGTGCTGTTAAAGGGGTAAGGTCAGATGAAAATCGGCTTGTCTTTAGCTTTGTTAGGGTTACAATGCCTAGGGTTACAAAACCGAGCAAATTCATGAACGAAACATCCAGGTTTTTTTCTTCATATTTTTGCTCCATTCAGCTTAGATTTCTGTATATGCTTAGTTTATTTTCCAGGTTGAACTACCCTGCTCTCGTCTCATGTCCTACCATCACAATGAGCTGTCAAGGGAGCAGCTGATGGATATACTGATGATCAATCATCTGGTTTTTGTGTGTACAGGTTGCTGCTGCTTTTAGTGTTCATTAGGATGATGCTATGTCACTCTCTTACTCTCAGTACCTTAAATGACTCTTGACTTCACAACTACTACATTTTGCAAAGACGATCACTGAAAATGTGTGTTTCTATGTAGTAGGTGCCACCTATGGGACAATATCTCTAGCCTTCTAAGACTACTGAAGGCCAGCAGAAGAATTTGAAGGCATGTCTTTTGCTATTAGGCATAGTTACGCTGCTGAAATGTGGATTAGCCTTTGCTCACATCCAGCCCTCATTTAAGTCAATGGAAGATTCTCTATGGATTCTGGGAAGCTCTAGACAAGGTTTTGGAGTGGCACGTAGAAGCTACATGGCTCATTTTCTCCTTGCCTCAGCCCAGGAAGCACCTGCTATGTGCTCCAGTCAATAGGTGTTCACCCACTGGGAATGTTTAGGGAAAGTAAGGCAGGATGCTCAAGGCATGTAGTAAAAAGGATCATTGAGGTATAACCTTTAGGATGTTGCCTTTATGTTTTGCAGAAGCTTGTACTTATGTAACTTAGTGTCTGCATTTCTAGAGCATACGGACACAAATACTTGGGAATGTTCTTAGGTTTTTTCTTTTTTAACTTTACAGTATTCATAATATTCACTTTAGAAGCTTGAAATTAAAGCTTCTTTCCCTACTGATTTTGCCCTTTTTCTATTCGGCAAACACTGATTTCTTCTCCACCCTCTGTGTTTCTAATGAACCCTGAAATTACTGTAGCCTCCTTTTTGATGCACTGTCAGCATCAGTATTGCAGAAGATGCCCTAGTTGTTTCTGTTTCTATGACTTTGAGTGTATATCCAGGGAAACGCTAGCTTTGATTTACTTTACTTGCTTGAGAATCTCTTTCAGTTATTGTTTTTTATTATTAAGGTACATATTCTTTTTGCATAATGTCAAGTATCTGCCATTCCAGTTCAGTGGTTTTGAACTCAGTTTCCTTGTGTACCTGCAGTACATTAATGAGACAAATTTGTTTAAAAAACTGTGGGTCAGCTGTTCATCCAGTGCAGCCTTACCAAAACGAACAGCCTGCAGGTGAGCAGGCTTACATTTGCTGGTTCTACACTCATAACTAGTTATGCAGGGGAAAGCCAAGTAAAAGCTACCCTTTTACTTCAGGGTAAAAACAAATTTATATCTGTTATATGCTCAATTGTTAAGGTGCATGGAGGTTATACAAAAATAAATCTGTATGTGCTCCTTGAGACAGATTTGAAGTTTAGAAAAGACCATCTAGTCTGACTGCTTGCAAACTCTTGACTAAAAATTCCTTACTTGAGTTCAAAGTTCTGTGATTGAGTCAGCACGTCTGTCTTTTAGAAGAAATTCTCAATCTGGGTATACGTACTTCATTAGTTTAGGCAGATACCACACATACACCTGTAAGCTTTTCCATAGTTAAACTATTTTTATGCTTACACATATGAACTTTCAGACTTTATGCTTCCAATTGTAGTATGTTGTTACCTTCTAATGTATTAGATATTTTCTGTCAAAAGTTATTCTGTAGTCTTCCATTCAGTAGTGGATTGAGTTTCTTAAGTCAAGTGAATTTTTGAGATTCTAGTTGCTTTCTCCAGCTCCATTTTCTTGCCAAAAATCTAAGAATGTGAGAATTAAACTCAACTCTAAGAGGAGAAATGACCGAGACAGCCATTGCTTTGTAGTCCTTGTATTTTGCACAGGAAGAAATATCTCAAAACAAGAAACTTCCGTAGATAGCAACAGTAAAATTAAGTTAAAGACTTCCTCAACAGCTGTGCATAATACCAACTTTGAAAGTGTGACAAAGATGCTGGAAGTCCTCTTTCTGGTTCAGTTTGTAAAATCTGCCTCTTCATACTAAAATATTTTAAATGGAAGACTTTACCACAAGTGAAAGATGAATTAATCAATTTAAGCCTAAGGCAAGACAAGGTATATGTCAAGTTACAAGTTTTTGGTGAAAAGCTGTCTGCTGCTGTGCTTGATGTGTGCAAGTTGCATAGCAAGCTATGCAATGAATTTGAAAACGTAGGAATAAATACGTGTCTGGTGTTGAAAAGTGAACGAAACAGACTTGTACTGCCACTGAGTGCTCCCAGAGAAGACTTTTTCTTGTAGAAATGAAAAATTAATGAGAAACAGACGACAACTTCAGCATCATGTTGTACTGAAGGAAACTGCTACCTGTAGTTTTTTTGTAATTGGAAAACCAAAAGAGCTATCCAGAAATCAATAAAATGGTTCTTGTTTCTTTGAGGCTTTGTATGTGAGCCTTAACATTCGCAGTTGTGTGCAGTGTTCAACTGTGTCCGTGCACATTTTTTGACATATGGATGGACCAACATGCTTTTAGAAGAATCCTTACAAATGCCTGCCATACAAGTGAAGGCCTGAAAATAACCAGTAAGTGAACCAAGAATCCAAACATCCTTGTGGCATCTGTATTCAGCAATATACAAGCTGAACTGTTGCAGAATTCTGTGTTTTAAAAGAGTTTGTCCTGCCTATGCTACAGCCAATGGTTGTAGTTAAATGTGGATCCTGACCAAGGCAGTTGTCTGATTTTGTGAGTTGACAGTAAGTTGGTTCTTAGTTGTTCGGCTGTAAAATGTTTGAAAGAATTTCAGTGCCTTCCTCATGTGAACCGTTATTAACTGGGAGCGTTCACAGCTCTGCCATTAGATGGGTTTGTGGAATTCATCCCTCAAATAATAAACGGGGGTCATAAAGGAGGGTTGCAATTCCACGGTGCTGGGTATGGTAGTAGAGTTCGGACAGATACAAATAGGACTTGCAAGGGCTTGCTGGGTTTTGATTTCAAAGCCTGAAGAGTAAAAAATTATTTCAAAAGTAGCTTTGTTAACTCATGCATGAATTTTATACCAAAGGGAGAGCAGCAAGCTCTCAGTGTAGAACTACTTCAGCATTTTCTGCCAGTTCCAGTGTTTTCTAGAAGTCACCATCACAGCTGCAGCCGTAAGAGGAAATCAGTGATATTGGATTTGCTGAGGTCCTGGTAATCAAAGCCTAGCAGGTAATAATAGAGGCAGGCTATGATGGTGATTACCTGGACCACAGCTGTTTTGCAGGAATGGAAATTTTGTAGGAACTTGAAGTCCAGGCCAGAAAATAATTGAGACGATGACATTGAATGAGTGCTTATTGTAAATAAGTGTAAAAAACAATGGCCAGTTAGAGGCATAACTGTTTAGACTTAAGAATCCAAACATCCTGGTGACAGTAATGTGTCACGTCCTTGGTCTTGTCTTGGCAATTTGCACTAAAGGATGATGTTGAATAAGCCTCCTTTGAAACTCTAATACAGTGAGATTTCTGTACCCCCGAGTAGCCTGTCCTTCAAGGAAAAGAGTACAGAATCGGTAAACACAGGACATGAGCAAAAGCATTACCGGTTTGGATCAGAACTGTCATCTCTGCTAGTCATTGTATCTCTGACAGCAACCTTTATCAGATAGCTACTTAAAGGAGAAGGGTTAAAGAAACCCTTTAAGAGGCAGTTATGAACCAAAAATAAAAAAATCTTACTCGGATTTCCAGAAATTTTTTTTATTATTATTATTTACTAGAACTTTGTATTGACTTTTCAATGATAAAATTCTTATGCTTGCAGTGTTTAAATATATTTGTAAAGGTTGATCTGAGAATATAATTTCAATAGCAATGATTCTTTTAAATTTTTATATATTCTCTGCACTTCTGATAGTGGTGACTATGAGAGAATGGTCTCTTTACGTGAACAAGTAAATATATTCATTGCATAAGGATTAATGAAAGACAAGTGTAGCAATGTTGATTGCTCTGTAAAGTATCATATCTGTTTACATTTGATTCCATTGCAAAACAGTTTTACATGACATTTTTCCTAATCTCTGCTTCGTCAATATTTGAAAACATATATGAAAATGGAGAATTTTGAACACATATATGTAGGTGCTTTGTGATCCAAACTTGATTATTTGGACTTTGAGCAGGTGTTGGGTTTTTTGACAGGATGAATAAAACACTACCATATACAATAATCTTACTGCTCTGTTTGAGCAGAGGAATACATTCACACCTGAAAGAGTGCAGGAACTGGTGAATTGGATCATTTCAATATCGCTATATTATTGTTCCTTCTGATTTTCGTCGACTCTAGCCAGTTTATTTGCTTTCTTTGGATCACTGGCTGTATGACTCCTCACCTTTCTAGAGAACTCGTACATATTTTAAATGAAACCCTGCGACATTCACTGCTAGATATCTGCCAGAATGAACGCTGACCCTTTCATTCTGCATTTTGCTTTCTGAATCCAACCTGTCTTGTTCTTAATCCGTGACAATGCTTTTTCTTCCACATCAGGTTACTACTTTGATAATCTCTTGCAAGAGAACCTTTAAAAATGCTTGTGTATTTTAATTACAATGCATGACTAGCCATAACTTGCTGACAGAGTTCATTCTTTCTTTAATTCTGAATTGCAAAGCCTCTTGATACATTGTTAAGCAAATATTTGGGGTTTGTCATCCAGCTAGTTGAAAAATCAAGAAATGATGACTGTAAAGTATTTAGGTATTTATGAGAGAAATGTACTGTTTTTTTCAACAAGGACTATCACGCTTTTCCGGTGCTCCTCATTTCTGATTTGTATCAATTTTGTCTGCAGCAATGTGTTGCCTGGAGTTGCAATTGGTAATCATTGCATTTCTGAGATAGCTTTGATCATGTGCTCATAGAGTATTTCGTGAACAGTCTGTCTAATTCCATATGATCAGAATAATCCCAAATGAAAGGAGTGATACAGTAATCACTGTACCATTTACCTTGGCTTTAATTTGTTGATTTTTTTTTTTTTTTAAGTATATGTTCTTTATGCAGTTTCAATAGTGTTTCACTCTTGGTTTCAGAACAAAGACAACAGTTTGTAACTCTAAAAAGGAGAATATTTTTCTTCATTGATATGAACAGCAATTTTCACTGTTTCAGGCATTTATGGTAAGAAGGAATTATAGGCCGTGTAACAGACTTAAAAAGAAAGAGGGGTGGTTTTTTTCACTTTATGAAAGTCCTTAGAGATTTAGCTATGCTTCTAACTTGGATCACAATTGGAACTGTTCAGAAGTTTGTAGAGCAAAGAGATTTTCTTGATGCTTTACTTTTGATATGTCTTAAATTTTTCATCCAGTTGTGTTCAATTCTGAAGAGAAGCAGCATTCCAGCAAACACCAGGGAACAGCCTGTTTGTTTTTCTGTTAGGTACGATATAGGACTTTTTGGGTGTCTTGAAGCAAAGTTTTGAAACATTGCCCAGTCATTTGTGGAAAGAATTAAACTCGTAGGCTCAAGTCGAGGGACTAATTCAAAAGAGTTTGCCAGTCTGCAACTGGCAAAGGATTATAAATGAGTATATCTGTCAGCTGCAGACGCTGAAGACAAATGACAAAGTGAAACTTTGATAATGAATGTATTATTATCTGTTGTCATTCAAGAATCATTCAGTCGGCTTCATGGATTATAAAGTTAAATTGTTTCCCCTCCTTTCCCACTCCTCTTTCAGTCACACCACCAAAAAATGGTTTCCAGTACTACACACATGTTACAGGTATCTAAAAGTTGTTGATTTTTAAGTACCTGTGTTAGACTTCTGAAGCAATCTTGTGTTAAGTCTGTAAAAAATTGGTGTTTTGTTAGTTCAAGGGTTAGCTATAATGAAAAAG
The DNA here is from genome assembly GCA_035590195.1 of Aviceda cuculoides. Taxonomy (NCBI): domain Eukaryota; kingdom Metazoa; phylum Chordata; class Aves; order Accipitriformes; family Accipitridae; genus Aviceda; species Aviceda cuculoides. The sequence continues at coordinate 17,747,038 of JAVJGG010000037.1, read as the reverse complement.
AGCACTTATTTCTTAAGTGGTATCATGCTATTCTAGTCTAGGTCTTGGCACAAATTTTGTGTCCTTAATTGTCTGTGTTGTAGTTTTTTCTTTGTTTATTTTACCAGCAGAAGTTTTTTGTCTGTCAAAGATGTCACTTGTGCAATATGCCTGCATATTACTTTTATTCTATTTGAATGTAATGAGCTTGTAAAGATCTTGTAAATTTACTTTCCACATTTAAGTGGAAAAAAAAGCATACAAATGCTGCCATTATATTCAAAACTGTATTCAAGCACTGGATTACATTTCTGGTCTATTTGGGATTAATATGACATTCCTACAAAGAATTTAATCTTTTAATATAAGCAACATAGGTTGCTCTGTCTTCATATTGACTCATAATTGTTACATTTCAGAAGATGAAAATAAGGTTTTACAAGAAGTGTAATCTCACAGTCTTTCAGATCTAAACATCTGTTGATATGGAAAGCAAACTATTCTTACAAATTATTTAAGTCTGAAATTAAATAAGCTCTAGTGAATATTTTTTTTGTATCTGAAACTCGGCTTTTATGTTTTCAAAATAAGCCAGGATTTCAAGCAGTTAATTCCAATGACAACTTTTCACAGCTTAAGAGTTACCTTATTTATACAGAATTAGTCCTAACCCATGGCCTTTAACATTTTACCCACTTATGCAGGCATTTTTCAATTAATAAGAGGGCTGGCATCTTAGCAGTGAATATAGATAGGGAAGCCTGCAATTAATAGATAACCTGAAACAATAGTTTTAATAGCCCATGATTGAGCTTATTTAATATGTAAGGAGATTTTCTCACTTAAAACAAAGAATAAGTGAATGTGTGCGAGATTACCAGCATGCATCAGGGGTATACCATTGTCTGGACTGAAAAGAGCCACGCATCTGTAGATAGTTGATAATTCAGATAATTATTCATTTATGTGTAACTGACTATTTCATAATAAGAGAGGGGTACAAGTTTGGGGTTTTGTTTTGTCTGAATTAGATGGGGAAATGATTAATTACAGAGCTGTATTTCGTGTCAGGTTGTGAATAAATATGTTTAGCATTCATATGGTTGTTTACAAACAGGAAACCCACACTGCTTGCCAACAGTTTGATTAAAAAAAAAAAATAAATCTTTCAATTCATCACTAATTCTCTGTAGGAAAGATCTTTACATTTGTGTAGTTTGTCATATTGTAATTAAATTCTTTTAAAACGTTTTAATTAGGCAGAAGTAAACCAGAGTCCTTTCGTTTGCTCTTTGTAAACACTTGAAGGTGTCACCGAGGTGAGAGCTATTGAGAGTGCTGCAGGGTATCTTGGCTTTTGAAAAGTACTCAGCTTGAGTTTTTTAGTGTGTCTCCACATTTAATTGGTAGATGGCTTTATAAAATCAAATAATAAATTCAAGAAACCGTTCTTCAGTTCAAGTTCTTCAACCATGTGTTGGTGCCCTAAAGACCGAGTGTGGCAGAGTGCTTTGGACTGACGTCTCGCAGAAATGTGAGTATTTGTGATACTCTCCACCCAAAAGAGAAGGAACACGTCTTCTGGAACAGGGTCTTGTTGCAAAGGTGTTTAGTTTGCCCATCTGGTTTTGCAGGCACCGCTGAGAACCGCCGAGTTCTCACCCCTTTCAAAGGACATGGGTAAGGTGGTCTGAGCATACGTCCACGTGTCACCTGCTTGCTTCCCAGAGCTATCATCTCTCTACTGGGGGCCGGCACTGGTGAGAATATAGCCACGCGTCGCTGCGGTAGGTGGCTGCAAGCGCCTGCGTTTGTTCAAAGTGCTTTCCTGTGGAGGTAGATTGTAGCACTAAAATGGCAACTGCAGTGAATTAAAAGGCAATAGCTTGAAGAACATGTGGTTTTGCTTTCAGGGCCAGTATATTAGTTCCCAGTGGAACTACTGTCATTTTGCAGCTGCTGGATTAGGGTAATTGCTGTTACAATACAATGTCGTTACTGTTGTTACTGGTAGTGTTTCTCTTTTGTATTGGCTCTTGATGGACCAGGACTTCATTGTGCCAGACAGTATATCAACGCAGCATAAAAACCAGGTCTCTAATTCAAAGAGCTCACAGTCCTGGGATATGACTTTGCATTACAGCTAGGTCTTGTTAGGTGAAAAGGCAATGTCTTGCTCCTCTCCCCTTCCATTCATGCTTTAATTGAATTAAAGCCATTACAGGAACCTGTGCCCTGAGGTTCCAGCAGGGTCCAAGATGGAAAATGGAGATGGAGAGCTACAATCACAGTGGTTTCAGGTTGCCAAGTCTCTTACCTTTGTCAGCCCGTAAGGTTTTTGGAAGGTTGTAGATCTCATGTCTAAAAGGTGTCAGTGGAGTGGCACGGGGGAGTCTTAATGGGAAGCTTCTTTCGGACATGAGAAAGTGCACTAAGATGACTGTCTAAATTTGGCTGGTGGCTGCCGTCAACTGGCAGGACAGAATCTAGGCAGGAACCTACCCTGTCGATGCTTGAAAAGAGAGGGTGGGAATGAGATTATGGTGGGCCATTAGGGGCCTTGAAAGTGAAGGCAAGGCTTTCCTGATTAATCAGTACTGCTACGGCAGACTGTGGCTCAGCGTGAAACACCCACTTGGAAATGTTTTTATGTGCTCTCTCTTTCAAATTCTCTTTAGCTACTACTGTGCTTAAGTACTTAAAAAGTAATTAACAAAAACTACATGCAATACATGCATTAAACTGTTTCTGTCTGCATTAATTTTCTTGCTTATAACCATTTGTATTGTTTTCTTTTGAAATACAGATTTTGAATTCACTTTTACAGCTTAGCCCAGATCATGACTGCTTCTGGGTGCTGTGTGTATCGGAGAACAAGGTGTGTCTCTCAGGTGATGAAATAGATTCTGACAACAGGAATTTTTCCTTTCTATGGATCATCAAGCAGTGAAATAATAAAAATTAAAAAAAGTTGCCACAAGAAGATATAAACCTGTAATTTCACTTTTATGCTGCCAAATTGTAGAGCAAGTAATCTGCTTTGGATGTAGTTGCTTATCTGATTTTGAGATCAAAAGGTATGAGACACTGCTGGACTTACCTGTTTGCATAGCATTAAATGTTATGATTAAGTTTTGCACTACAGTAAGCTTCTGAAGTAGTTTTTGTTTGGGAGTTGGCTCTTTATTTGTATCTTTGGATTCCTACACCAAGGAACTACTGTTAAGTTGCCAATATAATACAGCATTGATCACTGCAGAAAATCTGAATTTAGAAAACATCTGCTACTGAAGCCAAGTGACAGCTTTTGGCTGTGTGAGAGATGGTTGGTTTCATAACTGAGTATTTGCTGGCTATTTGTTTGTTTTCATCATGCTTAGTTTCAAGTGTTATGACTGCATATATTTGATGCTCATTGTGACACTTTTTGCAATTTAATGTGGGAGTTTTAAATCCTTATAAGATTTTTCTAATTCTCATTGAAGTTAACAAGTATCTAGGAGAGGCATTTTTTGAGATATATATTTCCCTTGACCATACTGCAAAATCCCTTGTGAAGCAAGGGAATATGGTTAACAGAGACCTACAATTCCATGTGTTGTTCTGTACAGAACTGGGTTGAGATATAAGAAGCAGGCTGTGATTTACATGCATCTCCTGTTAATTTGAATGTATATGACTCCCTATGGCTGCCTTGAGCATCTCAACCTTGATTAATCTAAAGTTAAGTTCCTTTGTGCTGGTTTATCTCTGATTGTTTTATGCTCACTCCATCTGTTTCTTAATGTAGCTCTATAACTTATTTCACAGTTCAGATTTGCTGATTATATCACTTTGGGGTTGTGGTTAAAACATTCAGCTCTGTTTTTATTACAAGATGCTTCGATAAATTTGTGAAAAGTGGTTGGTAGATCATTATTGAGAAATTATTTCTCTGAAGGCGATTCCCTTTTTTAATGCAGAAAATAGGTGAAAAAAAGTTTACTGAAAATGAAGATGATAGGTTAAATTATTAGAAGTGACATCACTGATTTGTACTTGTCAAAGAGTCAGGCCAATCTTCTTCCCCCTTTTTATAAGGAAAAAAAATGTTAAGTCGCATTTTTTGATTTTGCAAGTAGTAGAAAAGCAATCCAAAGAGTCTGTAGAACCACTTTGTCAACTCCTGAATCATCCCATTTTGTAATAATACTGTTCTTAGCTTAGCATCTTATTTGTGGGGATGTTATTACTGGTCATTAATTTTTAAACTGTCACTTTTTTTTAGTTTAAATTACTTTATATAAACCTCGTGGAAGATAAAGATCATTATCCATCTTTCAGCAGTCCTGTTCTGAGCTGAATGTCTTTAATACATAATGCCAGAGCAGCCAGTCTTCCAAAGAGACACTTCTGGAACAGAAGTTCTCACTGATGTTTGGGTGGTAGCAAGTCCTGATGGTCACCTACTGCTGGTGCAGACTGGGAAAGAGTCTGAGCTGATGGGTAGTAATCTGCCCCACGTCTCCTTCTGCTGGTCAGGAAATGTTGTAGGCTGGGTTTAGCAAGGTGGGAGGAAAATGTCCTAATTCTACTTATGCTGTCTTCCATCTAGGGCTTAATGAGTAGGCTTAATGAGCCAAGAGAAAGAGGGCATGCATAAGGTATTCTTAAACTTGTTCCCTATGTGGATAAAGTCATAGGTATGAATTTCAGTTCCCGTCTTTTGATTGGACTCCTATACTTGAAAGGATGGGAAAGAGCAAGGAATTAATTCTATTAAAATGAAAAGAGAAGTAATCAAAATCACCCATTCCAATCACTTGTCTGCTGCCACATACCTTAATGATATTAAGTGCTAACTGCTGAGATTAGACAGTATTGTAATCATTGAAGCTGGTAAAGGAATGTATGACTCAAGCATTAACTATTTTGTGGTTTACCTTGGACAAGGGGGGGTGCATAGGTGTGATAAAGAATTTATGGATATATGTTTTGTTTTAATGGAAAAATGTAACTTCATCTAATAAGATTTGGATCTGTCTGGATTTATCTTTTTTATCCAGTAGTAGCCAAAAGCAGGTTCCTAGAGGAGAACACAGGAAGAAGACAAATGTGTGAGGGTACTTTCCTGATACGTTTCCCCTGCTTTCTAGTGATTTTTGATATCCTTGTATTTACTAGTCTTTGTTAGCTTTCCTTCCATGAATTTGTTACTGTATATTCTCAACTCATGTAAGCTTTTGACATAAACAGTATCCTGTGGCAAAGAGTTTCACACAATAACTCTGCTGTATTTAAAAATAACAGTAAAAGGACTCCTTTTGTATTTTCACCATCTCTAGCATTACAAGAACTAAGGACTAAGAAATAAAATTACCAGGAGGCAGGTACAAAATGGTTGCACCCTGTTGCTTTTTTCTCTTGCTACTTGCAGTCTTTGCTATATATATCCTCCTTCAGCTTCGCTGTTCTGAGATGGAAAGTCTTAGTTTATTCAGTCTTTCTGTACACAAAGCTTGTTCAGTATCTTTGTCACCCTTCTTCATAGCTTTTTCGGTTTTACTCTTTCTATTTTGATTTACTTATATGTTAAGAGTTAGCTGATTTTTATTTGGTAGTAATTCAGAACCTAATGAGCACAGTAATTCACATTTTTGATGACTACAATGTTACCATGAAAGAACAGGTTTTAATTATTTGGAGATTTCAGACGTGTATATGCAGTTCAGTACCCATGACAATGCATTTTTATACTTTAATTAAGCTTCTTGAAGTACAGAATTCTTTTTTAAAAGTTTCCATTATCTCAGTAAGAAAAGTAGTGTGACCTAGATAGGAGCTTCTGTAGCATTTCATTCTCTTCTGCACGGGGAATACATGTCAGAGATGCTTCTCAGGTGACAAAATAGGAAGATCCCAAGTCTCTCTAGAGCACAAGAATAACTGTTCTTCATCTCTTTTTTCCCTTGTGATGGGTATGATCACTTAGTATTTTGATACTCTAGATAAATATGGTATTTATATTTCTAAGGCTATTTCTAAAGAGGGAATAAAGATAGGTTTTGATGACTGTTGGTTTCAGGAGATAAATCTCTTGCCATGATGGTTTGAAAAGTGGTAGTTGGGCCTGTCCCTTACCCAAAACAAGGTGTAGAGCTGAACATGTAATGATGGGAAAAAGAAATGACAGATGACTGTGGTGCTGTGAAGTATTACAGTGTCAATCTTTCAACATGTGGAGTCTCTCTTAAAATTCCAGCTCTGAGATTCCTGTGCCTTCTATAAACAGAAGATAAAATCTTCATGTAAAGTGAGTTCCCAGCTTTCAATATGGGGAGAAAATCAAAGCCTGTTTTAAAGATTAAGATTTTTTTTTTTTTTTCTTGTTCTCCTGAGCAGAAATGCAAAGTCACAATGATTGACTTGCCCTTTTTTTTTGGTCTTCCTGGGAATTAGCAATATTCATCAGACTCTTTGGTTGCTAACTTTGTAATGTGGCCATTCCTTTAGGACCTTATTTTTCTGTCTGTGGAAACTGTTTCTGATGCTTCATTTGCAAATCATTTTCAAAGTTACGTTACTTTTTTTGACTCCGGTTTTTGTTTTGGGGCTTTTTTTGTTCATAATGTAAAAAAAGTGTAAGCATCAAGCATGCTCACAAAAAGACCCTTTAATTTTGTACTTGAGATTTTTCTGGGCACAATTCTTACTGTGCAGACTGGGAAGTCTAAAAATCGCCAGACCTAGAACAGACCTGACAAAACTTGTTTTGCATTAGTCATTGTTTTGGAAGTAGCCATTGCCAAATACTTTAGAGAAAGGTGTAGTAATGTTGCCATGAACAAACATGATTTCAGTATATTGCAGGACAAGTTAGTTTTTACAGTTTCCAGACAGTGGATGACAGATGGTTGAGAGCACAAGCTTGAGATTTTGACACCTAGTAGACCTGTGGGTATTCTCATCAGCCTTAGGTGTGCCTTCTTTCAGAGAGCAGCTGTATCCATACAAGTCTTGCTGTATCTCCCCAGATCACTCCAGTTAGATAGGCTGCTTTGATAGGAATCCGTGTGCCTTTTGAGGGCTACTTAGGTACCAGATATGGGGGGACTCCAGAAACAAACAAAAAAGTGAGTGTTTTAAAATAGCTTTAAAGTGACATGTTGAAATGTTGTGCTTTGTTTGGAAATCTCAGTAGTGGTCCTCAAACACTGTTCATATCAAGATTTCAGATCTTGGTGCAGTTTTGGTTTCTGGTTGGGCTTGGGGTTTGTTTTCTTTTTACCTTCCCTGAATTATGAAGTAGCTCTGTGTTTACAGTAAGGCACATTCTGGCTGGACTTGTGTCAAAGTCAAACCAGTGGCCAGCAGGTAGAGAGAAGGCATGCCTGAAGATGTTTCCAAATTTATATTACATACTTTTTTAATTGGCTGTTCAAATAAACATGAAGACTTGAACTAGTCATCAAATCAACAGTTCTATTTAGTCAAGCCCTTTTGTGGATATTTGTGATTGTATCATTTAATAGTATCGGGTTTGGTAGTTTGCCAAGTGCCTGTAACACACCGCAATGCACTGACCAGTGTAACTTAATATTTGAGCGACTCATCTGACAGCAACCCATACTGTGGACTGTGGACTGCACCAGTTGCATTTTGATCATATATCTGTGTTCTCCAGGTAATCGCCTCTTTTGAGGAATATTGCATTTTTTGGATTCAAATGATTTAAAATGGTTTGGCCTTTTGCCTTTTAACACATCATAAAGTATGATGAAACTGTACACAGAAGCACCCCAGGGCATAGCATGTTGCTGAAATAACAGGAACACATGCTACCTGTTGTATCACATTGCTTAAATGATGATCACGTTGCTACATTATTTTTCAGAAAGCTGCTTATTGTTTAGCAAAAATCTAATTTGAACTTCAGACACTAAGAACGTTAGGGAAACTGTACTATGTGCCTTAGAGAAATTAATCTGAAGTGCAGAGGCAAAATTCAGCAAATATTGGATCACTTTTATAGACTTTGCCGTTGTGGAAGGACTACTTGTAGTCATGCTACTGTATGAACTATCTTGGATGAGGGGATTTGGAGGGTATCTATAACTTATGCTAACATGAATTCCCTAAGTACTTAATGACCAGTGCTTACTGCACATGCCTACAAGAGGGGTGGCATGGGTGTGTCTTGGTTTTGCTAGAACAAAATCTCCCAAAGCAGACCTAAATGTGCAACTACCCTTAGTTCTGGGTGCACAAAGAGGAAATTAAAAGAAATCTGAAATATTGCACTCTCATCTGACACACAAGAACTGATCATGTGTGGTTTTTCAGTCCTGCAATATGTGGTCATGTAGGTAGTCATCATGTCTTAATTTTATATTGCTCTGGATTCTGATCTGCTCATCCAGGGGCGTGATCTCCTTGAAGCTCAGATATTTAAATGACAGAACAAATTTATGTACTTTTATTCCTTGTATCCATGATCTAAGAGTTATCCTCCCATATTGGCACCAAAAATGCAAATGTTCTAGCAACTACCAGCTGCATTTTTTTCCCCTAAAACAATACTAAAAGCTGTTGTCCTCATTCTCAAATATACTTCAGGAAATAGTACTTTGTGGTCTCAACATTTTTCTTTCCCTCTCTTTCCTTATTCTTATCCCCTATTATCCTAAATAAGGATTACATTAGGAGGTGGTTGTGCTTCCTATCAGTGAACGAACATGCCCGCGTGTTTGCAGGCACTCACTTGCCTGCTCTGCTGGATTCTGAAGTAGGATTAATTCGCTGACGCTCTGGACTGTATTAACATGGTGTGTGTGGTTTCTGGACAGGAGCTGACTGGCGTCGTGCCAGGCGGTAGCACAGACGTAGAAAGCACATGATGGTTTGCATCTTCGTAAACACATCTGGAGTGAGATCACATACCAAGGGCTGCCCGGGAATGACGGCATTATTGGGATGAATGTGTTTGTGGCAGTGCTCAGGGTGTGCAGAGCGCATGTCCTGCAGATGAGGAAACGTTCCCAAAACCGGCTCGATGTGAGACTTGTCTCACTGAAAAGTAATATCGAAATGAAGGTTCCTGAGGTCACGTTGCTGCCTGCCATGATATTTTGGAATTTGAAGGAGAATGCGTGCCTAGAATTGGAATATTTCTGTTCCCAAAACACAGTCTGCTCGCAGCTGGGCGAAGGAAGGTCTCCGGGGACTGTTTCCAATACCATACCGTGGTGTGTAATCTACCAGTCCTCACTTCATCTTCTACCAGGAATTTAATGAGCTCTGATCCCTTAATTTTTTTTTCTTATGTTAGTGCTACAGAGGAGTAAGACAAAATCCCAGGACAGAGATGTTCCTGGCGGTCCATTCTGGAAACTGTCTTTGGTGTGGAAGGGTACCAGAGCTCTCCCTGCTACAGAACCCTGCTTACCTGCATGTTTTTCTTACCCCATCGACGGGCCACAACCTGGATCCTGGTCAATTAGCAGAGGGTTGTTGCTGAATCATTTTCAAACCAGCAAAAGCCAATAAAATTGTATCCTGCTGTAGATCCTGAATTTGCTATAAGCAGGAAAGACTGAAGACTGTAGGTTAACACATCAGAAACTGGAGCCACAAAGTTTTGATTTTGCAAAAATGTGGTATCAGGGATTCAGCGTGGCGCCAAAGGAGTCACATTTCCAAAAAGCCTTCCTCCGGTGCTGGGCAGGTACACAGGCCAGATCCTGCCACCTCACCAGCCATTCAAGAAAAGGGCTTAACGTACAACAACTGGATGTAGCAGAAACAGGGCATTTGCTCTTAGTGAGACTTACATTCCTCAAGAACCCCTTGAATATGGGCCAAAAAATAGCGTTGGAGAAGATCCTTAATTTGCTTTTCCTACCTGTCAGCCAGTCCCCCCAGACAGGAAAATATGAATTTTGTTTTGGAGGTTCATCAGAGTTCCTTTCCTCTTACAGCATAAGGATGCATTACTAGTGAATTTTAAACCTTGACCTGTTTTAGAATAGTATAAAACATTGCATTGTACCAGTATTTCTTCACCTGACTGCAAGGTTTCTTGCTTTGCTTTTTGTTGATTCAACCTACTTAAATTTATCACCACCAGACTTTCAAAGTTCCATCCCAAAGAGGCAAAATAATATTTTGCATCGTTTTATAAAGTAAAATGAGATAGTTTGGCTTTAAGTGGAAAAAATAACCCTGCTCTTATCTCCAAGGGGATTTTTATATTCCTTTTCCACATTGAATTGCACTGTCCTCTAGTGGATATTTTAAGCAACTGGTTTTGTGTTTGTAAATCTTTCATACTGCTCTGATACAGTAGGTTTAATCTGTATTTTCAAATGAACCGTAAATGTTGTCTGATATAAAAAGCCAGAGGATTAGAGTAATATTTCAAAACTGGATAAGAAAAAGTTATATTTGACCTGCGGTCCAAGTTATAATAATATAGAGACATTTTAAAATATTTGTATCTGACTTACCAGTTGGAGCAGAAAGATAAAGGTGCAAGTATATGGCATCTGTGTTTTATTACATTTTATTACATTGCATTGAGAGTTGGAGATAATCAGCTTCTTTCACACTGAAACAAATCTTGTAAACAAATTATTAATAAAGAATAATAGGAAGGATTAAATGCACCTTATTAGATTCAAAGTGAAGAACTGTGCATCCCATTTTACCCAGTGGTTTGGTTTTTTCTTAGTATTGCTACCTACCTCTTAAAAGGCATAGGGAATAGATGTTTGTCTGGGACACGAGCATTTGCCTTGTAATGCAGGTAAACTCAGCCATCTCCAGAGGGTTTGAAAAATGTCCTCACCTTTCTGCCTCAGTGTCCGTGTCTCCAAAACGGATAAAAAGGAGACTCGCTTTCTCCTTGTCATGCTGAAGATTTCTTTCTTAATAAAAGCAACGTGTAGCCTCTAAGAAGTTGAATGAAAGTTCCTTGCTTGCCTGTAGCTAATTAAATATATGTGCCTGGGATTCTGCAATCCTGGCAAAGTTGTGTTCATGTGAGTGTATCTCACCTGGCACCTCTCTAAACTGCAGCAGTTCTTGATGGTTTACTGTTGGTGAAGGTTCCCACGGTCTTCTAGCTCTGTGGGAAAGAAGCTCTTGCACATCGTTGTTATGAAGACCACTGGATCTTCGTGAGGCCAAGCTGCAACCTGGATACCTGATTTTAGAAGTGGTGAATACCCTTCTTTTTAACGGGGATTCCCTGGGATATTCCCAGAATGGGAATATAAAGGTCTTAAGTGACAGTGCTTGTCAGGCTTGTGTGTGTCTGCAGTACTGATGTCTGGATCCAGCTGTAGGTTACAGCCCCTTTACTTTCCCTCCAGGAGCTGGGAGTACGTCTGCATCTTCGGTGCTTGTGTCCCAGCATCCTGCAATGTGAGCCTTCCCGCATTCTTCGATATGTCTGAGAAATTTGAGGTATCGTCCTTCCACTGGTGTTTATTATGTTGAAGGAAGGAAAGAAGAAACAAATGCCTGGCAGTACGCTGCTGGCTTGCTTCTCTTGGTTTTTTTTTCTGGCAACTTAATGATTGAGTTTGGTAAAAGAACATGGTTTTGCAGACACAAAATTAAACTCCGCTGACCAGAAGGATTGGGAGACACAATACATGTTTTAACTTCAAAAAATGCTAGAAGCCTCCAGGCAGGAACATGTTTGCCAGCTGTACCATGCAAACCCACTGTCTTCCATGAAGATGTGACCTGTGGCATCCTGGAGAAGAAAACTTGACAAATACAGTCTGGGTACACTTTTAGCTGATGGAAGAGTTAGGAGTGGTCAATAAATTAATTCAGTTAGCTTGAAATGTAAAGGTGTTTTTTTCAGATTTCAATCAAAGCAAACTAAGCAGGTTCTTTGCTAGTGTAGCTTTTAATTTGCTGCAGATGTAGTTTTACTGACGGTGAGTGGCTTGTTTTCAACTAAAATAAATGGATTGAGCTTCAGAGCAACAATTTACAGCAAGGTCAGGGATTGTGTTGGTGATTTTATAATAATATTTATAGGTCACTGTGTGAGTGTTCATGCGTCTGTATGTGCATAAAAGGGAGAAGATGCATTCAGAATCACAAGGCATGCATCTGACACTGCTAATAGTTGGAAAATTGTTGCAAGTCTTTCTTGCTGTCATCATCAGATGAGATAATGTGGGGTTTTTTTGGAAAGAGTTTCTCATAAAAAATACACTAGCAGAAACTTTGATTAAAGGGATCTGAACCCTGGAATAATTAACAAGTTTTTGAGCTATCTTTATGTCAGCCATCCTGAAATATTTTGTTAAAACACATATTAAAAAACCACACACATTCCAGTATACATTTTCAGCAGTATTCAGAAGAGATCTGTGCTGTACAATCATGGTCGTGGTGACTTGGGGTTTGATCTTTATTGGACTAATTGTATTTCTGGCCTCACATTTTTGTACATAACTAATATTCATTCTGATCCTGAAAGGCAGTAGCTAAGAAAGTGGTTTCACAATTGGCTTAATGCATTCCCACCTTCTCCCGGGCCCTAGGAGCACACTGGAGGTTCTTTCTTGCTTCAGGGCCAATGTTCATGTGTCTGCAGGGTCAGTCGGATCCAGGAGCTGCTTTGGCATCGGCATGGCTCAGATGCTGATAGGAGCACAGGAGAGAGGTGTTTTGATTATGAAACCTCAGCCTAAATTAATTTGCTTTCATGTTTGGACTTCTGTTTTGTGTGAGGTTCAGAGCTTTACCTTGTATGAAGTATCTGCCATTGTTCAGTGCTGCAACGTGTCGTTTTCCTAAGCCTGTTGTAATTGTTCTGTGGTAATAACAAAGGTGGAAAATGAAAGAGAAATAACAACTTGGAAGTGTCAAGTTTTTGTCCTCTCTCTTTTTGTGTACCAAATTTGTGGTGGTAGTGCGGACTCTGAAGGTCAGCAGACTGGAATGCAGCGGCTGCAGACAGCGAGACGTCCTGTGTATAGATTTATAAATGGGCTGTAGGAAAGGTGGAATGCTTTATAGGTGCTGCCTGTATTAATCCTTAAGTGTATGATGATCAGATGTCAGTGTGCATTTTGTGAAGTTTAAAAGGAAAAAAAAAAAGATAATATAGTAAGTGCACACATGGACTATACCTATTTTAGAGTTCAGGCAGGTATGCTAAAGGTGCTGCTGATGTACATAAAGTGCCCTTAGTTGCATGGAACCTGGCAGCCTTGTGGATTATGCGGGTGATCCAATACAAATCTAACAGTAATCTCCTAGCACCGTTAGTTACTTCAGTTAGTATACAATTACACTTAATTGGGGTGGAGGTTTTTTGGTGCCAAATATTCAAAGCAGAATTGCAGGCTTTGTCAAAGCTCACTTTAACAAAAAGTCACTGTAAATTAAAACCGTTAGGTTTATTAATAAAGCAACATAGATTCTATATAGCTGTAGCTATACATAAGTATATCTAATTTCTTATATGAAGAGAGAAGAAGTCATCTGTGTGTCCGCATATATGTTCATATAGTATTTAGGAGCTGTGGGATTAATGGGTATTCCAGTATTTGCAAAGATTCAGTACCATATCTAGCAGGAAGACAGTGATAATGCAGCACTCCCTTGGTTTCTGTCACTTTTGCTCCCCGGCATTGGTGCTCAGACCTGGCAGGCTGCGGGTTGTTACCACTATTGATGGTGATGTCTTCATGCTGTTGTGGGTTCCCTTACATCTCCAGCAGAGTCCATAATCAGTTGCAAGTACATTTGGTGTTGATTTCTCATCTATCAGTTGTTTTGGTGGATGGAAAGAACCTAACATGTGAATGTACTGCTATCTTTAGTTTCCTTAGTAATGTTGCTGAAATACAAAATTATTTTGTAAGGCATGCTGTTGGGTAAAAGTGGATATTAGAATAATAATGCTATTAAGTAACCTGTCTTGTGTGTAGACAGTTTGCCCCCTCCTTAGTGTGTCTAATAGTCCATATGCATTAGATACTGAGCATGTAATGGTTCTGGTATACAATGGGAGGTTTATTTTTCTTATAGACTTAAATAATACAGAGATTGTGCATTCTGTGTGCACATGAAATACTGAAAACCTTTTCATCCATCTACTGGGTCTGAATGTTAAAGTTCTTCCAGCTGGAAATGCAAGATCTAGTCAGGCTACAGAAGCATACATAAACAATGTTCACAAATTTCAGCGGAGTTAAAGTGAATCTCAGCATCATTGGGACTGATCTTTTGGCTTATTTGGAAGATTACAATAACACCCAAGATTGAATTCTCTACCCGATTCAGTTTCGTATTGATTGAATCCTTTTAGACTCCTCTCTAATTTAACAGTGTATTTTTATTAAAGCCAAGCATACAAACATCAATTATCCAAGCCGCATCTAATTTCCGTCAACATTTTTTTTCCTTTTGCTGCCAATGGATTAGGAGACCTGATTAGAATTCAGCTTGAAAGCTGAAAAGCAGATCCTTAAACGAGAACGTCTGCATTAGGAATTAAAATATCTGTACTGGGCATAAAATCCTCTTCCTTATCTCTAATAATGTAAACACACTTTGTTAAGTTGATCTGTCACATGCCTGGTGCCATGTCCCTGAATTAGGAGCATGTATTAGAAAAGGGCAGAATGGGTCTGTGGCTTGTCCCACTGTTAAGAATCCATCACCAGTATATTTTAACATCAAAGTGCTTTGCACAGATACCTCTCTACCACAAGGGTTAATGTGGTAAGAGTTTGAAGGGCTCAATTTTTTTTCTTCACGTGTTTTTACCTGTTAAAACCAAGAATGTACACATGTGCATAAGCAGTAGGAGCAAGGCAGAGAAGGGGCCTTCTAAGGCTTCACTGTTGGTAGCTTCCTCAGCGTTAAGGATTTTGTAGCAGTGCGAAGGTGAAATAAATAATTGCAATGGCATCACCACTTAATATCCCGAAAACCCTGAACTGGTAAATGCATGCATTTAACATGACATTAAAGTGTTGGCCCATGTCTAAACTCTAAGAAAGAGTTATAAAATTAATTAAATTGTGTGTTCTGATTGGACTGGATTATGAATTTCCTTCTGATACGTAGCATGCTCTGCCTGTGGTGAGGAAGCCAGGTCACGAGCCATGTGCAGGCTGCTACTGTGCAGGCTTTATGAACTGAAGCAATTGGTGTCGTGTACTGAGCCATCATATCTAATTTTAGCAGGAGAAATTTGGCTATCAGGATTTTAAGGGAGTTTCTTATTAATTATTGCTGTATTTATATAGTATTAGAGATGTTTCGTGCTTTGAAAAGGCACACAAGAATTCTGTTTATAGTATCAGGATGCCCAGAAGAGTGAGCAAATCTTAAATGGATGACTCCACTGCAAATAGTAAGAGGAGACATGTAGCAGGGGCAGGCAGCGTCCTAGCACATCAGCACTGGAAAACTAGATGAAAGAGTTGGTGTCTAATAAGCTCGAGAGGAGAAAATGGGGCTGTGTCCTGTATGGTCAGATGGGAATTGCTCTGGCCACTTTTGGGTGGCCTCATGAAAAGTCTTGGAGCTGGAAGGAGCAGCAGGTGATAAGACAGGTGTCAATGAGGTGGTCCCATTGCCGTCTTCATTTTACAACTGTAGTGCTAGCGCTGGAGCTCAGTAGTGCTGTATAAACGCTGCATATGCTTCTAGTAAGTGGTGTTTTTGCAGTCTAGGGTACTGCTTAAGGAGTGAAATGATTTCTTGTGGAAAGTAAAGTATTTGTTGAGATATTTTTTTTTTTCCTTTTTTATTGCTGCATTATGGATGGCAGTATTACTAACAGTGGTGAGCTTTCAATCTGTGTGTGTGACTGCACATCACGGGAGTTAATTGTCACATTTTGTCTGCAGAGAAATATTAACCATGATAGTGCAGAGCTATAAACATGCGTGACTGCAGGGAATTTTCTTGGTGCTGGTATGAGTCTGGCTACCCAGAGGTGGGCAAAGTGAATCCGTTCATCCTGTGCAACGAGTTAAGCATAATTGTGGTTGACATCATGCACAAGTGAAATCCAGTGATATTTCATTCCTTCAAACCTAATCTCCTCTTTATGTTTTCATCTTTTGAGTCAACATGATTCTGGCAAAGCTTATTTGTGACACCCAGTGAAGCTTATTGTAGAGTACCCTGAATGCTGTGGATTAGCCCCACTGTGGAACGAGAAACAGCATAGCTGCATCTGTATGCTGTCTTCCTCGACTTAATAAGCCATGGTGGAAAGCCTGGTATATGAACTTGGGTTCAATATTATACTACCTTACCAAGTGGAAAGAAACCTTATTAATATCTTGTATGTATTAACGTCTTGTGTGTTGTGAAGGGTAATTTAATTGTGAATTGGGTGCAAGAATTTCAGTTTCCAGAAACTGATGAATAGCAGTTTTTTGAGGTTATCAGTTAATCTATTGTAATGAATGCTCTTCATTACATGCTTCTCCTTGTTAATTAGAAGGGATTTTTACTCCTCTTTATCAAGTCAGGGCAAGTATATTACCTTTGCCTCTGTACTGCTTATGATAAAGTGTGTATCCAGATCGTTTTGTGAAGTGTCCGCATGAATATTTAATTGCATGTGCATCCACACATTCATACACTGTGTTTTCTGAGCTCCGAGGTCTGATGATTATTCAAAACATTAAAAAATCCAAAATATAGATTATTTAATCTCTTCTTATTTATACTTATCAGTAGAAATTTGCCTTTTCTGTGTAATAATGTGTTTATGACATTAATTACCATGCCAGTTTAGACCAAGGCAATTAATCACTGCTACACACTGCAGAAACAATAGACTCAGAATCAAGTTCTCTAAGTACAGAGATGAGGCTTGTACCTTCCATAAATGAGAACCTGCCTGACAGAAGGGAATTTGTACCCTGGTTTCAATCTTTTACCTGTATTTATTTGAAAAACAAAGCCAAAACAAAACACAAAGAAAAACCCCACCTATTTCCTGCTCTGTTTCATTCCTACAGGTTGAAGCAATTCTTGTAAACATATTTGGTGGGATCGTGAACTGTGCCATTATAGCCAATGGTATTACCAAAGCCTGCCGGGAGCTTGAGCTGAAAGTACCTCTGGTGGTCAGACTGGAAGGTGAGTGCTGATGGTTTCAGACAAAAATTGTCCTTCAGGGGAACAGTAATCCACTTCGGCTTTCTTCGATCTCTAAGCTCTAAACAGACTAGTCCCACACAACACGAGTATGTCCAATTCTTCATCCATAGCATGGCCTGAAGTCAATAAGCTCTTTCCTTACATATTTCTATATTCCTGGTCCCTGGTGGTACTTGAAGCAATGAAATTTTGCAATGAAAGCATTATGGTTTTGCTTGTAAGATTTGCAATGCAAATAGAAATTATTTTGATGCAAGTTTCTATTTACTGGAAGGTATTTCTTTTTCAAATTATTTTTTTACTGAATGCAATTCCATTATTGCTAAACCTGCAGCAATATATAGTTTTCTTAAATTTACTCCAATACTATAATTAAAAGAAAGATGTTAGAAACAGTATTTTTGAAAGAGAGATTACTGTAATATGTTCTGCCCAAATATCCAATCCAGCTAAAATCCATTAAAAAACAGAAGATTTGGTAATGGTAAGGAATATTTTTTTTTAGTACATCCAGCATTGTTAAACTGCAAACAAAAAAGTAATAGAGAGGTAAGGAAGAGCGCTCTTCAGCAGTTACTGGCTTTAACATAATGGCAGTGGATATGGAGTTCTGTCTCTAATTTCTGAGAAGTACCCTGAAGGAGGAAGGGAGATTCTTCTTCTGCCATTGAGTGGGAAAGTGCTTTGATTGAAATCAACACACAACTCTGGTAAGCTTAAAACATTTCTTTCACACTAAGTAGGTTTGGAAAATAGAGATTTTTCTTGTTTGTTTTTTTTTTAAGCCCTGTTCCTCAAAAACATCAATATTCGTGTTCAGATGTGTGTAAAGAGCATAAAATGTCCTATCACTCAGCGTTGGTGATGAAAGGAGGAAATGCATCCCTTTATGTACCTGAGATACAAAACAAAGGTGGTTTTTTACACTAAGATAGAGGGGGGAGGAAAAAAAGTTCTGAATGCACCAGACTTTTTCCTTTTCAAAAAGTAAAGTTGCCAGGACTCATGATGATGTAATTACACATGAAGTCCTTTGGTTAGGGGGGTACTTGTTTTGCCTTTCATGAGAAAGGAGGGTTTTCCCATCCCTCATTCTCGTGCTACATTACACATGATACGTAGTTCACGTCAGGGGAGACCACAGCTTGTGACATGCAATTTTGTCCTGTAAAAGCTCTGCTGTGCATTTCGCTGCAGGGTTTGAACACTTTCCAGAGTCCATTCTTGGTTTAACATGGGTAGATTTTTGCTGTGGTAAGTGCAGGCAAATGTAAATACTCTAAAATGGATTCTAGAAACAAATTGTGAAAATTTTCTTTGGGTGATGCAGCACCACTAAACACCTTAAGAGAGTAAGTAGGTAGTTTAATATGGATAAGGAGAGACTGATGGATGTTGGTTAGAAGCAGGAAAGTTTCATAATATACAATCTCATTGTTTATCAGCTCTAGGCAATGTTTAGCTTTTTGTCGTAGTAAAAAACTTTTCCTGTCTGTCATAGCTGGGAAAAAGTTTATCTGTCAGATCTGCAAGACTTCTCATCTATTGCAGCTGTTATTTTTAAAGTGCAGATAATGGAAAAGCTGTTAGTTTTCCTTATGAACAAGGTAGTTGGAAGTTGTTTCTATTGCAATGTTTGAAAGTGGTGTAAGAGAAACAAGAAAATCAACTTGCTGATTTTAAACTGCAGTCTGCTAGGTCTGCCACTGGGTTTTCTTGACCTTTCGCCAGTACTTTTGATACTTCCATGATTGTACACAAGTAAGGGTGAATTTTTTTTTTTTTAACGTGACTTCTGGGAGATTGCAAGAGGCAAAGCAGTCCCTGGGCTGAATGAGGAGAGTCCCAGTGCTGCTGCACTGTGGAGTTTGACTGGAAGAGAAGGTGTGGAGCAGGAGTGCTTCTGCCTGGGGGTTGCAGAAAGCCCTGCGGAGGGGACTGCGTGCTGCCTCTTCCTCTTGTGCCTGCGACCTTCATGAGTCACGTGCTGCTTCGCCCACAGAGATCGAAGCTGAGTCTCCAGAATGTCGAACGCAGATTTTAACGCAAACATCTTTTGTTGACCATCTTCCCATAATTGCTCACTCTTCACTAGGTTTGTAGTGACGTTTCTCCTAGGCTAGTTGGTGGCTCCAGAGACGGCAGTACCGCATTTTCTTTAGCAAACTGCGTCCCAGAATAGTATAGCAAAGTCTCACTTTTGCATAATATTTATCTCAAATTGTTTTTAATTCCTTCTCCCATTCCTAGTGTTACCCATCAGTTCATCCTAAATGAAGAGCTATGATGTTTACAACCTTCAGATGTTGTACTTAGAAACTGTTAGCTTGTAACTTCTGCTTTCTCTGCCTCCTTAATCACCCAACCAAGTAATACATATACATTTGGTTCTTTTAATCTTTCCTTCGAAACCAATCCCTGTGGATCCTTAATCGTCTTCGTTGTTCTTCTTCGAAATCACACCGGGTTATCTAAACATACAAGGATTTTGAATTAATAATGAGTACTGTGGAAGTAATAAGGCTACTCAAGACTTTTTTTTAAAACATCTCTGATAACATTTTACAGTTCAAAAGGAGAAAAAGGGACAAGCACTTTTTTGGGATTTCCATTTTGAATGTTTTTCCGACAGAAGGTTCATGATTATTCCCATAAATCTTAACAGATTTGTGACCTGCACTTAAAGACTCTTTGCCCACATGCACTGTGTTACAAATGTCTTGATGACTAGAGTTTTAATCAGTCAAATCTGTCTTGATTTAGCAGGATTCTGTAGACAAATCTTTGTTCTCAGTTGTATAATAATTACAAGCTGTTTTACCAGCGGATAAAGAAAGGATTAGTCTCCTCTTTGAAAATGGTAACTTTATAATTACATGTATTTACTTGCCTTGTCAGTAAAGAACTCGCCAGCTGAGACGCAGGATTACTGTTGTTTAAAAGGCTTATGGACAAATGGAGAAACTACATATTCCAAATTTTGTCTTTTACAGATGTAGAAAACTCTACTTCTGCTGGGTTTATGCAGGATTTTTTCCCCTTTAAAATGTAATGTACTTTGATTAAGTTTTGTGAAAACTAACTAGGAGTGCTGAATGGAAGCTAAACCTTGTTTCTCATTTATGTTGCTCAGAGTTAGATGAAAAGAGGAAAGAATAAAAAAAATAATTGTGAGTTAGATGTCCTTTTCCTATGCTGAAAATTTTACATTCTCTGTCTTTCAGCAAATTAATTCTCTGCTTCTCTGGTCTTAGGACAAGAAGAATTGGAAGGAATTAGAACTACTTAATATGTTGAAACGCAGCTAGAAGCGAGTTGGCTTTTATTCAAATGTTTGAATCCAAAATTTCCTGTTATATTTTTCAGACGCGTGATTTGTGACCTTCTGTGTTCTTCAGAATCTAGTGACTTTTTTAATATATTCAGAAATCTTTTACACACAAGCAAAATTTTGCTTCAGCTTGTATATCTTTCTCACAAATATGGTTTAGTATGCATGTCTGTGATTTTTAGTATCCCAAATTGCCTATCGAGAGAGAAGAATGGAGTATTGCAAAGTCACACTTAGAACTTGATTCATATCAACCTCTTCAGACATCCTGGGTTTAAACCCTCAGCACAAATTTAAATGTGTCTTTCCCAGTAGGGTTGTAAACATGAGACAGAGGAAAAGACTGAAATATTCTTTGGGAAAAGTTTAAGACAGAAAAGGGCAAATGGGGTGGACAGAATAGAAAGGGTATAGGCAGGGAAAGTTGATTTATTCTTGACTGCAGAGCCAACAGCTACGAGATGTGTAAGCCACCACAACTTCATAGGTTCCCTAGCTAAAGATCATTAATTAAAGCTTACCGCTAGCCAAACCTCAAATCAAATGTTGATGGCTGAAGGTTAGCTAGTGATGAACTTCAAACCTTGTCCCTTATTCTCCAGTATCTCTGTCTTTGAGACCTGGGAGTCTATGAGTTTCCAGCTTGTGGGCTAGCAGAAATGACATAACCTGGATCCATGCCAGGGCGGGGGAAATTGGGTTCTTAATGTGCTCATCAGTGTAGCATATCAAAGCTGAAACATTGCTAGTGATAATGTAACATGGTCACAATGTTTTCATGGCAATAATAATTTTCAGACATACTACATATTATGAAGTATTTTGTCATAGCAGAATGTTTTGGGTAGATCAGGTTTATTTTTGTGTTACACTTCTATTTGTTAGGATGTACCCAATGTATATATAACTGTCTTCTCCGCCTCATATCTTATTTACTTGAAAACCTAGAAATGGCATTGCAGAATCTTGCATCCTTTCCAGCCATCAGCATTAAACAGTGGCAATTTAGCCTGTTCCTGATGGTTTTATGACAGTGCAAGTGAATAAATGAGCATTATCAAAATCCTGTTAGAGTATGATTGGGAGTGTTTCAGTTGTTTGGTTTCATTCAACCTGTGCAGCCCTTTTGACTCATTTCTAACAATGTGTACTAGTATAACCTTACAGTTTATAGAAACATGCTTAGATAGAATATTTATTACTAGGGGGTTTAGGTAATGAGTTGAAGATTTTCTTTACTAGTGATAGCAGAGATTTCAAGGCCACGGAAGTGTAAATGTGAGAGATTGCATGTACACAGACAGAGAGGTTGTTTCAGAACCCAGGTTTCAGAAGGAGGATATTTAGATTAAAAAGCCTGAAGGTGTATGCTGATAAAATTACATCTTTCCTCTTTTTCTATGGAGTGTCATTGACAGGAATATGTGTCAGAAGGCAAAAACTTCTTTTTCTCATTATAAAGCCATTCCCTTAATAGAGTCCAGTTTAAAAAAACCAAACAAACAACAACAAAAAAAATCCAGCAACAACAACAAAAGCCCTGTAGCCTTCAGTCCTGTGAATTTTCACTGTTTCTCAGCTGGCTACAGTGTAGGTGAAGGGCAGGTTATTTTGATAGCCTGTGTATGAGATTCTGTTTACAGTTCTCTGACACCATCCAGTGGCAGGAGGTTAATGTTAGAATAGTGGGATTATTTATTTGTTTATTTTAACATCTACTGCAATAAGATTGTAGATTCTTAAATGTTTCCAGTGTTTTCTGAACGCTTAATTTTAAAACTTTTACCTCTGCTTTCAGCAGGATATCATTATAATTTCCATATTCTCCATATAACTAAAACACTTATCTCAATGGGATAAAAAGCTATCGTTACAAAAAAAAAATTACAGCAAAGGAAATGCTTGCTGAAAAATATGTTTAGTCATATGGCCTGCCTATAAAACAGTATTTTATTTAATAAATGCAAAGCGTATCCTTACTCTTTTGACTGCAGTGAGATTTTTTTTTCAGCTTTCATGTTTTCATTTGCCTGCATGAACTCCCCCCCCTTCTTAGTGGACTGTGTTTTGTATTGATTTTGTAATGCATGTTAGACAAGTGGTGTGTAGAGCAATCACTGCAGTGCAGAATAGATCCGATGTATTGTTCCCACTCTGACCTGTTAGTAAATTAATATTGGCCACTTAGTGAAGAGCAAAGTTTTAAGTTTTAAATCCATGGCTATCACAAACATCATAATATTTTTCTCTGTGGGAAAATTTCTGGGAAAATTTCCAGGAAAATATCCCTCTTTCCTTTTTTTTTTTTTTTTCCTCACAACACTTTGTCTTGTAGAACCCTATTTGAGAGATCGGTACAATCTTGACTGTTTTGAATGCTTATCACACTTGTATCTAAATAATAGATAAAACCTTCAAGACTTGATGGGAATCACTATACAAATGTGAGGAACTTAACAAAGAAGAGTACCTTCCTACTGCCTTCTGACTTCCCTGTGTAGTTCTGTACTGGCAATTATTATATAGGATGGTTGGAAAAACCCCACCAAATATTGTGCTTTTTTTTGCCCATAATATTCTTTTTTCTGTAGGAAAAGTCCTGTACACTCCTGGATGTTACTATGCAACCAAATCCCCCTTCTGTCAGAGATTTCAGATGTCTTTGACCTTCCTACACAAGTCCCGCGGTGTGTCCTCTGCATATGAGCTCTTCTGCCAGTGCTTTCAAACAGCTAGCAGATGGGGTCCCACGTTCCTCTTCCAGACACCTGCCTCTCCTATCACAAAGCGCTGGGACCTGCTGCGACAGAGCCCTCTTTGGTCCCTCTCCGTGCCGGAGTGGGAATCCTGACTTGAGCACGCTGGTGAAACAGACTTTTGAGTTTCCCTACTTCGGCTGTGCAATTTCAGACGTTTTGTGAAGTCTGCCAAAACCCCAAAATCACCCTTTAAAATGAGCATTGTGGAAGTTGCATAGTAAAGAGTATGCTCCTTGCTTGGTTAATAATTAAGGGTGTAATTAGAGTATAGCTCCAAATATAATTAAAATTCATTTTGCTAGGTCTAGGAATTACAAAGTAATTAAGCATTTTGACATGGCAAATGAACAAGGAACTTGATGTGGAGGAGGGGGCTAGAAATGATCCTAAAGAGGATCAGCTCAGGTCTTGCGCTTTTGACTAGTGTGTGATCCCGAAGCGTGGATTCCACTTCCTCAGTAGGGTATCTGATTCCAAGTCCTTCTATGGTGCAGAGCATATCAGTGATCAAAACTGTCACTTGGCTTTGCTGGAGAAAGCTCTGGAGAATTTATATTTTCTGTTTGTCTTTTGTCTTCCATCAAGAATGAGCTAGAGGATACGGGAAAGCAATGTACTTGTCTTCCTTACATGTGAAAAACATGCTTTCCTGAAATACCTTTTTTAATTTATGGGGTTTTTTTCTTTACCGTGCATGTAGTCCATTGATTGAATTTGAGTTCTTTACGTACAAAATGGAGCACTTGCAGCAGCAGAGGAGGGAACGGTGTCATGCTGAATGCTTCAGAGATCTCTGTGTTCCCCCTTTTTAGCAGAAATGCAAGAAAGTGTATTCAAGAGCAGCTCAAAGCCAGTTAGATTTTCAGGATTACCCAAATCTTTGTCTTTCAATAGCCCATTTTGCGGCTTTCAATTAACACGGGTGGATTTTGGTTATTGTTGATGCACTGACAGCTGATTAGCTGTAGCTGATTGTTGCTAATAAGTGCATTAAATCTTCTGAGTGTCTTAAAGGCCTGATATGTGGTCCATTATCCACTGTTCTGCTGGATGTCCCTACTGACTCTGGTGATGGTGGACTGACCCTCCAAGCTTCACAAAGCCCTTCCTGTGGATGCAAGTGCTATTATCAGATTGCATTGTCTGTCAAAATTGTTATTGAAATTAAGAGTTCCTTCTTCTCAGCTCTGTCTAAACCACTCGTTGAATCTGTTATTAAACTGATGTGTAGTTTGAAGCACTAACAACTTTTAGAGAGATTTAACAGAAGATGCTCATTTATTCAGTAATATTAATTACTAATTGTAGTCAGTGTTCTTTTTTAGGAACAAACGTACATGAAGCCCAGCGTATTCTGAACGAAAGTGGACTCCCCATCACATCTGCAAATGACCTTGAGGATGCAGCAAAGAAGGCAGTGGCTAGTGTGGCCAAAAAATAAGGACATGAAGATTATTCTTCTGGAAAGTGTGTGTGTTTCAGAAGACATCCTTCCTGTTGTTATTTTGGAGAGGAGTAGTGGAGTTTTTCTGAGCAGTCGTCACTGTTGGTGGACTTAATTTGTGATACATGGCAAACTCAGGCCATAGGCTTACAAGTTAGGCTTCAGAAATTTTGCAGCTATGTTCTTGAAAAGTTTGTATGTCTTTGTTTAATTTGGTAATTTTGTTACTCAGAATTGTAATAAGTAATAGTTCACTTCATAAAGCTCTTTTTCTGCCTTCTTTCCAAAATTGTCATTGATAAACTTACAATAAGATACAATAATTAATAACTGCTTTCTATCAACAGGATTGTTCTTTAATCAAACACAATTAGTTCACCCATTTCACAATATTTTCATTAATTTTTTTTATATTGTAAAGAGTCAGCAAACTAATAATGATTTATATTTTTTATGGACTTTTACAATGATGTAAAAAATTGTGCTTACAATATCTATTTTTATTCAAATGAATGTTTATTTTCTTTTTTAGAAATCACACATTTTGCCTTAAGATATTTTCTTTTGTAGATGCCAAAGTATACCTCACAACAGGAAAAGGGATTGAATAGTTGGTAGTGAAAGGACCTTCCATTCTTATACTTTGCCTGTAAGCCGGCAAAATGCGATTCATTTTATTTTCTAGGTTTTGGAAATGAGGTGCAGTGTTTCTAGGTGTAACAGTGCCGTACAGAGAGCTCTAGGAGGATGTGTCTGCCAGTAAGAAAACGGCTGCTAACTTTTTAAAATAACCTCTTTCTTAAGTATGTTGCTGCTGTGAGGTTTTAAAATAAGATGAGAACCTGAAGTAGTTTTCTGTCAGGAGCATGAAGTATTCTTCAATTGATTTAACTTCCAAAAACCATTTCTGATTTTTTGGGAATAAAACACAAATGAATTTTTCCATTTTTAAACTATTTGATTTCTCAGGAATCAGTAAAAATATGTACGAGAAAAAAAAAAAAAGTAAGTTTCAGTACTCAGATATTGACCGAGATTTATTTTGATTATATATTCTTTTGTAACAGTCAAAATTCAAGCTGTTAGTTACACAAATCATTCATTCAGGGAACAGAAGGCAATACCAAATGGCTTGTGTAACTAAAGAACTCGGTACAAATCTCACTCAGCCCAGGAATTACATGCTGAAAATCATCAATAAATTTGAACAGTGAACAAATGAGTAGATATTATGATCTGGTCTTGTAAATGGGCAAAGAGGTAAAGATTTGTCTAGTAAATTCTTAATTGTGATTTTTGAGCAGCTCTAATCAATACCATGTTCTACTTAGAAAAATGTAAATAAATTTTTCTTGATGTTTCCATTAAAACTGTTACATTCAAAATAAATTATCTGCACTAATCTCTGGCTCTTGACACAAATAGTATAGATAGGTTGCTATCATCAATTACTGTAGGTTTTTTCTTCTCCATTCCTTTCTCTACGTATTGCTCAAGGAAAAATGTATGACCATTAGAATAGCAATAAATATGCCACTAGGTATGTACTTATTGACTGAATGAAGAAGGGTATCGTTAGCAGTTCTCCTGAAGGTGCACAGAAGCACACTGCTTTGGAGGAAGAAATGTTTACCTCACCACAATAAATAAAAAAGTCACACTCTATTTTATATATTTTAATACTGGAAATAGGAGCATTCTGTGGAAGAACTGTTTATGCAAACGTTGTCACACACTGTGTATCTAACTTCCGGTCTCAAAACCATTCATTGTGTGTGTACATGATTATTATTCTGCAAAGATAAACACTGTGTACACCATTTCATCAAATAAATGTAAAAATGAACACATTTAACGACTTTGTCCTTTCTATAAAATAGAAGATTGTTTGTCTGTTGTATTCTGAGCTTTTCCATTCACCATTTTGTTACAGGTGGGTGAAATCAAATGCATAGGAATTCAGTTTCAGTTGGGTGATATTGATACACTCTTATATACGTGCTTTTTATCTGAAAAAGTAGATCTTTTTATCTCTATGTATATCTTTTCTTATGCGTAGGCTAATGACAGTACATACAAGGTTTATTCATCTTAAGCCGTATACAGAACAGTATAATTTGTAATTTTTAGATATCATATGGAAAATTTCCTAAGCGCTGGGTTTGTATTTTTGAACGTTTGGTGTTTCACTTGCGCCAAGGCACTGTCTGTAACCAGAGGCTCTCTTTCTGTGTGCAGCTTGCTTGGTGTGGCATCGCGGACTGGTTTGGTTTTACTTGCATGGGTCATTTCTCTGTGTATGGAAACGGTGTTAGTTTTGGTCTCCCTTGGAAAGGCGTTTTAGTTACATTTCCTGTGATTTTTAGCTGCTATAAATTGCGACTAAACACAATGCCTAGAAGGGATGCTTTTATCTTTGCTCAAGCATGCAGAGTTGCAACCTGGCAAGAGTGTGGTTTGCTGTCCGCAGCAGCTGGCTGCCTGCTGGCTGCTCCCCCACCGCAGCGGGGCTGGATGCAAGCCCCCCTCCAGCCAGCTTTCACTGCTTAAACCCAAAGGGCACATCCGTGAGAACTGCCCCTCACGCAGAAAGCGGACAACAGTGTAAGCGGTGGGTAAGTTCCAGTTAATACCCTTTGTGAAAGTTTTAAGTGGGATTTAGTTAACCTTTAAATGTTGACATTTCAGCCTGTATTAATAGAGCTCTGTAGGACTGGGCACTTAGAAGGCAAAACAGGAGGAAACCGTTAATGCTGACATTGTGTTGCGTCTTTAGCAAGATACCTTTAAATTCTCACAGCAAAAGTGTAACAGCTGGGAGTTCTGGAGTAATGTCCTTAACGTGCATTTACTACCCCATTCGTCAGGCCTGTTCTTCCCTACATCCGGAAAAGCAGCTGGTATCGTGCAAAATTGCTGTGATTGGAACAGCATGTCGGTGCAAATCAGTCACCAGACGAGATCCCGAGCAGGGCCGTCCCTTTGCAGCGGAGTCTGCTCCCCCAGTCAAGAGCCGTGCCGTGCCGCTTGCCTCGCCCTCCGAGGTGAGCCTCACCTGGTGACCTTGGGGATTTTCGGACCTGGGCACCTACAATAACCTCTGGTTATTATAGGTCGGGTTGGCCCGGGTGGTCCCCTTGTGCCGAGAGCTGAGCACAGCACTAGCTGAGTGTACCGAGAGTGCCCGAAGCACAGGCGTGGGCAGCCTTGCTGGGCTAGAAGAGCCCGGCGGTCTGTGCGCACAAGGCTAGGGGCTAGCAAAACCACGTCCTGTAGCAAAAGCTGTCAACTTAGTTACAGAAATCCAAAAGCCTCCTAGGCTTACTGCTTTATTACATGACATGTAAAATGCTAGTACTAGATGCTGCTGTAAGCCTCTGAACTGATTGCGAGATTTCATGCCTCGTTTTTCTTTTTGCTGCCTTTCAGAAAATTGGAGTTTCTTTTGGAGTCAAGGTCAACTCTAGCAAGGGGCAAGTGGGGGAAAGCAGGTCATTGTGTGTTTTGATTTATTATCTTAGATTCTTTCCCCTTCCTCTACTAAACTTCC
The DNA here is from genome assembly GCA_035590195.1 of Aviceda cuculoides. Lineage (NCBI taxonomy): Eukaryota > Metazoa > Chordata > Aves > Accipitriformes > Accipitridae > Aviceda > Aviceda cuculoides. Next base: position 17,718,833 of record JAVJGG010000037.1, on the reverse strand, counting down.
TGGGGTTTTCCCCACTTTTCTACCCACATAGCTCACTCCCTGTGCTTCCTCACTCCTTATGGTGTCGTCCTCAAAACTGGCAGAGTCCACACCGCTGGGTTTTGCTAGGTTTGCGTGGTTGGGCCGGCTGGTCTGGAGCTGGAAGCGTGTGAACATCCAGCCATCTGCTTGGGAACTGGGTGTGCACTGGTCAGCCCATCTGCCAGCACCAGCCTAACACCGTGCTACCAGCAGGCATCGGCGGCCACGTGCAGCTGGTGTACACCAGCCTAAAAACCATCCTAGAGTCCTCTCAGTGCCTCTTCCCTACTGTCCATTGCTGTCCCGGGAGGCTAAGACCTCGACCTCCTGTGTTCTCCACTCACTTCTATACAACAGGAATAAACGCAGGAGCAGCAATGGGCTGAGGAGCAGTTTGACTTGCCTGTTCAGGAGTGCTGGGCTCTGAAATGGGGCTGTGTTTCAGAAAAGTTGTAGATGGATATGTTCGTAAGAGGAGTGAAAAGCATAGGAAAGCTTGACACGCATGTAATGGGTCGCTTCAAAGAGAGAAGAAATACTGCTTAAGGAGAAATAGTCTTCCTCAAGTCCAGTGTGGACGGGACAAGCCGTGAGGAGCTTGTAAGGGACATTTAGGTCAGACTTGTAGCCATGAAGTAAGCCGAGGAACGGACTGTGAAATCATCAGTGGGTGTTTATTTTAGAGTTAGATGAGCATCTGTCAGGGATGGCTTAAAAAGGGTTGATTTTCGCCTCAGGGCAGAGGGATGGATGAGGTGACCTTCCAGCCTGATCTGATAGGATTTAATGCTTGTTGGTAAGGTTTCATTTTCTTATTTTCTTCTTAACTTGTAGGTACGGGGAGGAAAAAGGAGGACAGATCTGGTGGATTCTTGAAAGAAACTGTTTTTAATTTAGTCGCCAAGAATGATCTGCAGCTGCCAGGGAAATGAAAAGCAGATTATGCAAACTCAAGACATTCCCTAACAATGGGAGCAGTGTTATTGCAATGCATAAAAGGCTGAGCGGAGAATTAGGGGTATCTATCAACTTTAATATGTTTAATTTAAAAAGGAACAGGTTGCACCAACAATTTTTTTTTTCTGCTTAATGAGGCCCATTCATAAGTAGAATAACAGGATTTGCCTGTCACCCAGAGGAAATCATGGTATGTGTATTTGTACTTTGGTGCACAACTTGTGTTGATCTCAGTGATTTAAAACTTCTTCCAGCCCAGCTGCAGTCAGTTTGATGTCAGGATCCTTTCATCCAGAGACAGATGCACCCTTGGTAGAATCCTGAACACGTCTGTATCTTTGTTCAGCCCCACAAAGTACCAGCTAAAGATTAAAACTAAAAGTATACATGAATTATTGCATGTTATTCCTCAGAGATAACCGCTATGAGATAAGATTTGACTTATCCAAGACCTGGTAGCCCCCTCCTGCAGACTGCAGAAGGATCTTTAGTGCATATGTGATTTTAGCCTTTTGCATTTCTCTATTCTGCACACGTTTGTGGATGCTGAGTGTTGTAGGAACAGTCGTAGTAGAACATTGCATAGCATATGATGCTCCCCATTTCTTGGGGCCATTTCTTTTCTGTAGGACTTGGAGCAGTGAAGAGGGAGAAGGTTTTCTGTGTATCTTGGATCACAGTGCCAGGCTGGAGACAAGACTCACCTCCATTCCTGTGTGTGGATAGACACAGGCTGCTTCCAATGAGCTACCCCTTCCACGTTCTGTTTACATAAGTACAAAGTGGCCTTGGTGGGCAGGCAGAGGGCAAAAAACTGGGGGGAGCCCACAGGACTGCATGGGGATGGCAGGTGGGCCTCGGGGAAGGCTCTGCTCTGCAGGTCTTCCGTATCTCACCTTGCTTGCGAGGAAGAAGCTCCATGTTGGAGTTATGATAGTTTCCCATATCTGCCCTCCTGTTGTCCTTGGAGTGGTCCCACATCATCAAGAAGGAGAAAGCAAGGGCAATGCCATGAGGACACTAATCCCTTCTCCCATTATCTTGGGTCAGGACATGCCTCATTCTGGACCTCCTTGTGTTTGCGAAGATGGGGGAATAGCCTGGCCCGCAATTCCCAATTAAATCTCGGCTAATTTGTAATGAAATCTAACAGGGATAGCCAAACCTGGAGAGAAGGAAGCAACTGACAGAAATAGGTTACTCCAAGAATTAAGTGCTGTTGGGATGTGCAGCTTGATGGGATTTGGAAACTGGGTCCTTTGTATTTACCAGAGCAACTCTTCTGAACATGCACATGCATACAAGCAAGCCATCGTCAAAGAGGTGACAGTGACAAAGTATTTGGTAAGTGAATCTGGGAAAGGAGGGCTTGGAGAGATCAAGTGTAAGAGTTTTTGCATTTCTCTAGATACAGAGATGAGAAAATGAGAAATTTGATCTTTCTATTATAATCGACATAAAGAATTACAGGGCAGCAAAAGGCCACGCAGCTAAACAAAGCTGTTCCCCTTAAGTTTATTTCAAATGTCTCTCTGCTTCAGCACTGTGTCCTTCAAGACTTTCTCTCTGTAATTGCATGTGGCAGCCTCTTTACAGCTAGATGCCGATTGCTGCTCTCCAGCTGCTCCAAAACAGAAATAAAAAAAAACGGGCAAGCAAGGACATTGCAGCAAGTACTTAGGAGAGACCTTCCTCCTTTGTTTCACAGATGGGTCAGTAGATGAGTTTAGAAAATGCCAGTTTGTTCGCTAGCACTGCTTTGTTTGGCTCCATGATGGAACACTGTCCAATGCTCAGCAGCTCAGTCCCCATAACAACTCTCCTTCCATTAGAAGACTTTACCCTGCAAGGCAGCACAGTTCTGGAAATAAATGGTATTTGGTGCCCTGCCTTACCTGGGCTCCTTGCTCAGCAAAACCGACCTTTTGCCCCAGCTACACAGGACCAGAGGCTTCATTCAAAGGATATTGTCACCAGCGTGATGTTAATCTCCTACAGTTGTAATATCCTGGTCTGTAGGGGAGCCAGGTTTGTGAAAACAGACAACCTGCAGCTTTGGAGGGGTTCAGGCTGTGTTTCCATAGAAGAGCAGCAGCGCTGCCATCGAACATCAGAGGGCTTATCCTCCCTCTGCCACCAAGAGATGGGTGAGACGGGGTTTGCATAGCAAATGCAGACCAACGTGGCTCCTGCCCTTATGCACCTCTCTACCGTGTACAGAGAAGCTCAAACTTTACTATGAAGGTGTAAATCCTTTCTTTATCATTAGAAGATATCAGGGCTAAAATCCTCTGCTCCTGCATAGGTCGTTAGGATGTGCTTGACTCGCCTCTGGAGAGGGTGCCAGGGAAGCCAGTTGGTGTTGGCACCTCTGTGCAGGTAGCTCCTGGCAAGCCAAGTTGTGAACTCGTCCTCTCTTTTTGCTCACATTGAGGTTGATGGGATGCTTTTATCACTGTCCCTTTTGGTTTTCCATTTTCTGAGGGAAATACGAAAAGAAGGACTTTTTAGGAATTCTGACTGTAGCATTCTAGGAGCGTCTCTGACTGATGTCAACAGAAATTGCTAGGGCTGGCCCAAAGAAACTAGTATTAATAGGAAGTCAGACAAATTCCCAATATTCTTCTTGGACCTTCTGCACCTGTGCATTCACTCAAGTTCAGCTTCGTTGATTAGCACTGCCCAGCCTAAACCCTGAGTTCCTGACGTGCTGGAAAGGCCTTAGTGCCAGCAGCTTTTTCTACTATTTTCCCAAGTGCTTTTCCCATATTGTACAGCAGGAGGAATAACACTTCAGATGTGAAGATGTTAATCCACTTTGAGTTGTGTACTAAACGAGCACATGCAAAACACAAGAAAAATGAAGCAATACATTATTTTTCATTTAATTTTCATTTTAATAACTATTCTCTTGTAGCCCTGGTGAAATGTTTGACATAACACACCTCTACAGCTTGTCCACTGAACATCTGGTAACCAGTCCTTAAATTCGCTTCAGAGAATACTCAGAGCAGAAAGTAAATGTTCTTCGACATGCAGAATGTCGCTTGCAAAAGAACGAATCTTTATTCCAATATCACCATGATGGGTGCAGGATACTGCTGCTCTCATGCCGACGTCCAGAACACTGAGTGCTTCCTCATCAAGACAAAACTTTTGAGGATAACAGCAGACTAGTGTCAGCGTCAGTTCTCCGTGTATACAGCTCAGCCTTAGAGTTTCAATGCTATTGATTTCCTTAACATTCATTATCCATCTATTGATTTTTCCACTATCCTCTGGATTATACCCATTGTAGAAATTGCTGCTCGCGAGCCTGAAGAATTCTTGCTGTCACGCTCCATCTGCTGAAGCCAGCCTGTTCTTGCATGACAGCTGCATTGGCTTTTCTAGTTGGGAAATTCCCATCTCCATCCTCATGAGGCTGCCCTTTGAAAATGGCTTGCTTTCAAAAGACACGGAGGGGTCTGCCAGAGCTGTGCCTCCTTCTAATGATTGATTTCCAGGTTTCATCATTAAGCTTGAGCTTTTTTCACATCACAGCTCGAGTTCTTCCCCAGTCATTTCCAGATCTTGCAAAGATCTGAAAATGCAGCAACAGCAGCAGAAGCAAAGCCCATGTTTGCAGCCTTGTACAGCAGGACTTTTATGTACGCTCCCTTTTGTTCTGCTATCTGTTGCTGGTGTAACAGAACCACCCACACACTGTGTTTGAGTCTCTTCTGAGATGGGTATTAAAAATGGGTAATTCAGAAAGTGCCTGTGTCATTACCAGCCTGCAGGACCAGCTGTGTAGTATCTCTACAGATGTCCCAGCCCCCCCCCCATTCCTAACTCTCTATACGTGGTTCACAACGAAACATTAATTTGGCAACTCAAGTGTAGATGCTGCTTCAATGGTTTTCAGTAACTCCCCTTCTGCTCCTAGCATAGCAGTACCGTGTCTGCTCTAACACTAGGGAGAGGTGGCTCAGACCCACCACGTCTGTAAATGCCTCCTGTTTCAGTCAGGCTGAGCTGCCTCTAAACTGGAAATGTGCTCACCAGGTCTTTCAGCCTGATATTTTTACAGGGTAGGTGATGGAGACTGTGGAAAGATGTGTTTGAATATGTCCTCCAGTTACACATCTCAAATTGAGTCACTGGGGAATACCTCCGCTGTAGAAAACCAATATTAAAATTGCCGTGAAGTATTGAATGGACATAACAGACCTTTCAGCCCTGGAGGTCAGACAGCAGAGTTTACTCTGAACGTGCTGTTAATACACCAAAGACATTTTGGGTAAATGTTAGCTAAGTCCTGACATGTTTGCAGCACTTGATCGGGGTAGCAACGGAGTTGTTAATAGGACTGCTTGAAGGATTTTGTGAGCCACGCAGTCAGGTGTAGCACAATTTGGTGTATTTGCTTATTGGAAATGTTTGTGTGAAAGCTTTTACCAGAAATCCTGATTCTTGGTAAAATGAAAATTTTAAAATGTGAAAATTTGGCCAACATTTAGATTCATTCACAACTGAACTGTCAGAACTGATTTTTGGAGCCGAAGGATCCCTGGAAGATTCCCGCTTTTCCTTGTAGTATATGTAAATGCTATATTGTGATGAAAATTTTAACAGGTAGGATTTTTCCACACTTTTCACCTTCAGTTTTCAATCAATTATCTGTCTTTCCCCAGAAAGGACAAAAGAAACCAGACCAGTAAAAACAAAACAAATTCTGATAAAATTCTTACTGATTAGGCACGGTAAATACACCCATACCAGTGTGATGTTTTATTTCTCAGGCCTCAGCTATGAGTGGGAGAGGGGGGTGAAGGCCCTCGCAGCCGGAGCAGCCCCAGCGTTTCTGTTCCACCGGCTGCGGTAGGACTCTGTGGTGGGAGCAGCTGCTGTGGCCCCTCGGCTCCCATCCTTTCCCTGTCTCTCCGGACTGGCTGGATGCCAGCAATTAGAAACTAATTGAGAAGCTTTAAAAATGCATCTCTTCCCCATTCCTTCTGCTCTGTTTAATCCTCTGACGATCCCCAGCAGAATTCTTCACGAGGGATTTTGCACCGCTTTACTGTTTGCTCAGCGGTTGGAGTTAAAGCAGGTGTCTCAGCAGAGCGGGGCTGTTTGGGGACCCAGGAGGGACTCACTTCTATTGCTGTCTTCTCTGCTGCTCCGTCCTCCTGGGCACCCCCTGTTTTTGCAGAAGCTGGGATGTCACGTGCTTGCACAAGCATGTCCGGGTCCCAAAGCTGGTGCACTTACTGAAACCAGTGTGGTGCCTGCAGTGATTTTGGTGGTGTGGAGACCAGGACCCGGCTATGTGAGAGCAGGTAACACTGGCAGATATTTCTGTGCTTTTCCTTCTACCAGTCCAAAAATAAAACCTGTCGCTATTGATAGCCTGATAATTTCCCAGAAGCAGGAAGAAAGCAGCTTCATCTCCTCCTCACTGGCTTCTGGACATTTCTGGATGCACTATAAATGTATTACTGCGTTCTCTGCCTGGCAGCGAGGAGCACCGGTCAGTGACCGAGGGCCCACTGTACCCGCCGTTACCCAAACAAGCAACACCGAAGTCAGGCAGTGCCTTGGAAAGTCAGCGATCCTCTTCTGGTATGTAAGCCTTCCCCTGACTTGTAAGCCATTCCCCATTAGTCCTCAGTGACAGATATTTGTTTCCCCGCATACAGCAGGGAGTGAAGATAGTCATCCACCTTCTTCCTACAGCTTCTCCCCTGGCTCTGCACCTCCTTCCTGCTCACTTCGTCTCCTGGCATCCTCCTGCTGTTTGTTTTCTAGACACCAGCTAACCCAGAATACCAGTGGAGGGGCAGGAGGGTGTCAGACCTTTGTTTCCGTCCTTAGACTATGCTGACTCCATGCAGCGTGGGTCAGACCCCACGTTATCACCGTCACAACTCTTGTCGGTTTACTGAGAGTTTTGCCCAAGGAAGGACTTTGAGCACATGCGCTTTAAATGCCCAGGAAAGAGAAAATAAGAAGCTGCTTTGCCACTTAGACCGAGCTGCTCACTAGCAGGGGAAGATGTTTGGAGCACGTCTTGAATGCACAGAACAGGCATGGCCACCCTCGTCCTTCCTCCTCCTGCCTAGGGTGGCTGCACAGAAGTGCCTGGGGTTGTGACAGAGCAGCTTTATGTCACTTTGCTTTTTCCCCTATTTGTTCCAGTTCCCCAGCTCATTTACCAGAGGAGGACCTGCTTCCATGGGTTTAGTGCTCACCTCTGATAAAGCTCATCAAGAGATTTATGAAAGTAACGTATTAAGATCATGGTCTGTCAAATGTCAATAAGCAGAATAAAGAGCTCAGCACTGCTGTTATAGAGATCCAGCAATTAAAGTATTTGATGAAAGCATTTTATTGGAGTATATATTACCATTTGGTCCAATTATTCTGCCATTAAACATTAAGAATAATTGAACCAAATGGTGCCCAATAGAAGGAATACATCTGCTCTGATGAATTCCTGCCAAAAGGCACTGGGAATCTTAGTACACGCATTTTGTCAACCAAGATAACAGTATTTTTCTCTCCAGCTGATAAAGCAGGGCTTTTGAATTTTATTTATGACGTATAAATTGGCTAATTTGTTACCAATATCAAACAGCCCATAAGAATCAGGCAGTGTAATAGCTAACAAAATACTGACAGCTTCATCACTTGCGGACTGCATGGATTACAATATATGCTCAATTAATAGAGAGTGCAATTATCACAGAAACTGTGAGCAGGAACTAATTATACAGAAGCCAATCAAAAACAGCCCAAAGCAAGGCGGGATGTATTTTGAGAAACTGGAGAGCCTTTTTTTTTTTCTTTTGTAATTTCTTTTTTCATTTCTTTTTTTTTTCCTTATCTCCATGTTTGCCTTCCCTCCATGAGAGGGAAGGGCATGTGGCACTAACAGGAAGAACAAGTGAGCCAAGAGCCTGGCCCTAATGCTATGAGTGAGCTCTAGCACAGGTTCCAATTTCCGTATGAAACAGGAAAATCACAGTGTTTTTCTGTTTAAACACATTGCAATTATGGTGTAACTAGGGATAACCAAAACATAGCTATAGCAATCCTTTCCCTAAGGTATAAGAGACTTGCAGACAGTGACAGATGGGAACGCTTTTAAAGGAAATTAAAGGAGAAAATAACATCTTGATATGTATTTTGAAAAAAATGGTGCACTAAGGGAAGACTCTTTTAAACCCCTAGGAAGGGCAGCTTTTAATTTTGGGATAAATACAGCACTGGCTTGTTAAATTCCTGATGGTCTTTTAAATGTTCAGTAGTTGCTAAAGTAAGACGTCGTTCTGTTTTTTTTACTTGAGTTGAAGAAAAAAATAACTGTATATGAAAAACATTGATTTAAGATATTTTCATTGGCCTTGCTTACCTGTAGCTCTCATACCTTGGGTAATGTTGGTCAGTCTTGGAAAGAAGTCTAAAAATACAGAAATCTGGAAAAAAAAAAAAAAAAGATAAAATCCCATTAGAGGCAAAGCATATGAAGGGCCAAGAAATTTCCAGTGTTTCAAATACTGAGAATATTTTGAATTATTCTGGTTATCTTCAGTAAATAACATTCATGACCA
>JAVJGG010000037.1:17695749-17710160 GCA_035590195.1 Aviceda cuculoides | reverse complement strand
ATAACATTCCTGACCATGGAATTGTTTAAATTTCTATTAATGGGAGTTTTAATTAGAAATGCTAATAACTTTTACACATCATCACATTTAGAGACCACAAAAATAAATATACTACAGAGCAAAAAAATCCCAACCCTAAAGCACCTCAGATCCATAATCTGGCAGTCACAGATCACCTTCTGCTCAGAAGAGTCCTATCTAGAATTAGGAAGCAAAGTGTTTTACTCACAGGTGACTGGTAAAGACTTTTTTTTTTTTTTTTTTCCCGTATGAGAACAATAATCTTAATTTAAAGTACTGTCATTGAAGATTTGGTTTTGCACTTGAAGACAAATGGCCATTTGGAATGGATGTTTTTCACTGAAAGTTAGGAAATAACATTTTATACTGAAACTAAAGGACTGTTGTGCTGGTTCTGATTGATTCACATGACAAAACCTGAGCTTTCCTGGGGCAGAGTCAACATCTATTTTTTTCCTGGATATTTTTTGGTTTCGATGAGGAAACTTTGGATGCATGAATTGTACTCTACCTGTGATGTTACATTTTGGAAGCTGCTCTGTGTACGTTATTGAAAAAGAAGCTGTTGGTTTCCAAGGGATGTCAGAGGGAGGGGAAGCCCAAACTTTTCTTTCCTTCTTTTTTTTTTTTTTTTTTTTTTTAATTTTAGGCCAGAGCTCTTCCTTGAGATTCTGGGCTTGCTGCAAATCCTTTTCGTCCACAGCCTGTATTTTTGCATCCATGTATTCTCTGCTTAGTGAAAAACAAGGTTGTTTACCAGTGGAAATGATCAATGGCTCCTGCAGGCCTCAGTTCAGCAAAGACATCCCACTGCAGGAAACCACTTAAGCATGTGCTTTGCTATAGGCAAAGATGGAAGACAGAAGTCCTGTTCCCTGACAAGCGATGGATGGATGCTGATGGTTTTATTAGTTCATTTTGTCCTCTGAGGGATTTATTAGACTTTCACCTACTCCCAGCTGTATTGCAACTGAGACCTGCAGAGGAGTTTATTGCTTGCATCCCCTCAGAAGAGAGTGCCTTCTCCCCCCGTGTCCAGTTCTAAGTGCTGTCACCCAACGCTGCTGCTTTAGGATTCAGCTGTGGGGCTATTTTTGCTAGAGAACTGATTCTGGTAAGCTACAGCCATGGCTTAATACTTGGTGGGGACTCCCCTTCATGATATAGGGTCCTCCGTTGTGCAGCGCTCCACATATTGTGGCATCCCTCAAAGCACGTCCACAGGGCTGAGGGATTCTCCCAGTGAGCTGAAAAATCTGGTAGAGGTCCTGAGGTGACTGGGATTTGGAAGATAAAATTAGTGCTGCCCTGTGGCTGAGAACTAGCTGTTGTCAGCAGTTGAATGGCTTAGCCTGCATGCTTGCTCCAAAGAGAGGAGCTCCAGCTGGCATTAAACCAGGACTCGCAGGCTTGCCCCGCTGCGACGGCAGTGAAGGAGCTCAGCGCCTTGCAGAACTGAGCTCTGCTGTATTACTTAGCATCAGCAGCAGCAGGTACAAAGTCGTGTGGATGGGCAGTGTTGCTTAGTGAGAAAAGCACTGAAATGCTGTGCAGGAGACCTGCCTTTTGTTCTTGACTCCCAGCCAGCCTCCTGGGGGCCCAAGGAGAAAGAAACTTCTTGTTTCTTTGTACCTCAGTTTGCTATCTGCCAAAGGACATTGGTTTATTTCATAAAAGTTAGGGCTGAAGAGTGATATTCCTATTTATTGCTGTATGAAATTCACCATTGTTAACTCACTCAATGTCATTTGTCCATGATTTAAAAATATTCTGAGTGGTTGCATTTATTTTCTTCCAACCTTTGGAGTTGTGAAACCTTTTCAGTTTTTCTGACAGCTATTTAAATCCTGCTTTTTTCAGTTTCTGGTATAAACTTCCAACACAGAGAAATGCTGGCATGCTAGATTAAATAATTATTTGATGCTCAATATCTCCGTGCTTGCGAGTTCTCCAAGAGCAACCAATAGCACTCCTCTGAACTCCAAAATTAGTTTTCCTCGCTCCATTTATGACTAATCACATTAATCTTCTCTGGGTCTGATACTGATAATACAGCATACCTGTGCTCTTCATGAGAAGCAGATTATCAGAGGAGCAGGGAATGTCTTGTGTACTAATGCTCTGAAGCATTTAGCCTCCTGCTATACCTCTGACAACAGAAATTCCACTTTACATGGACTGTGAGGCTTGCAGAGTTGCGAGGCTTGGGAAACCATTGTTCAACCTTCAGCAAAATGAAAAAGAGTTTTTCGTAAACATTTCTCACTTTGCGTGGCTCCTGGACACAGCTGTCCAGGCTGCATTCAACATACAGAACTCCCCAGGGCTGGCTCAAGGCGCCTCTGCAGACAAAACCAAAGGAGAGGTGAGACCATAGCTGCATTGCTTGGGCATAGAAGGGGAGACGGGCACAGAGGAGAGCTGTGGTCAGGGAGGAGAAGGCAATTAGGATTGTGGGGCAATGCTATAACTGTTCTTTTATTCCCAGTGCAGCTCAGAGCATCGTCTCCGCAGAGTTGTTCACAGCTCAGAATTCGCAAAGCAGGGACTGGACTCTATGTCCTGATTTGAAAATAGTTTTTCACTGGCATGTTTATTGGGTGCTTGCCCTGCCAGTTGGGAAGAGCCAGGCAGGGCATTTTCCTGCCCAAACCCCAGTTCATTTATCTACCTGCATGTGAGTACTGCCATCGCAGTCAGTGAGCCTCAGTATAAACAGGTGTTAATGCTTTACTGGGTTAGAGCTAATGTAAATCTGTAAGTGCTTTCAATCAAAAAGGGAATATAACAATTTAGTCCAGATGCTCATTAGCACTGCCACCATTTGTCAAGAACATCTTGCAGTTCTCTCTGTTTTGCGATATGCTCCGTGCACATTTGATATTCATGTTTCCACATACGTGTCATTTGTTCTGCGGGCAAACCTCTCCCCAAGGTTCAGGGCCTTGGCTATGGGCAGCTAATTCTTTGGGTTGTCTTCTCCTATTGGGACATCAAGATGTATGCTTGATCTATTCAAGTACTAATCAAGGCTTGAACGACTCCCAGTATCACTCCTGTTCATTTTGTGTTGAGAATATATCAACCGCAGAGCAAAACGGTGTTTCTCAGCAATGTGTCATAATGATTGGTTATACGAGTGTCACAATTCTGCAAGAAATACAGTAAGTTCAGTTCTATTGCCAGGAGTGCTGCCTCATGGGGAGGCATTTGTAACTAAAACTGTTGTTCATTTGCAGAATCTGTAAGAAGAAAGAAGCCTTGGCTGGAAATATGCTGAAAAGCTGCCGTAATAAATTTGACATAATATGCATGACGTGGATGGATAGATCATTGTTTGCTAGGCCTGGCAAATAAAACTGGTGCTGTAGAGCCAGAAATACAGGGAGAGAGAAACGTTGTTCTACAAGGCGTGCTTCAGAGAGGAACCAAATTTGAAACAGCTATATATTTTAGTTGTGCTTAAATTGGATAATAAAGAAGGCTTGCTCAACAATCTTGTTGTGCCTTGGAACACACATTGATTTTTTGTTCTTGTGAACTTCTAAGAAAGTTTCTTACTCATAAATAGAAGTACCTGCATACTTTGTATTCCTTCTTACTGTTATTAAAAGATATTTAAGAAGCAGGTATGAGAGACCCACGAAAGAAAGCAGAGAAATAGATGTGTAGTGTTGTACCAGGGAGAGTTTTAGGACTAGCAATTTAAATCTCACTTGGGAGATCTTGCTCCTGTTCTGGGTGCTTTTGCAGATTCCCTGTATGTCTTTGCCAAATTACTCATTCTCTTTGTCCTGTGTTTTCAAAAGTGATTTCCAGGTCTGGTGTCTGGATTTCCAGCTGGGTAGCTGCTGTAGGACCTATATGAAGTATATAAACTATGCAACAATTCCACTTTGGAGTTTTGTACCCTACCATTTATCTGTCTGGATTATGTCTTATGCGCACATACAATTCCTAGCCCAAAGGGAATTTGAACAGCTAGATGATATATAGTATTTAGAAGTATACAAGCTCTCAGCAGTATACTGCAGCAAAGGGTAAAAGGCATGAATTTGAATAGATGGGAATTGCAGCTTGCAAAAAGAGGCTAGAAAGACTCAGAGAGAATTTAGAATTTTATGGTAGAAAATAGCAATTTTCTGTTCTGGAGATTCTAGCGAGATATCCCTGGGAATGCAATACCACTTCCTGCATGTACAGGGCTTGATTCTGAAGCACGTTGTGCTAAGTTACACTCTGCTTCACAAAGCAGCTGTGGGGCCATCCCAGCCATGTCCTGCCTCCATTCATGACTTCTAGCTATGAGATTTAGGGTGGCAGTTTTCAGAAGTTAAGTGAACTAAGCTTCAAAGACTTCTTTAAATCATCTGTGTTTTTACTGGGAACAACTGCATCTTACACGGGTGTGAGGGTTTTCAGCAGACAGCTCTATCTGAACAGGGGCAGCTGGAGGACAGAAAGTATTCTTCCCAAAGGAAAGACAGATTAATTTTGGCCCTGACAGTAGGAGATGCAAAATCTAAGCGAGCATGAAAGTTGGTCTCATTAAACAGCAAAGCAATTTGCTGAGAACCAACTGCAACTGATGACATTTGGGGAGAGGTAAGTCACTCTTGGACATCTGAAAGAAGGAATGCACCTATGAAAATGCTCAGTGAGCAAAGGCAGGCACAAACCTCTTTCCTCTCCCCTCCTAGTGTTTGATACACGTGTTGATAAGGGGCTCTGGGGCCATGCAGTGCTGCCCAGCCCACACAGAGCATCATTAATATTCCTAACTTATGGCTCTGTGCTGCTTTGACACCAAGGAAAATGTATCAGTAAAAGAGAAGCTTGTTTTTCCTGTTTATTTCTACATTTGGGAGTGCGGTGTGAAAAGCAGTTTTTTACCTCGGAGCAAAATTGCATGGAAATGTCCAGACAACAAGATTCGGTATGATTTCCTCTGTATATTACAGCTATTCATTTACCTGAGTCTGGGCGGGCAGCTCGTACTGTCCCCGGGGGCCCCTCGTCCATCCCTCACCTTCATCGTGAGGAGTGATCTCATTTTTCCTGCCACGGGTTTCTCTGCTAAAATTGTCACAGAAGAAGGGCCTGCGGAGGGTGCTGGGCACTGGCACCTCCTTACCGAGCATGGGGTTAAGCCTGTCCCAGGCACAGGTACACCAGGAGGGACTGCGCAGAGTAGGCAACTGAGGACTTAGAAGGAGAAATTCAGCAGCGTGTGACTGGGACGGTGAAATTCTTTGGGGGACATGCGCATCCCCCAGGTTTCTCGCCCCGCTGCAGAGCCCTCCGCGCGGTGGTGGGTTGCTCGTGGCTGCTTCAGGCTCCCTGAAGGCCTCTCCTCATGGCAGGCTGCGGGCCAAGATGGTGGCCAGCCCCACGGTTGCGCTAGTGACGGACAGGGACTGCCATGGTCCCTGAGGCCCTGCTGACTGACTGGGAGGCTGGAGCCATGCAGGAGGAGAGAGCTGGGGGTCTTTCCTTTCCATCTAGAGACACAGCAGTGGTTTCAGTAGCCATGTGGGTGGTCGGCTCTGCCTTGAGCCGCCCTAGCACTGGCCAGGGCCCTTTGGTAGGGTGAGCGGTGCCGACACGGGGCAGGCGGGAAGGATATCTTCCCCTGACCATTACACCCACTGCCGAATAACACGATGAAGTTGGGTAGACTCAGTTTCCCCTCACATGCCGTGCACCAGTGTGTTTCCTCAGCCTTGTGCCGCTCCCCGGGGAGAGGCAATGACTGCCGTGCCACAGGAGGGTGGTGGGAAATGGAGCCCTTCATGTCGATGCCAGTGTTTGTCTCTGCATGACTGCCAGGGGGAAGACCGACCCTCCAGCTCAGTGTGCTGGCACTGAGTGTTTTCGTATTATTAATGTTCTGCCTCACCTCTAATTTAATTAGAATCAGTTAATGGCCCAGTCCAGGGCTCGCTTAATTGCGGTAAATCATACCTTTGAAAGGGGATGCAGACATGAGCCAGGCTTTCCAGGGAGTGAGAAATGGGGCAAAGCTGTGCAGGATTCCACCCCTGAAAGCCCCATCTCTTGCTTTTTGAGGGAAAAAAGGAGCAGTATTGACCCTCAGCACCTGTTTCTCTGCGCCCAGCTGCCCAGACACATGCCCAGGAGAAGGAGGTGGTTGATGGGAGAGGTGAGTTTACACCTTTGGAAGGTTTCATGCTGCAGCACTGTTTCTGCTTACAAACCAATTTTTTGGTCTTAGCAAGGGGACTACAAAGCATCGCAGACAGTAACTGTTCGGGAAGTCTGAGGACAACCACTACCCTTGTGCTCGTATAAAGGCTACCATCTGACCTACCTGCGCAGCAGACACAGGGTCATTGATGTTTTTGCAGCAGCATTGACTGCCTCTTACGTGTCCACAGAAAACGGGGAGAGCTAAATGTTTTTGCACTCTCACCAGTAAGCTCTCTGTGTGGGGATGAAGGTCACCTTGCAACAACTCAGAGCAATTATCTGAAGAAGGTTAGATCTCTGTCCTCTGCCTTTATATTATTCTCATAAGCTGCATTTTTGGCATCACTTAGAAGCCAGGAACATATCAAACCCGCATATGTCAAATGCTATTGACATCAAATACCTTTCATCGAGCCCCAAGCCTCTTGGCGTCTTTTGAGCTCTGCACCCAGGAAAGTGGCTTGTCAGAGATGATTTTTCCAACTGAGGAAGCAAGCAGCATAATGAGACAGTGTAGCTTCAGCATACACCTTCCAACTAGTTTCCCAACTGCTCAGAAACCAAACATGAGTTTGCATAGTAATTAGCCCATAAAGAAAGCTGGGGATACAATGAATGTACAAACTCTTTATGGCCCCTCATTACCATTCTCTGAATGCATTTCTGTCTGCATTTCCCATTTTCAACAGCCAAGATCATCTAGAAAAACAGAACAAAAATTTGACTGTGTCAAGCAGCACAAGTGTGGTTGCTGCTGCAAATAAAATACCCAGATGTGCTAGGTGCTGTACAGAGGTGCTCAGCACTCAGAAAAGCTCTCAAGCTGCCTACAGCTCTGTTGTTTCTGGACTTCACAGCAATCAAAAAGTGTGTTGTTCCACCCAGGATGCTACCCTTCACAGGCTGGTGCAGGCACACTGGTCAAAGGGAAATGCCCATCAGTTTCAGCACAATCTGGATTTGCTCCTAATTGACTTTGGTTTTTTTATTTTTTTTTCTTCTCTAGAGCAATAGAGGGTGACCACTGACCTGGGAAGATGCTGCCACCAAATACTTCTGTCAGCAAAGAACCTTGTAATGAGGCCTCTGTTCTCATGCTGGCTCTTTCCCAGGTGATGGGAACTGCTCAGCTGAACTGACTTTTTAAGAGTTATCTGAGCAGGTGAGATACTGTTATAAAATCTAAACTCACACAGAGAGGCAGTCTGAAGAGTTGGATGCATGCTGTAAGAGACATCATGGGTTAACTGAAATAAGTCAAACTTCTTGCTTTGGACAGTCATAGGTCCTGCAACACCTGAACATCATATCTCACAGGTCTTTTCTTTTTTTCCTTTTTTTTTCTGAATTCACATACTTTAGATATTCTGCACTTTAGTTTTATCCCTTCTCTTCACAGGTGCTCAAACTGAAATGTCAGAGGAAGAGTCTTCACCTTTCTTTCATGGTCTTTTTTGAGGTTCCTTTACTTTAGGTTTTTTTTCTTGTTTAAGACATGATCTAGTTTTGCAAGAAGGAAGAAATGCCTTTCAGGACTTATCTCACCTTCCTTGTCTCATCTGTGATGTGATGTGTTCCACAATCATTGTGTTATTTTCTCCACAAATACAGAGTTTTTAATAAGCTTTTCTTTTCCAAGCTGAAAAATAGGTATATTCACAAAAGCTATTGAAAATGGCGGAGGGGAAAGTTAGGAAAGGGAATGAGAATTGACACATTTTTCTGGAAATATTTTCACAGTCATTCCTGAAGGCATTTGTTTATTTGAGCATCCAGAAGAACTTGGCTTGGAAGAGTCTTCTGGTAAGTGACAAATATTAGCAGAAGTTTTTATTAAAGTAATGGCATGGAAATGAGTATGAAAACAACTTGACAAGTAATCCAATTTACCAGCTATTTGTGTGCAGTTTGTGTAGAAGTGGCACAGATATTTTGAAGTGACATAACCCTTTGCTTGAGGATGCACTGGGTAAAGCCTAGGTGATGTAAGGTTTCACTGTGGACACTCCCGTTCTCAGATTTGGAAGCAGAGCAGCTTGCAATTAGAATTTTACCTGCCTGAAGGTTTTGCAGATTGGTTTATAAGAGCCTTCTCTGGCAGAGGTCAGTCTGTGTGTTGTGCTGAGTGTGGTGATCTACTGGACACCCTTGTGATGTCCTTGAGGAATACGTTGGGTGTGGAAGGCCTGGGAAGAAGTGTCCTTTGGAGCAGCATATGATTGAGGAGTGTCCAAGTGTTGCTGGAGGGAATGACACAGGGTGTAAGTGCTCAGCTGTCCCCCCCTTGGCTTTAGTGCCGCTGACAGCCCTGTGGAGGGGGAAAGGCTTTGGCTGAAGGCTGGGGGCTATGAGGAGAAAGCCTGGGTCTTTGTGATCAGCACAATGTCACCAGCACTGCCCGCAGAGGGGATGGGCTGGGGAGGGCAGTACGTGTCCCATGCATACTGTTCAGCCCTCTACGTCCTTTCGCGCAGAAAGCCCATCCCATGGCTCTTCCCCCTCCAGGATACACCTTCTACGTCTCTCCTTCTCCCTTGCTTGTACCTGAGCTGAGAAACCAAACTGACTGCACTGCCCCCAGTAACAAAAGTCCTGTCAAACATTTACCCAAGGCCAATTATTTTTATCACATCCCCAGGCCTTCTTAAATGCCACAGCTATAAAACTGTCCCCACGTTTCCCTTGTTTAATAGCAGGGTGCAGTTTCTTTTAAGTCCATGTCTTTGCTTTGTTATTTGATGCAGACTGGAGAGGGATTCATGGACCAAGGTTTTAAAAAGATGCCTCAGTTCTGAGAAAAGAGAAACAACATCAGGTTCAAATCTAGAGGCAGATGAATCTTTGCTAGCAGAAATGTGTGTGTGTCAGCAAATCCACTTGCTTCCAAACCCTGCAGAGAATCAACATGATGGCTGGGCGATGAAAGGAAGGAAGTTGGGAGACTCCTTTAGCTTCATCTGATGAGCTGTGTGTCTACCAGTTCTTCTTACCAAAAGTTATGACGAGCAGTAATCAGGCGTAGAGCAGTTTTATACAATGTTGAATTCCAAGTGCACTCCAAAAATAGAACATTTGCAGATGAGGAAGCGCAGGAGTAAGGGATATCTATCCCTGTCTCTTATCCTTCCTTCCATTACCATAGCACCTGCCACTTCACAGCACCTCTGTGAGTTATTACTGACACTACTCAATGGCTACTATTCCTATATTTGCAAGCAGGACTGCAGCATGGAGAGTGTAAGCAGCACGCCTTACATTTCACAGGAGATCTTGGCAAGGCAGACTGGAAGTTGGGTTTCCTAAAAAGCAGATTTAGCAATTAGCACAGAAATTCGTGGATAAATTGTATTTTGAACTGCCCAAGCCTTAGGCAAAGTCCAATATGGCTCTGGCCTACTCCAACCTCTGCAATTGCTCACAGAAACACCCTTTTCATCAGCTAGAACAGAAATCCTCACTTTCCCTCTGCTGCTGTGACCTGTTCATTCATCAAGCTACTAGAAGACACTTTGCCCTTGCCTTTCCCCAGCCATCAAAGGTTCTTTCTTCACTGCCCTCCTCAAAGCCTAAAACCATAAAGAAATGATATATTCTCTCTAATTAATGTGGTGATTTTTACAGAAATAATTTATGGCTCCATGTCCTTTATGGCTGTGAGGCTTGTGTGCTCGTTACATTGCTCTTCCCCTGTCTGAAGCAGTTTGACTGCTGGTCCCAGTGGTGGCCAGTGCTCCCCTTAGCAGAGAGGTGCTATTAACTCCCAAAGATGGGATGCTGAGGAGATGCTGAATATCTGGCACTGTGGGGTTTGGGCTCTTTGTTGGAGCTCCTATGCAGTGCTGAGTAAAGAGGAACAGGTAAGAAAAAAACAGCCCTAATGAGGGTCCAGGGTCACTCAGCACCCTAAACACCAACAGCAGTGACTAGGGTGCTTCCCAGGTCCCTGGCAATTATTTAAAAGATTGCTTTTGTACAAAAATAACTTGAAAGATCTGACTTCAATCTAAGAGTTACTAATAACATGTAGAAGGAGCAATAGCTAATGGTCTGACACATTAGAAATAATTGTTGTCCCTACTTTATGCTGTTAACAATGATTCATCAAGGTCTGAGGTGGTGAAGATGCAGGTGCTTTTCAGGAGTGGTCAGAGTACCTTTTCCCTGAGGATGTGAGGTTTGCGCCCTGACCTGATACAAAATCTTCACCTGCAGTTGCCATGCGTTTCCGGTATCAGCCATTTAATGAGCAACGCTATTAAAAAGTAGTTGTGTTCTGAAACCCTCCTTCAAGGACTTGTTGGATCAGTTATTAAAATTGTAGAACAATAGTTCCCTGTAATAGACTTGTGCTGGGAGAGTAAGTTGCCCTACTTAATGTATTGATAGAAAGCTACAGTTGTAGGTTTCTCTTTTATACAGGTCAAGCAGGGGGAATCGCTGCTGAATCAAAGTATCGAACTCCTTCAACGCCCAAATTTACAAAGAATACATTCCTGCTAAGATTTCTATCTGCTTTTTTTGATTGTGTCTCATCAAAGCAAATTCACATAAGGTGAGCCTTTAAAAGGAGAGATTTTCTGCTCCTCTTGACTACACAAGACATTCAAAAATTAATGAAAAAGTGACACCCGTCTGGCTTCCAGGGCATCACATTTATTTCTGCATAAATTCTCCCAGGTCAACTCAAAAACAGTTCAGGGTCAAAATCTCATCTAGTCACCTAGATTAAAAACTAATTTCTCTAAAGTATAGCTTATATTGAAGCCTTTTCATGCAAATAAATAGCCGAGGGCCTCATTCTCTCTTTCTCTATTAGTTGTGCATGTCATGAATTTGAACAGAACATTTTGTCCTGTACTCTAATTACATGCATTATAAAGAAAAATCTATTCCTTGCATACATATTATTAGGAGCAGTTCGGAAGCGCCATTCCATCAGGGTAGCCGTCATGGTGGCTCATCCTAATATTGACAGTTTAATCTTTTTGTTTCATATGAGATTAAAAGTCATATGATGGCCGTTCCTCTGTGGAGCAGGCGGCGAAGCCAATTGGAGTCAATCCGTGTCTAAGTGCCATTTCTGCCCTGAAAATGGACTTGCCGTTTACAAAATATATTAGGTAATTACCAGTGGTTATGGAAGAATGATAAAAAAATACTGAGTTGATGACAGAGTAAATAGGGCTACTGTTAAAAAAACAATACTCATTTTGCTCACAGCTGTGCTGCAGTACATGTACATGAGAACTAACTTAGTTGCCGTCTAATGTATTCATGTGCATGATCATTAGCAGTTTCAATTCCCTTCGCTTTATCTCACTAGAGAAGAAGAAAGCAACTGATACACCAGGTGGCCACCTACACCTATTGCAATTAAAGTTGTCTTTTATCAAAGGAGAGTATAACCTCCTTGAAAAGATGCTGAGAGTTTTGATTAGCATAGCAAAATATTAGACCTCTACCCTTGTTTATTTTTGTTTAAAATATCCTGAATTAACTTTCAGAGGCAATATCTGATTTGGCCTCTGTCTTTCAAAATGCACACCAGGAATAAGCAGTGGTTCAGCTGTATCCATTTTTGGCTGCTCAGCGTGAGACATGATACAAGGGTATGATTTTTTTTTTTTTTTTTTTTTTGGAGGACTGGATAGTGTTCTCTAAAGATCAGTCCACTCCAAACCATCACACATGGGGCACCCTAGATCACCTGTCACCTGCACAAATGTTGACTAGAATAAATTCCCAATGGATCCTTCACCTCACTGAGGCCAGGACTGTATCTAGCATCCTAAGAAGTCAGCGGCTGAAATTCAGTGTGGGTCCCTAGTGTAAACATGAATAACTCTATGCCTACAGCATGTAATATGGGACTGCTGCCGATGTGCGTGCATATGTATCTGTCTGTCTAGATGACTGCTGATTCAACTTACTTCCAGGCTGGGATAGCACAAGAACTTGGGTACTGTATTTTGCTTTAAATCACTCAATTTACTCTTTTTATCTAGTATGTTTCAGACATGATAAATACCCTGCAACTTCCAGTGATGTTCTTAAAAATTTAGAAAGATCAATGACTGTCCATCAAGAAATTTGGAACTTGACTCCCTTGAGTGCTTTCCCATTGATGGAGCATCTTGAAGAGTTTAAGCTAGTATGCAGTAACTGCCTTGTTATTGTGAGAGTGCTGTATTTGAGGTCACAGCTAAAAAAAAGCAATAATTGATAAAATGTCTTGTCTCAGGCTGCAATTCCTCTTGGAGTGGATAAACCATAATTATTTTTATCTTAAATACAGTTTGGTGGAGTGCCAAAAGAGGTTCAGTTCAGCACAAAAAGGGGATTCAGAACCATTGAGGATTTTCACTGTGCAAGTTCATAGGCTTTTTTTGTTGTGTAGTGTCAAGTATGCATGATGCAAGGAAGCAAATGGCCCTGTGCTTCAGCACTTGCTTTCTGTTTGAAGCCATGTTTAGCAAAGACCTGGCACAATGGCTTCACAGTAGCCAGGGAGAAGGTTTTACTGCACACTGAACGCCTTCCTGCTGAAAGAAATATTCTGGCTGCAGTTACCCAGCATTAACCTTTCACTTGGCTAAATAAGCCAGAATTGCCTGTGTGCCGTCAATGTTAGCACATAGGAGTAGTAATTATGAAAGCAGGATCATTCCTACTCTCTAGCAGAGTGCAGTCCTTCAGTAAATGAATTGTGATTGGGAAACAATTGGACGGTGGAGATGTTTCTAAGGAGAGCACCTTATTGACATTATTTTCAAACTAACAGGACACATCCTTGCAGTGCAAATATTGCTTTCTTTTGCAAATGCGAAAGAGTTATTACTTACTGCTCTGTAAGAGGACAGACCTGCCATCGAGATAATAGCAACTTAGTATTTTATTGTGAATCTTTCCACACAGTTTCTGTGATGTTTATCATAGCAATTGCATAGACAACCCATTCTTCATTTCCAGTCTAACTAGATTACAAGTGACAGCAATATAAAGCATGATATTTAATTGCCTCAATGAACATTGACTTCCTTGAGCACATATTATATATTCCCTGGCTGACACTTTCCAGAGGTATGTGTCATTTTGAGGATCTGCATTTTGGGGTTCCCGGGCTGAGTCACTTGAAAGAATTCTGACCTTCTAAAAATGCCTGTAGTGAAAGACTTGGTAAATGGCTTTAAAATGAAACATTTTGCAGGTTCTCTGCTAAGATCGTGGCACAAGGTGAGAATTTTTTGGATGCTACTGTGGATTCACATTCCCAGGCTATCTGTAATCAGTATAACCTTGACAGTTACTAGCAAAAGGAAAGAGGCAGCATCTTTCAAACAGGTGAACTGTATTACTTTTGTGAGAGTTCTGCTCAGGGATGCACATCCATGTGCATGTATGTGGTGACATCTCAAGGTAGCCTGCAACTATGTAATAAGGGTAAAACAAAACAAAGCAAAACCAAACCAAAACAACAACAACAACAAAATGTTCTTTGTGCTGTCGTAATAAGAAGCCTTGGCTTATCAGTGCCAGGCAAGTTGATAGTAGGAAAAGCTGCCTTCTCACAAAGATAGGGTGAACATCAGACTTGATTGCTTAGGGAAGATGAGACTCTCTGTTGTTGGAGGTTTTCAAGAGCAAATTAGCCAAGCATCTGTCCCTGAGTCTGTGACAGGATGATAGGTTCCCTTCCCAGAGCCATTGATTTGGGCTGTATGGAAGACTACACTGTTTAAGGCTCCTTCAAGGATTCCTTTCTGTGACAGCAATTCCAAGTCGCCAAAAGCATGCTTAAGTGGTAAGAAATACATTTAGAAATTAGTTCAAACCCATTTTAATCTGAAGGTCTGGGAATGCCTCTGAGAATAATAATGTATCTGCCTGACATATCTGCAATCAGTGCAGTTGCTTGCGCTCGGTAGACGCTCTGGGTCTCCGGCTGGTTATTACTGCTCCTAACGACCATGCTTCTGCTTCCACATTATGCACTCTCATTTCCAAACTCTGTGGTAATAATGTCCTGTGGGTTTGGGTTGTTTTTTTTGTTTTGTGTTGGTTTGGTTGTGGTTGGGGTTTTTTTGTTTGGGGTTTTTTTTTGGGGGGGGGGGGGCGGGGGGGGGGTGTTGTTAAATATAGGAAAAATAAATTATTAAGGAGATGGAGGACTTCTTCCTCTG